>JAENPR010000448.1:0-510178 GCA_018135685.1 Themeda triandra
ATCGACCACCCTGGGACTATGGTCACCGCCGTTCAAGAGCTTTAGGGTAATGAGGGCGCGCACGCAGTGTTCGCTCTGCACACGCGCACACACACTAGGGGAGACCGCGGTGACCACGCCGAGCATGCGCAGTGACCATGGATAAGCTCTACCTGTATGCTTTCAAACAGATGCTCACAGCTAGATTAGCCAAACAAGCTAGATAATTTGCTTCTTGATATTCTGGTATTTGTATAATGTTTGTACTTTGAGTGCTTCAAAACACGCATTGGAGAAATTCTAAGCCTTTAGCAACACACGGGCAATCACCTACTCATTGGTTTGTAAATGGATAGGTATGTCGCTTGTACAGGCCCCATTGACCACTGTAGGAGTAACTTAGAACTAACCAGAACTGCAAAAGGCACCAATTTCTCAAGAGTGCTGCAATTAGGAAGCTGACAATTGACAAATGGTATGCAGAAAACGTAAAAAAAAAAACAAATGGTATGCAGCAAACGTAACCCGGAAAAAACACAGCATATAACTAGGAATCTTCCATGACATCAATTTCTCCATGACATCACATACTACCAGAAGGAGGCGCATGAGAAGACATGCATGCATGCTCCATGCTTCTGCCCAGAAGATGGTTGCTCATTTGAAGGATCAACGGCATCACTTCTCAATCATTTTGTCACCGAGCACAAATGGTCTCCTACAAACATCCATTATGACAAGGCTCAGAAGATTTCCATCCCACGACACAGACGGTTCGTGCTCCTGGTCGCGGATGACCAGTCCATGTTCCTCATGGTGAACACCTGTGTCCACATTGGCAATGCTCTCACCACGGTCTGCATCAGGGCCCATGAGTTTGGGTCATGCTATTCATCCAAGATCTCAGCCGTCCAGCGTGCTGAAGCTGACAAGGGGAGGTATGTTTTTCAGAGGGATCCTCATGTGGCGTGCAGCTCACTCCATGGTGGGGTTGAGCTGGGAAGCAGGTTCTTCCTGCTGGTGCCTCGTGATCTAGTTGATGAATCGACTGATGAACTGACAATCAACATTATTATTGAGAAGATCAAGCGTGCTGAGCATGAATGATTGCGTCAACATGTTGGCAAGAAGTGGTGGCCTGTGGCCTCAGACTTTTGGTGTTGCAGCAACTGGACCAAAGTTAGGATAGTTGAATGTTGACTATCGTTGGTAGAATTTAGAAGACTAAAGATGCATCTGGAGTAGCTACTATGGTGGTGGTAGCAGAAGTTCCTTAACCATCATAGCCATGAATAGTTTCTTAACTGTTTAACTAAATTTGTGATACACTAAACTCAACTCCTTATGCTGTTTCTGGATGTACAGTAACTGTAGTCCCTTCGTCTTTTGTTTTTAACGTTCAGCTAACGTGTATAGTACGCTTATCCACTGAACAGCTGCCCATGTATATTGTTTTTCGTTGTGATACTTTCAATGGCAAGCACTATGCTAGGCTGCTACCATTCATGGGCAAGCTCTGAAGTCTGAAATCATCGAACTGTGGTTGATATGTGTGGCATTTTAATTTCTACAGTTGGTTTCTCGCTCTCTCTTGTGAATCGGGTAGCAGCAACTTGCCAGCGTAGTAGAGGACCTCATGCTCGTGTCGCCGGCGCAGTCAAGGATGCAGCATCGATTCGCAAGGTATCTTAGACACGCAGATCTAAACAGCTCTCCATGCTGTTGAAGTGGTTATGACAAAGGGAGATAAAATTTAGTTCATTTAAAAAAAACTGAAAGAAAAGAAATAAAGAGATCATAGTTTGAGGGGTTTTTTCATAACATAGGTTTTTAGTTGAGTCGTGGCCCCTTTGGCCTCTTCGGGGCAACGTGGGAAAAGGTGTCACCACAACTTTCCCAACTCAACTTTCCCCAACTCCTCTTTCACACTGGGCAGGGCACTGACGCACTAGAGCTGCTCAGATAGGCACACAGTGACACAGGTGCTTGCCGGTTCTACAAGCTGCACCTTCTTGGCAAGCACGGTGCAGCAGCTCACTCTTGGGTGAGGCAGGGAAGCGAGTTCAAGAGGGACTTGTACAGAAGAATCCGGATCCAAGGGGATTGCCAAACCAAGGTCCTTTTCTTGTTCCTTCCGTGTTCTTCAGTTCTTGATCAAATTCCAGTTCGTGTATACAAGCTGATAGTAGTTTCTTTCGTCTCTTCTCTCATTGCAGTTTGTAAGTTTCAATCTCTTTTGTGACCATCTTTAGTCTTGATGCTTTCGTCAGAGGGCCGTTTTTCCTCTCTGATGTTTTTTCTCTTTTCTTTTGAAAAAGAATCTTGTGTTATCTCGATTCTCATCTTGCTATAGCTCTTGAGTTGTGCCGTTTTCGATCCCTGCTGAAGCTTTTCTTCAGCACTAATTTCTGAGTTTGCAGCCTGAGACTTGAGAGAGCACCGTCTTCGTCTTCACGATGGATGGATGGAAGCGTTGGCTGAAAGACGTCATCCGCTCGACCTCTGCCAAAACCTCCAAGTGCCCCGACGCGCCCTGCCGCTGCTCGGAGCCCGGCTGCGCCTTCGCCGGTGAGCCGGCGTGGTTCATCTACCACGTAAAGGCCGCGCACTCCTGGCCTGTAAACGTCGTCGGCTACGGCAAGGCGTGCCAGCTCCAGCTGCCGGCGTCAAAGCCGCGGTGCGTGCTAGTGGCGAAGGAGGACATGCGCGTGTTTGTCCTGTCCGTGGCGGCGCCACGCGGCGGCGTCTCGCTGGTGTGCCTGAGGGCGAATGCCGCGGCGAGGCCGCACTACACGTGCAAGGTGTGGGCGACGACCGGGAGCGCGGCCGCGGCGGCCGGCAACGGCAAGGTGCCGACCGTTTGGGTGGAGATGGAGGTGCCGAGCAGCACAGTGGCCGGGGAGGCGGAGGCAGCGGACGAGGCGGAGGCCACGGAGGCAGAGGACGAGGAGGATGCCACGGAGGCAGAGGAAGAGACGGCACCACTTGTGCCGCGCAAGATGCTGCACGAGCCATCCAAGGAGCTGCACCTCATCGTTAGAATCGACAAGTTACAGAGATGAACGCGACGAACCATGCTGGTAACCAAGAATGAAGATGAACGATGTCGCCACTAGATTAGGATTAGTAGGATTAAGACTACTCCGTATGTGGTTCAGCAAGCTGCTCAAGAATGTATTTTGCAGTCCCTTTTACATGTTTCGCTGGATGACTGGATGTTTCGTTTGAGCTGAAGTGCTCGATTGCTCCCAATGCCCAAATTTAATTATATGTCATGATGTTATTAGGACACTTAAGTCCCCAATTCCAGATTAGAACCAGGCTAAAGAACTGGACATAGGAGTAGGCTTGGTGAGATTGATGTGAACTTTTACAGCAGGAGTTAGTCAGAGCAGCGTCACTCTGCGTGGCCACGTCCGTGTTTCTTGCCTGTGCGGTTGTTGTTGTCGTCGTCGTGCCGAGGAAGTGTGTCGTAGCCGTGGGAATGGTGACGCGAGCCGCAGCTGGGGTTCTAGATACCAGTGCCATCGTCACCAGCGGACGGAGCGGAGGGTCGAGGGGCACCGGACTGGGAACCACCGGAGCCGGATCCAGATGATCTGTATCCCCGGTCTCCTTTGAGAGCATGTTGGGCGGACGACGTGACGTGCTCGGCGTCATATCTGTTCCTCCAATAGCAGGGCAACGGATCTAGTACAAACTCATCTAAAGTCTGCAAATCTAGCTCTCTGAACCGTAGGATGTTGATCCAGGCGTGTTAAGATTGGGTAATTTTGCAACTTAACCGCTCTTGTCTCACTTTTACAAATCCTCCTTCCACTCTCTCATGCGCTCTGGATCAACATCCTGCGGTCTAGATTAGAGTTTGCACAGTTTGCACGAGAGATGAGTTTGCACTAGATCCGTTGCTCAATAGCAGATAGGACCTCGCCGAGAGAAAGGTGTGGGGTGGATATTTCGCGGTGATCACTAGAATACTTGGAGAGGCCGTGAAGCATGTTTAAGACTTGGGAAGTTTCGCGCATGGGCTGACCAACTTCACGCAGAGCATCTGCGAGGCGTTTGAGTTTGCCCATGTAGGTTGTGATGTCCATGTCTCATTGAACCAAGTTGCGAAACTCAACTTCAAGGTAGATGGCACGGTGGAGCTCATTGCCGTGGAATTGGGCATGGATGGCGCGCAAGATCTTGTAAGCGGAGGCTTTGGGGGTGCGCACGATGGCGCAGAGATTTTTGGACACGAAGATGTAAAGCCAGGTGAGGATGCGTTGATCGGCCATGACCCAATCGAGATCACGTTGATTTACGGAGGTGGGCGTGACAATGAGGTGGGAGGTGAGCCCAAACTTGCCAATGAAGGCGTCAATGAAGTCTTGCCATGCGGCATAGTTAGACTCGGAGAAATTAAGCTCGATGGGAACATTTTTTTACCGAAGTCAGCAAGGAAACCCTAGCGTATTTTTTTAATTTTGTTAATAATGCAGACCTATTTAAATTCGTTCCTATGGGAGTCAAACCCAGGTCTGCTGGGTGCTACTCAGCTGCTCTAACCACTAGGCTAGAGGCCCACGATGGCGGATATTGACGATTTGCAGGACGGTGGAGGAGGGAGGTTGGATGATGGAGTGGACGATGGTGTCGCTGCCATCAAAGGAGTGAGAGGAGGAATCATCACCGGAGAGGTCACCGTTGAGTAGAGGGTTGACATTGTCCATGATGACGAGGGTTGGGTAGCGAGAGGAGAGGGGCGACCGGCAGCGAGGAAAGCAAGCGCGACGAGGGAGGAGAGGATCGTAGTTGAACAAACCTAGAACAACGATACCATGTAGAGAAGTAAATTGGAGCCAACGAGACTTTCATGTTGATCTCATATGTGGTATATACACAATTTACATCATGTTTGTGTGGTGCACAATCTACAACAAGAATTAGCGGTCCTTGACCATCGACTGTTCGTTTGGACTACAGCGGCTACCGCGGTTCAACGGTGTTCCTCTCACAATAAATCAGCAGGCGAGCAGTGAGTACCAGCCAGGTAAACAAACGAGGGCTTGTCTACAGCTAGCGCGCAGGGTGCGTGTACAAGTGGTGATCATGCTCACCAATCTTGGTCATAGGAAGAGCTTGGTCAGAGGCGCATGCCAGAGCTGTGTCCTCATCACTTGCTGCTCCATACGTCACCACCTCCTAAGTCGTCGGCTCGCTGCCCGCCTCAGATTTGTACCATTGGTCAAGGCGGATGCGTGGAGCTGAAGCTTGGCCTTGGAGCTGACGATGCTTGGCCGCTTGCTTGAAGTTGGAGCAGCAGCAACCGCCTAGCCATTGCTCGTGTGATGGTTTCTCCGGCTATTTTGTTGTAAGAGAAAAACTCGGTATCATAACTAATAACTAGGGTTGATAAGTTTAACCTTAAGTGTGTTGTGCTTGTGCAATAGAAGTTTTAACCTTTTCAAAAATAAATTGCAAGAAGTGGTGGCCTCAGACTTTTTGGTGGGATAGTTGAATGTTGAATATCGTTGGTAGAGTTTATAGCTGGGCTGCTATCATTCATGGGGAAATCTCGCTTTGTGTGACATCGAGTACTCCGTCCAATGGAATCATCGAGGATGTGTGACATTTTGATTTTTGTTTGGTTGAACGGTTTCTCGCTTTGTCCAATGGATTGCACAATTTCACCGAGTCCGAAGGTTTCCCAGGCTTCGCCAAGGAAGCAAGCATCGCATCGCAAGGTCATCCCACATTCCCACAGTGCTGTCGTGTCCCGACTACCGAGGCGCTGCCGGTGTCTAGGAGTACACTCGTCACGTCTTCGGTGGGATGAAGATCTTAATTGGTTCACTTAGTTTTTTACTTTCTCTCTATTACATTAATCTTTAGTCGCTTACATAAAGCATTAAATATAGGTAAAAAATAATTAATTATACAGTTTAATTATAAATTATAAGACGAATCTTTTAAGCTTAGTTAGTTCATAATTGGATAGTAATTATCAAATATAAACAAAAGTGCTACGGGGTTTGAATTAAAATTTCTAGCAATCGCAATCTAAACAAGGCCCAAGAGGAAATCTACTAGTACACGCCTACGAGTAATCCCTAACGAAAAAAACCGCTTCACGATTAGGACTCCAACAATCTCATGCTAACTACTCCTCGTCCTAAAAGAATGTCGTTGTAGGATGCGTGTTACAAATTTAACTCAATCTATAGAAAATAAGTGTAAGATTTAAATCTTTAAATAAATTTGTTAAAAGCTAGATTCAAAGATCTTTTTAATGATCTAACTATATACCATAAATACTTATATTTTTAAATGTATAATTAGTCAAAGTTGTTTCTCGAGAAGCTAGCGACGGTCTTTTAAAGACGGTGGGAGTAGGTTCACGGTGTTAATATTGATATTTAGCCATCGAGCCTCTAGCCCAATTGGCTAGAGCCCCTTAATGGCATTCTACATGTTACGGGTTTGACTTTCCATGGAAGCAAATTTTTAGGTTTCTATGTTGTGGTTAAAAAATATCTCCTCGTCTCGGGTGATATGGTGCCTGATTTTTCTTGACCTGCCCTAGGCTGTCTTTACAGTAAAGTTTTTTATACTGATATCTTCAATAGATTCAAACTGATGCTAGATAGTTCATTAAATTTAGAAAGTTTGATTTTCCAAGAAAAGCGATTTTTTTGACCATGAGAATACTTTGACATTTCTTTTCAGTAGTTTAGCAATTATAACAAAGTGTTTGTTTGATCCATTGTTTTGTAGAAGGTTTTCTAACATCTATAACAAGTAGTGTTATGAATATTGCGATAGGGAGTCTATATTAAATGGCAACGGATCCTATGCAAACTAGACATCGTCTGGCTGCTGTAACGATCTGGGCCATGGATGTTGATCCAAGGGGCCCATGAGAGAGGTGGAAGGAGGGATTTGTAAAAGTGTGATTAAGAGCGGGCGGTTAAGTGCAAAATTACCCAATCTCTCCGCGCGTGGATCAACATCCTGCGGTTTAGATCGTTAGTTTACAAATTTGTATGGGATGTCTAGTTTGCATAGGATCGTTGCTATTAAATGGCAAAATTTACCTATATAATTGTATGTTGTTGACCGTGCAGCCAGCTTGTCTACGTCACCCCGAAATCTGTGATTGGACCAGCTAGGCGCCATATCATCTCCTGCTTACCTGATTGGTCCACCTCAGCATGGGATTCACTTGGACTTGGTAAATATCCCGTCTCCTCCCCCACCTTCCGGTAAAAAAAAGCCTATCCTCTTCCCGACGTTTCTCGGTGTCTCCTCCCGTCGCTCCCGATGCGACCTCGGCGTGGCGTTGGCGGGCGGCACGGCACGCCGGCGCAGCCACGGCGCCCCCGCTCTCTCACTCCGTCTCGATCTGGCCGTGGTGCGGCGCTTCGTCGCAGCACGACCCATGGATGGGCTCGCGGCACGGGTGTCGCGGCGGCGGTGGCGGCTTCCTTCTCCCTCCGAGGCCCTCTCCTGAAGCGACGGCGGCCACGGCTGCGATGGTGAGTCCCCTTGGCCTCTACTCTTGTCCTCCCCATCTCTGCGACGTGGGCAGTGCGGCGGCGCGGTGGCTGCCTCGGCGCGGCGGCGGCCGTCCTCGTCCTCCACGCCTCCTCGCGCCGCACGGGCGGGCCAATCGCGACCCCAATGGAGGCTGCCGACGGCGTGTACCCTAAGCGCTGTCTACTTCTGCCGGTTCTCTTCTCTTACTATGACCCGCAAAACACTAGCAACCTTCTCTTAATTTCAGTTTCGACGTCTACAATAGGGTTTCTATGTCCATGGCAGATTGGTGTGTGTCGGATTCAAAATGGATTCTCATCGGATCAATTTGGTGACCTCAAGTGCACTAACACCCAAGTACTTGCATTCTTCTTTCTTGAGCTTCATAAACAGTTCAATTTGAACCAGTATGTTTCATATTTTTTGTTATTTAATTGTGCATTTAACATTTGGTGCTGCGTCTAGGAATAGAGAAGAACACTGTAACTGTAGCTTATGGTTTGCAAAGGGCGTCAGAAGTCTCGATATGGGAGAAAACTACAGAAGTATTTCTCCTTTTTAGAAACATTAAAAATACATTATACCATCTTCATGTGGTGTCTCAGCAACTTATAGGTTGTGTTTTAGCTTCCCGGTTCCAGTGACCACAGCTCCAGCGAGGGACCAGTCGTTCCTTAGAGTGTGGGCATCGCGACTGGGGGTACCAAAATGCCGTGCTCCCAACCTTTCTTCCAGTTGTGCGGTATGTTCGTCGCTGTGCTCTGTGCCTAAACGATGCAACTTCATAGATTCCTCCTGTGAGCTCTGGCTGTAGGCAAGCCCCCTGATTTTAGGCCACATAATAATATAGTGATAGTGATGTCATTATCAGAACAAACTATATAGGGTTGTCTTGCTTGTTCAATCCTAGAAAAAAGATTATGGGAGATTTCACTATTCTCTTAGGCCTCAGGCTTGATTATTTTAGTTACAGTACAACCATGCCAAATCATACCTCTGAATGTCAGGCATGTAGTAAGTAACAGAGTATACTACCCTTGTATATTATATTATGATATGCCTATAAACAAACACTAAAATAGTTGTTCATGTAGCTATTTTCTGAGGGGAAAATAGTCTTGGTGTATGGCTCTATTACTTTATCAATCATATACATATTTACATTTGGACAGTACATAGCCTATTTCTTGCCCACCTTAAAAGTCATGGTGGTAGTGCTGAAGGCAATTGCAATATCATCCGTTGTCAATACAATTGTTTCTGAAATTTATTGGAGCTTCGTACATTCATTGTCCCTTACGTGCTATATTTTCATATGATTATTCACTGTCTTCAATTGTTGGCCCCTAGCCCACAATAATAAAAATAGATGGAACACTTATAATTACTTATGTTTTCAAATTAAGGCCATCGGCTAAATGCACAAAAGACCATGTTATATTGTCAATGTTATCTCTTCTGGAGCCAATTAGGTGTTATTTTGTTCTATAGATTTCCTTTCAATATATCCTACAAACTGATGTCAGGTCAATTTCAGGTTATACTTCCATTGAACAGTAAAAAAACTTTACTAATATAGTTTGGTTTTGTTTGTACATATATGAGGACAAGCACGGTCAGGTTTCGTCTTCGTTGGTCACATCGATCTTCTAGCAACTTTTGTCACACGGTCCGCAAGAAACATAGGTACTTTTCATGAAACCTTAATCCATGATGAGATAGATATTATATTGTTCTCCCATGTATATCAAGTAACCTTCTCCTACATATTCCTTCATTAATTCGTCATCTACGGCCCAATATATGGGTTACCACTTGCATGTTGACGATAATTGTGTTTCTGGAAACATATACTTCCCTCACCTTTTTTACCTAAGTACTTTATGCGCCATCTACTTATAGTTATTGATTGTTTTTGTTCAAATTCACCTTTTTCATTATTTTCTGAGTTATGCACTGCCTTTACAATTACTACTGTTACCACTGCCATTATGATGTTCCAGTGTTTAAAAAAACCACACTTCTCACTTGCAGCAAACGTTCTTTCTGAATTTTGATCTTTACTAGCAACACTCTTTGGTTGCTCTTCCGCTTCCAAAAGTTTAAAAATGGGATAGGCAGTTGCACTCTTCTATGGTCATCTGCAACAGCTGATAAAAGATTTTGAAAAGGCCGGCTTGCGAAATTATTTTGTCTATCAACTAATGCTGCTTTTCTTTCTTCATTGTTATGCAAGTGGAGTGAAAATGATGTCCTGTATACTGCTACTTAAATTCTTCTAAGAGTAGGCCTTGTCTACTGCAGGTGTTCCCATCTTACCTTTGATATTTTGTCAAATCTCAGCCTTAGCTATTCTGTTCAAACATACAGGTAATGAGGTAAGTAACTTCTTTCATATATTTTTGTGTGTTGTTAGACGTTTTGTGTTGGAATCACATTGAGAAATCTAAATTTACTTCTCAAATTGTTGGCAGCTCTAGCAAATATGAGATATATTAATTCAGCTGTAGTTCATGGTTGCCCATTAGATCAGCAAGGTCACTTCTGGCTGGTATTTGGGTTCTGTTCAGCAACATGGCATTTTCTTTTTATTGGCACACATTGCTGAAATGTGCAAAAAAAATATAAGCTTCATGTCCAAAGATTGAATTTCACAATAAAACTAGATAGCCTTGCTTCTCTAAATATGCCTCTATTTTTGAAGCCAGGTCTCTCATGGTCTTTTCAAGAAGTGTGGGCTTATGTGCTGCAGCCACACCAATGCCAAGGACATTGGCTTGATCAAGGTGTCCTGTGTAGCAGACTCAATAAAAAAAAAGGGGCGTACCCGGTGCCGTTGGCTCCGCAGCTGCGGTGCTGGGAAGGGAAAATAGCAAACAACCTTTCCCACACAAATGTGCAGGCTGGTGCTTGAACCCGGGACCTCTTGGTCACGGGCGGTAAAGCTCTACCGCTTGCACCAGGGCCGCCCTTCAATGAGGATATTAATTTGTCCTAAATTCGTCCAGGTGTCATAGTATCTAACTGAGGTAGCAGGTCTGGTGAGAATATAAGGTTAGTGCCTCTCCTCGATCTACTACCTTTGATATCTATTTTTCTTCTGCTCATGGGGATGTTTGGTTATTGTTCATTTGGTTCTTTCTTCCACAACCCAACAATTCCACAACTACCACATCTCGACTTTTGCAGTATAATAATATATGCAGTTCTCCTACATGTTTGGCAAAAAAGATAGAATAATCCTTCCAAAAAATATATGCAAAAAGAAAGTATACATTTTAATGCTGGAATCTGGAATTGCACTTTATGCATCATTTGTGCTCGATCAATAATTAAAATCTGGAAAGCTATTATTAGCCACCTTAAATGTGCATTATTTTGCTTACATATCCAGGCTGCATCAGCTCTAGAGCAGCAGCGGCAAAATGGAGAAGTACCATACAACACAATTTTTCGATGGTATATACAAGAAATCCAAAGACCTTAACACTCCGGTGTATCGAAATCCATGGATAGTTCTTATTAAACTCTTATTCCAAACAAGATGAAGATGTCGATAGACCAATCTGGAGTAAAGAATGGCTGACTTCATGTAGATGGGATCACGACAATGGTTTCTGAACCTTGTTGAGCCTAAGGTCTCCCCAAGTGATATATACCTGATCCTGGAGCAAGATGCTGTACACCAAACCAGCCGGCAAGTGGAAAATACATCCCACTGGAGAAGAACAAGACCATGATCAAACATTAAAGCATCTGTCAGCGTGCATGTAATAATGTAATCTATGCCTATGGCACAATCTCGGCTCTTTGCTGCCTTGAACAACTTATGTAGTATGCACATCTTAAATACATATGCAATCAGTATATCCATTTTATTTTCTCCTTATTCCTTACAGTTCAAACATACTTCAATATATATCCTACCTGTATATACTTGCTTGCACTCGCGCACAGGGCACGCGGTTTCTACTAGTAAATAACATTTTTCTGACTTGAGCTCCCTAAGTTGCTATATTATTAGAGTGAAATAATATCATAGTTTGACAAATAATTCAAGAGAATAAATTATTATAATGCCTTTGTTTTTTACCTTGTATCCCATTATTTCCTTCCTCAACCATTCACACATCCTCCCATACCCTAACTCCCCGAGCTTCACCGTGCCAGCACGCACTCATTCACCCCAACAAGCCCCCACATCGGGTGGCCATACCCGCACAGCCGCACCCTCTCCCTAATGGTTGTGCACCCCGAAGACGAGTCGCGGGCCCTGGTGTCATTGCCCCTCTGCGCGGGCAAACCAATCTGACCATAAGTGCAAGTGTTAACCAAGAGAACTTACTATTTCCATAGTATTTTTATCTACTCCGTGTAAGAGCTTCTCCAACAGTTTGATATTTTTCTTTGCCATTTGTTGTAATTTGCCAACTCCCAAAACGAAATGGGGAGAAGAAAAACAAGCCATCTCTAAGAGTTTTGCAAAATTGACTTGGCATTTACCAAATTATGGACCCAATTGACTATATATGGCGCGAAGAGAGTCCTACATGCGCGGGAGTAGCACGAGGAGCGCTGATCGCGCTTGCCAAGCGGTCCGCGGCTTTGCAAATATGCCAAGTTTTCTCCGTCAATTGTCAAGTTGCCCAAATTGCAAAACTCAAATGCAAAACTGTTGGATACCTCATTTTATGATTTTTTGCAAATTACAAGAATGAAACCTCAAATACCAAATTGTTGGAGATACTCTAAGGGCCTATTTGTAGAAGCTTTATCTGAGCTATTTTAAAAATATATCAGCTCTAAGTCATTATGACAAACGGTTGAGGTGGTTATGACAACAAAAATAAAAATTAGCTGATTTAAGAAAACATTGGAAAAAAAACTTCGAGAGATTATAGTTTTGAAAGTTTTTTTCATTGTTTAGTTGTCCCTTCAAAAACTTTTCACCCATCATATTGAATCTTGCATGAACTATTAAATGTAGACAAAATAAAAAAAATAATTGCACAATTTGCGTGAAAATTGCGCGATGAATGTTTTAAGTCTAATTAACCCATGATTTGATACCAAAGTGCTATAGTAACACTTTTGCTAATGATGAATTAATTAGTCTTGTCTCGTTGTTTTCTATCCGAGTTGTGTAAATTTTTTTATGGAAAACTCTGATGCACAAAATATTTGATGTGATATTTTGTATAATTTTTTATTATCTAAACAATTCTCAACATGTGAACATCTAGGACTGGCTAAGGTCTGAACCCATGACTTTCACTGGCACACTGGAGCGGTCTGAACCCATGACTTTCACTGGCACACTGGAGCTGCTCAGATAAGCTTTGCTTGCCGGGTTCTACACAGCTCTTGTCGGTTCTACACAGCTCCTGCACCTTCTTGGCAATCACACAGCTCCTGCACCTTCTTGGCAATCACCTTGCCGGTTCTACAGTAGAGCTCCTGCACCTTCTTGGCAAGAACGTTGCAGCTTGGCAAGTACATTGCAGCGTTGCAGCCTTGCAGGTGGGCAGCGAGCATAAGAAGAGAGAGTGCCTTATCCAAGATACCAAGCGAGCTCTGATCCAGTCCAGTCCAACTCCAATCCTTGGAGGTGATTGCGAAACCGAGGTCCTTTTCCTGCTCCTTCCGTGTTCTGTTCTTCAGTTCTTCCTGGTCACATTATTCTTGTTTCGTCTCTTCTCGTTTGAGATCTTCTCTCATTGCAAGTTTCCTTTCCAATCTCTTTCCTGACCATCTTTTTTCTTGATGCTTTCGTCTACCTTGCCTGGTTAGAGGACCATTTTTCCTCTCTGTTTTTTTTCTCGTTTTCTGTTGATTTGTATCTTGCTAGTTCTTGAGTTGTGCCTTTTCTAATCCCTTCTGAATTTTTTCTTCAGCACTAATTTGTGAGTAACCGCACGTACGCTACGCACACATCCAGAGTTTGCAGCCTGCGGCGAGGTGTGGTTGAGACTTGAGAGAGCCTCCGTTGCCGCCTTGCTGATGGATAGGTGGAAGCGTTGGTTGTGGAGAGCCCTGGACGCCCTCGACTACGCCATTGCTCTCATGGCCAGGCTCGAGTGCCCCATCTGTGCCCACCCCGGGAGCCTCCCATCTTCCGGGTCGCTGCTTTATTAGAACCCGTCGAATTCGTCACTTTTGTTCTTTGCATTCTCTTGACCAAGTCGAGGTTTTGTGCAGTGCGCTCGGACACTTCGCTTGCATTGCCCGGGACCCGTTCTCCAACAAGGACCGGTGTTACAAGTGCAACCACCGGTACCGCGCAGCTTCTGCTGGAAGACGTCATCCGCTCGCCCTGCCGCTGCTCGGAACCCGGCTGCGCCTTCGTCGGCTCGTCGGCGTGGTTCATCTACCACCTAAGGGCCACACATTCCTGGCCCGTAAACCTCATCGACTACGGCAAGGCATGCCAACCCAGCTGCCGGCGTCAAAGCCGCGGTGCCTGGCGGTGGCGAAGGGGACATGCGCGTGTTCGTCCTGTCCGTGTCGGCGCTCCGCGGCGTCTCGCTGGAGTGCCTAAGGGCGAATGCCGCGGCGGGGCCACACTACACGTGCAAGATTTGGGCGACCGGAAGTGCGGCCGTGGCGGCCGGCAAGGTGCCGACCGGCTGGGTGGAGGTGGAGGTGCCGAGCAGCGTCGCGGCCGGTGAGGCGGAGGCCACGGAGGCAGGGGACGGCGGAGGCCACGGAGGCGAGGATGAGACGGAGGCCACGGAGGCAGAAGAAGAGGCGGCACTTTTGCCGCGCAAGATGATGCACGGGCCATCCAAGGAGCTGCAGATGCACGGGCCATCCAAGGAGCTGCAGCTCATCGTTAGAATCGACGCCCTCGACTACACCGTCTTGCCGATGTATGATGGATGGGAGCAAGATACGGTGAACATTGACAATGCCAAGCTCCAGTGCCCCATCTGTACCCACCCCTTGAAGCCTCCAATGTTCCAGGTCTGGCTGCTTTCTCTTGATCAAGTAGAGCTTGTTGCAGTCTCTAGCTGCTTTCTCTTGATCAAGTAGAACCCATCAAACTCGTTGCTTGTTCGATCTTTGCATTCCCTTGATCAAGTAGAGCTTGTTGCAGTGCGCTGCCGGACACTTTGCTTGCGGTGCCTGCCATGGCCAGTTCCCCAACAAGGACCGGTGTTACAAGTGCGCCCACCCCGGTGGGTACAGCCGCAGCTTCCTGCTGGAAGACGTCATCCGCTGGGCCTCTGTCGACATCCCTCAGGCCAGGCGCCCGCACGCGCCCTGCCGCTGCTCGGATCTCGGCTGCGCCTTCACCGGCGAGCCCGCGTGGTTCATCTACCACCTGAGGGCCATGCATTCCTGGCCGTGAACGTGGTCGACTATGGCAAGGCATGCCAAGTGCAGCTGCCGGCGTCCAAGCCGCGGTGCGTCCTGGTGGCGAAGGAGGACATGCGCGTGTTCGTCCTGTCCGTGGCGGCGCTCTGCGGCAGCGTCTCGCAGACGGTGCTCTGTGGCGGCGTCTCGCTGGTGTGCCTACGGCCAAATGCCGCGGCGGGGCCGCACTACACGTGCAAGATGTCGGCAACGACCGGGAGCCCGGCCGCAGCGACCGGCAAGGTGCTAGCCGCCTCGGTGGAGATGGAGGTGCCAAGCAGCGCGGTGGCCGGGGAGGCCGAAGATGACGAGGCTGCACAAGTTGTGAATCTGGACGGGCCATCCATGGAGCTGCGCCTCAACGTTAGAATCGACAGGGCGTACATGAACGCGACGAATCATGCTTCATGCTGGTAACAAAAAGGCAAGAATCGAAGGACTAGTACTAGCTACTCCTATGTACTACGTACTTGTGTTTGATACTACTAGTATGTTAGGATTGGCTTCTTTTGTCCATGGCTTGACCATGGAAGGACTAGTAGTATTATGTTGCTCAGTAGATTAGGATTAGTAATATGTGGTTAAGCAAGCTATTCAAGAATAATGTAGTGTATCTTGTAGTCCTGTTCACATGTTTCACTGGATGGTTCGTCTTACCTAAAGTGCTCGCTTGCAAATTTCATTTATATTTCATGTTGTTAGGATAATTAAATCCCAAATTCCAGATCAGAACCTGGTGTCGCATTGAGTCACCTAGCCAAGTGAGCCAGGCTCACATCCCGGCATGGTGAGATTATTGATGCCAACTTTTCACTACAGGAATTAGTACAGCAGTGTCAGTCCATACACAGCAGAGCAAATGCTTTGCTTGTTTTTAGAAGACGAAATGCTGTCTTTGTCCAAAATCCTTTTGCAGCTTAACGATCTGAACAACTCAAAGCTCCTTGTAAAAATAAAATTAAAAAAAAAACCTCAAAGCTGGTTTTTTGCATCCACATGGGAATGGGATTGGCATCATCATGCATCATATCAGGCGCTGGCGCATTACTACATGGGCATGGTCACTACGGAGTAAGTGCTCACTGGTGACGACTGACTGACTGACTCGCGAGTTCCATACATAATACCGAATTTCTGCTAATCGCAGCGAGTAATGACTAAATTAAGGACGGCTAGCAACAACCGTGAATGCAGGTCACCGGCCATCCCTGCAGACCCCTTGAGCTCCGAGCTCATCTGTGCAGGAGCAGGATGTGTGATGGCACCGGCAGGCAGGACCAGGTTGTCAATGACGATACTCCACGCATGCTGAGGCCTGAGCTTGACCGCGACCGCGCGAGGGCAAAGCCTTTCGCCACACATTGACAGCAGATACGCACACGCAGGGATACGCGCGCGCGCACACACAGGGAGACCGCGGTGACCGCGCCGAGAGTGCGCAGCGACACGAGGAACACGTTGTCGTCCTCCTGCCTGACGAGGGTGTACCAGCGCCGCCGTGAGCCACCGGCTGAGCTTTTGCTCGCGCTGGGCGATGTGGCTGCGGAGCGGAGAGCGAACGGATCCTGGCCGAGCCGATGCAGTTCTCCAGCGCGGGTTCGCGACCGTACCTATGCTACGAACCGCGGCAGCCGCACGCCTAGCCCTGGTTGCCGGAAAGCAGAACCATCGCGGGCGCGCTGGCGGGAGATCGCGCACGGACGGGACGAAGAGGCGCCGTTCGTCGCCCTCCACGACCAGGAGCCGGTGCGGCGCCGCGTAGGTGGAGGAGCTTTTCCCGTAGGACGCGAGACCGCGTGCACGCGCCAGGCGTGGTCGGCGGCGATGAGTTCGCGGAGCACGGGCGGGGGAGGCCTTGAACGGGCACAGCGCGGCGGCAGGGCGCGTCCAGGTGCCCGTCGCCACAGGGAGCTCCGCGTCGTGTCCGTCTCCGTACGCGGTGCCCGCGCCCAGTTCACTGTAAGAGTAACTATGACGAACTTGTCGAGAACTTCAGAACGCAATAATAATCCTGAAATTAAATAAACCCATGTAACTAGTAATCTTCCATTACATATCATGTTCTCTAACCACACGAGCGACGAACGGTGAAGGAACACATGCTGCTGCTGCATGTCTTTGACTGTAGATCAGACCACAGAGACCGAGACGATGAACACAAGACAGACGAACAAGCAAACAGACCTACTACTGAACAAGGCGACACGACACGCAAAAGGCAGCAGCAATCCATCCACATCCACTTCGCTGCAGAAACGCTATAGTCCAGAGCTTGTCTTCGATATGCCCACACGACAGCTAGGCCTTGTTTGATTGGGGAAAATGTTAGAAAGTTAGAATTCTAACTCCTGTAGCACTTTCGTTTGTATTTAGCGAATATTGCCCGTCGTGCACCGTAGGCTAAAAGATTCATCTCGTGATGTCAACTAAACATGTAATTAGTTATTTTTTACCTACATTTATCCAACAGAAATTTAAAAATTGATGTGATGGAGAGAGAGAATGAAAAAACTTGGAACTTGGAATTTGGGCAAACCAAACAAGGCCTAGCTAGTGCCGCTACAATAATAACTTCTACCAACAACACCAGATCTTTTAGTTTCGTTGCGGCGTGAAGGCGTCCTACGAAACTAGCAAGGCTATCTAGGGCACGGACATGGTGGACATGGACTTTGACGACGACACGGTCCAGGGAGGTGCCATAGTACGCGTCCGGCATGAACAGGAACTTGTCAGTAGGGTGCTCTGCCCAGCTGCGCATGCAGGCTACGGAACCCTTTGCCGACAGCGAGAACGCGCCGGGTTCGCCGGCGCCGTCCACCTCCAGCTTGTACTCCAGCAACTTATCCGCGCGGCGCGGGCCGAGGCACACCAGCGACAGCGACAGCGACAGGCCCGAGCGAACGTCCCCGCCGTTGAGCAGCAGGAACACACGCCGTTCCAGGTAGTCCAGGAGCACCCAGAACGGCTTGCTCCGGCGTAGCGACACCGACCAGGAGGACCCGACGAGGCTGACGCTTGGCACCGTGTCGAGGGCGTGCGTGTCCAGGATGTGGTCGTGGAGGAGCGGTGTGACGCCGCGGAGTAGGCACACTGCTGGAACGGGCACCCGAACGGCGCGTGCTGGCCGAGGAACGCCTCGTGGTGCCACTTCTCCTTGAGCTTGAGCTGCTGCGTGCACCCATGGCTGCTGAACGCGCAGGGGACGACCATGCCGGCGATGGCCTTCTCAAGCGCCCGGCAGCGGATGTCGCCCACGGGCTCGCGGCAGGACGGCAAATCCCTTCGATGTGAACGAGGCAGGCGTCGCACACGACGTGCCCGTTCTTGCACTGGCCAACCAAACCAACACACGACGAATGAACAGTTAGCCAGATTCATTTTTCATTTGAAGTGAATTGAAAAAAAGGCTGAAAGATGTCATTTTCATTTGAAGTGAATTGAAAAAAGGCTGAAAGATGTGAGCTGCTTGCCTGGAAGATGGATCCTGGAACACGGAGAGGCAGATGGGGCACTCAAACGCGTCCAGATCCATTTGCCTTTCTCGCCGCTCCTTGCTTCAAGCCTTCTCCGGTGGCTCCGGTGATGCCTGATGGGTTGAAGCTAAGAAACATGAATGAACACGCACCAGTACCAGGCCACCGCGGAGTTTAAGGCCTTGTTTGATTGCAAAAATTTCAACATAATAAATAGTAACTTTTTGTCTTATTTGACAAATATTGTCTAATCGTTAACCAACTAGCCTCAAAAGATTCATCTCGATTTCCAAAACTAAACCGTAATTGGTTAATTATTTTACCTATATTTAGTCTTTCTTAAAAGAAGTGTAAAAATTGATGTGATGGAGAAAGAAAGTGAAAAAACTTGGAACATTGACGCGAACTAAACAAGGCCGAGGCGGAGTCGTGTCGTGAAAGGGACTTCGAGTCGTGTCGTGGAAGGGACTTCCGTCGAGGTTGGGCCCTCCTACATGCTGCTCCTGCCAAGCTAGCTGACATGACACTATGGCAGGTGGCTCGGCATGTGAGAGCTGACACCGTTGCTATCATCAACGAGCTTGCATGAAGCCAGCAGTATGGCCTAATAAAATGTCCATTTTGATCCCATAGCCAACCTTGGCCAGTAACGGCGGTGTTTAGCCCAGACCATGGATTCGATTAGTCATCTCTGTAAGTTTTTCAAAAGAGTAAAATTAAACGATACATCTAGATCATCAAATTTTCAAAATCAATATTTAGCTCCTCAAAGTTGTAAGGGCTCTCATTCAAATCTCAAAGGACATTTAGTTGTTATCCTATTTTTTCAATGCAGGCGCATATATACCGTATTGCATAAAGAGGACAGGAATGATAAATAGACCTATGACATAAACGTTACTTACTTAGTTGTTCGTGGCGAGCCGCTCACAATAAAACCCAACCACGATCTTGACGACCAGGCATATATGTCCGTATTCCATAAAGAGGACACGAATGATCAATAGACCTATGACAAAAACGTTAGTTACTTAGTTTATGGTGGTGAGCCGCTCACATTGGTGGGAGTGAAAGACGTGATGGGCCTGAATCTGAATGAAGGACCGGTAACGGCGACCCGGAGGGGGTGAATGGGAGCCTCAAAAATTTCTTTCGAAACTTTCACGTCCTAGGCCCAAACCAACAACCTCAAAATGCGCCGCGCTCAAATCGTAGTGATCACGACCCCAATGAGAGGGTGGATGTTCCCCTAGGAACACTGGCGGATCACTACTCAATTAAGCGGAAGAAACGGAAAGACAATCGGAGCTCAAGCAATCGCAAAGAGGAGAAAACAGCCTTTATCGGAGGTCAAGCACGGACTGTCCGAAGTGACTGTCCGGACTGTCCGGGTCGGACTATCCGCGGATAGGCCGGACTGTCGCGGTTGATCTTCCGAAAACAAACTGCTCGGGGCCCAGGCCAGACACCAGGTTTTGCACGTCGGACTGTCCGAGGATTAGGGGGCGGGCCTTGTCCGCCTATAATTCCGTACCGGTGTCGAAGGCAGGCGAGAAAAAACCGGCGGACCCAATTTGTCCGCGTCACACGGCGGACGTCGCGGTTCAAACTTCGAAAAACGAGAACTGCTTAGAGCAGTCCCTCGGACACGGTCAAAAAGACCGCCGGGTATCCCGCGTCACGAGGCCGGACCGTCCGCGGTACAACTGGGAAAACGGACCGAAAGAAACCGGTTCTGGACTCAGCTTGACCAAGACACGCGGACTGTCCGGAGCTCAAAGGTCCGGACTGTCCGAGGTCGGACTGTCCGCGTGTACAACGCCGGAATCGTCCCGCGATCCCAGCCCGATCGCCCAAAAATCGCCTCCTCCAAGATCAGTCCCTAACTCATTCAAATCGAAACCTCTTGCAACCAAATTTGGGGATGTTGTTGCTTATGAGAGGAGAGCCTATCTTCAAAAATCATCGGCCAATTTGAAGTGAGGAGGGAGAAATCAAGAAGGGGTGGAAAAACTCGTTCTTGAGCGACCGGAGAGGAAATCGCGTGGATCTTTGATCTCAAGAGGAACTAGCACGATTCCTTCGGTGGAAACATCACTCTTGTGTCATAGATCGATCCAACGCAAGAAGAATGACTCGAATCGGTCAAGAAACGAAGAAATCATACGAAGAACAAAGTGCCCAAAAGTCAACTCGGGAAGAACACAAAATCCATCACAGAGACACAGGCACAGATGATTTAATCACAGAGGAAACAGCTGAGACTCGGCGCTCAGCTTGCCATACACGCTGGTTCGAGTACAAATCACAGATTTGCAGACCTCTCTCTCACAGCATCTAGAGGAAGGGAAAAACCTAAGGGAAAATGGAAAATAACTGAGGTGAGGGGGAAGGAGACCCTCATCCTTTATTTATAGGGGCAAGTCTATTTTACATTCCTTCTTTGCCCTTGGATACATGAAGAGCCACACCACTTAGCCGGGGCATAAGGGTCCAACTCGAGGCTTCACTTGATCCGACGGCCACCGCGCCTCCTCACCGGTAGCCTTGCTTCCAAGCAATCTCCCCGATGCCGCCACGTGTCGTCCGTCCGCAGGACCTCCGCCCCGGTTTTGAGGCGCAAACCGGGAAACCGCCGTAGATGGTTTTGAGGTGAAACCACCAAACCCTCATGCAGTAGCGTAGCCCATACGCATCCCCCGCCGTGTACACTTGCGCTCGTCGATGTCATTTTGTCGGCCACCACGGTGGCCACCCGGTCCTCGGGTCCCTCGATCAAGCCTCACGTCAGCCTTTCACCGCACCGGTCCGTCGGCACGGCACGCCCCTACTTGATCTTCGCCGGCCGTCGACCACCGTCTCCGGGCTCGACACTGCGGACAACATGAGCCAAGAGACACCATTGTTTGACACGTATGCGTGCCATCGGTTAGTAATAACACACACACGCCTTGAGTTGGCATGTTGACAATCACTCATCACACAAGGTCCACACAATGGTTATGGTAAAAACCATGTGTCCTCAATCTCCCCCTTGATGAGTGCATTGTCAACACCAACCTAAACCAGAGACAACCCATCCAAATGACCAAGAGCCAAAGACAAGCGAGAAAATAGGTCATTTGCAATGAGCAAAGCAAAGTCACAACTTGGTCCCCAAAGACATGGGCAACGGCTCGGCGACCAAGAAAACCAAAGCTAGCCCTCAGAAGAGGCAAAAGGCTCAACACCACCACTAGCCGGGCAAAGAAAACTGAAGAACTGACTAGACCCTCAAGAAAGAGGCAACGGCTCAACACATCTAGTAAAAAACGGCTCAAACCGGAGTGCAACTCCCCCTTGACAAATGCATCCTCACCAATGAACTCTCGGATTTGTGAATGTTTCTCCCCCTTGTTGGCACATGCACTTATCAAGATTGAGACAAAAGAGGCGCAACTCCCCTCAAATCATGCCATGAAAGAAATGCAAAATGACGAGCTTCACAAGTATAGCAATTTGAGTACATGGATGATCTAGCAAGTATGGCAAGTGTATAGCAAATGGCACAAGACAAAACCAATGCTCAAGTAGATCAAGTGGTACGGAGTATGAAACATAAGCATTTGATCAGGTGTTGGGCATTTTATAAAGGTGTTCACCAAAAAGAATAGCACCTGGCACATATAAGCGGGAGATCAAACAAGTGCTAACACATGTATACAAGAGTGAACTACCCCATATAACGGTCACACATCATATCTCAAAGATACATACTTGGCACTTGTAACTACAACATTGATCGAGTTAAAACGGTAGTTAACAAGGTTTCATTGAGACATGTGAGAACGAGAGGATCAAAAAGCGTCCGCCAAAAAGATTGTTTTTATCATGTTTTTCAACCACGCCAGTTCATCCCTTAGTGCAAGTGGGAAGCTATCTCGTCACGAGTGGTTGTGGACTAGCACTACAATGCCCAAGTTCATCTCGCTCGAATGAATGAGAAGCAATCTCGTGACATTGCCGTGGGACGAGAAAAGATCCAACTCAAAACTTTCCATCATTTCTTAGCTTAGACATCAAGTTTTAGCACAAGATTATCAAGAGATCCGAGCTAAGTGAATGACTCAAGAAACATGAGACATAGCAACTCAAGCATACACATGAAAGCAACAAAGGTTCTCACAAAACCTACACATGCTAGTTGCCATCTCAAAGGTGAACAATTTTCGAGTTGCATCAAGATTTAAGCGATTCACATTTATAAAACGAGGCTTAGCTCATAACATGTAACAAGTGATCGAAGAAGCCTAAGCGCAAGCTCCAAGTGACATACACAAGACATACTAGCGGGAGCATGAATGTAATCAAAGCGCTATAGTCATGAAGCTCAACAAAGGTAATATGATACAAGATGATATGCAATATGATACACATGTAAAGCCAAAGAAACAAAAGCAAAAAAGAAAGCCAAAGATCATACTATACATCAAGAAAAGCAGCTACCCTACTCTAAAAAGGGTAGCAAATGCCCAACTCCGCTCTCAAGTGGGCAAGCGGGTTTGATCGAGGGCTTTGTGAAGATGTCGGCCCGAGCTGTTCATGGGTTCTTACGGTGAAGGTCTATGTCTCCTTTCTCTTGGTGATCTCTCAAGTGATATCGGATCTCAATGTGCTTGGTTTTTTGAGTGGAGTACGGGGTTCTTAGCAACGCTAATGGCACTATCTTTGTCATCCTTTGAAAAGAGGCACTTTCCTAAAGTTCAACCCATAGTCTCTCAAGGTAGCAACCACCCAAAGCAATTGAGAACAACAAGCGACGCGGCAACATACTCGGCCTCACAAGTGGATTGGGAAATAGAAGGCGCTGCGAGAAGACCAAGAGATCAGATGAACCCAAAAACTCACAAGTTCCCGAAGTGGACTTTCTCTTAATTCGATGCATAATCGGCATCGAATAACCCGAAGAGAAAGAGAAGAAGAGGTCGAGTACCATAGACCAAGCTCGGGAGTGAACCGAAGAAATGCCGTAAGATGCGTTTGACGGCAATGACTGTCGATACGGGAAGTGCGCGGTGAAGGCTTTGGAAAGCGTCTTATGGCGACGCCCGAAGCTGGATGTCGGGCCTTGTCACCGTCAGTACGGCAATGACCCGATCATCTGCGGTACTCCTACGGTCCACGGCTTCTCCTTCTAGATCGGCATCCAAAGCGTCGTGGTCGACATGGGAGTTTGAAGTGGCTTGGCATCACCCATGTCGAAGCGCTTCGAGGAAGATCCTTGTGTGTACTTGCCTTGATGCACAAATGTCCTTCTCGGGTTTGCTTGATTTGCAACCGAGAAAGAGCGTCAACTCGCCCATCATGCTCATCTCGAACTCTTGCTCATCATATCTGAAAACTTTGCAACAAGAGCATGTGACGAACCACCAAAAATGATGTCATCGACATAAATCTGTACCAGGAGAGTGTCAACTGCCATGCTTGAGAAACAAAGTTTTGTCAACCGACCCCATGGTAAAACCCTTGCCTAGCAAAAGGACTTGGTCGCTCATACCACGCTCTCGGGGCTTGTTTGAGACCATATAGGTCTTTGTGGAGTTTAAAGACATGGTCGGGATGCTTGGGATTTTCAAAGCACAGGGGTTGCCTCACATACACCTCCTCATCTATGTACAGGTTCGGGGAAAGCACTCTTTACATCCATTTGATACTGACTTGAACCCTTTTGAAGGCGCATAGGCTAGGAAGATCCTAATGGCTTCTAAACGGGCAACGGGTGCAAAGGTTTCCTCATAATCTATCCCCTCTTTCGGCATGATACCCCTGAGCAACCAACCCTAGCCTTGTTTCTCACCACAACCCCATCCTCACTCATTGCTTGTTCTTGAACACCCACTTGGTTCCTATGGGATGACAACGAGGTGGAGGTGGCACTAAAACCACACTTGGTTTCTCTCAAAGTTCTCAAGCTCCTCATGCATGGCATTCGCCCCAATCTGGATCGGTTAATGCCTCAACCACTTCTTTGGGTTGAAATTGCAACAAAGCGAGAATGTGCAAAGTGCGAAATCTCCATAAAGATACGATGCGAGTGACCCCGCTCATTTATGTTACCGATCATGGTTGAAGGAGGATGGCGATCTTTGAATGTGTCGTGGTGCTTCCCTTGATGAAGACACCTCCCTCAACAGCGGTGGAGCTCCTCGGGTGCGACGTTTGGAACAAGTTGAGGAGCACAGTCGTACGGCCCCCATGTGGTAGAGGATGTGGCGGTGGGGCCGTCAGCCCGGTATGATCGTCGCGGGTCCAGCAGGGACTGGCGGTGGAGTCGGCTCGGGATCACCCCAATCGGCATCGTCTGGCTCCTATCCACAAAAATACTCTTGTTCATCTCCTCATCCACACTTTCAAAGGCGGGGAGAAGAACAAGGTGCGGTCTCGTCGAAGGTGACTTCACAAGTCTCCATGACACGGTTAGTTTCAAGGTTAAGTACTCGATATGCATGCGAATGAGAAGCATAACCAAGAAAAATCCCGTCGAGAAGATCTCGATTCAAATTTGTCTAGAAAGTTTCCTTCTTCAAGATAAAGCACTTGCAGCCAAACACACGAAAATGGCTCACTTTGGGCAAACGACCAAACGCAACTCATAAGAAGTCTTCTTTGTAAAAGCTCGAAGGAAGATGCGATTTGAAACATGACAAGCCGTGTTGATTGCTTCGGCCCAATAGCGCCTAGAGTCCTATGCTCATCAAGCATCGTCTGGCCATCTCAACAAGGGTCGATTCTTGCGTTCAACAATCCCATTTCTTTGTGGGACATATGGCGGAAAAGGCGATGTTCAAGACCTATGGATGAGCAAAGGTCTCAAAGCGAGTATTCTTGAATTCGGTGCCATTGTCCTGCGAATAGCTCGCATGGCATGCTTTGGTAACTCATTTTGCAACCTTAAGATCAAGTCATGAACATGAGTAAAAAGCCTCATCTTTGCTTTCCATGAAAAGACCCACGAATAGCGAGAAAAGTCATCAACCACTACCAACACGTACCACTTTCCACCATCGGCCGGACCCGAGCTGGACCTCCCCGGTGTCCATATGTAAAAGCTCGCCGGGCCTTGGTCATCACTTGGTTCATGGGAGGATGAGAAGCTGCAATCATCTTCCCGTGACGGCACGGATGACAAACAAGATCCTTCTCGAACTTGAGCTTGGGCAAACCCGAATTAGATCAAGTGAGCTCAATCTTCACAAGCAAGTCGAAACTCAAGTGACCAAGTGCAACGTGCCTGCCTTCGAGCTACGAGGAGGAGTTTGCCATCAAACTTGGCGGAAAGACCAAATGAGCGAGAAAAATCAGCACGAAACACTTTCCCAAAAGGCACAATCTTGCAAAAACGAGGTTCTCACGAGCATCAAGAACACGACAAAGTCTTGGCTTAAACCGAACCTCAAAACCGTCATCAAGAAGGCGAAAGCGAGAAGCTGATTGAAGTGCAAATTTGAAACCAAGGCCACATCCTTAAGCACAAAGTTCTCATTCAGACGGATGGACACGTGAAAGCACTTTACCCTTCTTTGGTATCCCCAAATGTAATGTATTCACTACACTTCATTTGGGTGGCTGGAAAGAGCCATTTTGAGTTCTCGGTCATGTGTCGAGAGCAACCCCGGAATCAACTAGCCACGTGTTCTCCGGCCCTTCATCCTGCATCAATAGCGAGACATGGGATGAGCAAATGATCCAATGGCAGGGTTAGTAAGCGAGGAGAAAACCGGTGTTGGCTCATTCGCCCATGAGAAGTGTTAACAAAAGCATCATGCATGCCATGTCCCATTTGGTAGAAGCGATCACCACGACGAGAAAAACGTGGTCCGCTCATCTGTAAGGCGAAAGCCACGGTCACGAGATCCAAGGTCATAAGAAAAACACAGACCCCGGAGCCACGACCACCTCGTGGTCTCACATGAGGCCTAGGTCCTTGAGGTGTTGCACCTCTTGGCCTAACTTAGCGTGCCTCGGAAACGTGGAGCAAACACACCATGAGTAGAGTTATGGAAAAGCTCATACTCATGCCGCTCATCTCTCTTCCTCAGAAAGCAGAACTCAAACAAGTGACCATCATGGTGACAATAATCACGGTGATACACTTCTCTCTTGGGTGATGGTTTACTCACTCTCTCATGGGTATGGGTCACTCTTTGGATTTGCTTGTTCTTTGGAGGGTTTAATAGAGATGTCGGGAAGTGTGTCAAGTGGGTTCCTTAGGTGGTTTGGCAGGAGTCCACACTTGTTTTTGGAGGTGAAGCTTTGGGAGGTTCCTCGAACACACCATCTTTCACCTTTGGGCTTGTTAGGGTTTGTGGTGGAGTGATTTTGATCAACTTGGGGTAGTGGAAGGCTTGGTGGATTTCTCGGATGCACTCATACCAGCTTGTGTTCACCAACCTTACCAAAAACATTTTCACCCTTCCCAGCAGCAAAGTCTAATCCCGTTGTGTCGGTTCCCATCTTGAGCCGGCTCATCATCATGCCAAGCTGAAGTTCCTTGCAAGACAACCAAGCGAGCATGGACCGAAGATTTGTGATTTCTTCTTCGGCCCTTTTCTTGTCATGCCTACAAGAGTCTAGTTCTAGTTCCAAAGCTTCACAACAAGCACATCTAGAAACTTGACTAGTTTTCTCTAGCATAGCAATCCTAGTCATTTCTCACCTAGCTCGGACTTGACTCATCACAAGATTTGCAAGGACTCACGAGGCGAGACCTAGCCTTAACCTCATCAAGCTCATCTACCAAAGCCACATACTTGGGCGCACATCAGCTAGGTTCGCCATATGAATGGCACAAGCATCACACTCGAGACTCATCAAAGATGTGCACGAGACTCTAACGAGACTCTAGCTCTTTGACGGCAAGCTCCCACTTAGCCTTGAAATCTTTTCTCTCCGAGCAGCACGCTTAAGCAAAGCATCTTGACTAAGCAAAGTAGTAGTCAAGTTATCAACCTCAACAGCAAGGGACTCGAGATTTTGTTCTACCTCGGGCTCGGTGTCGTCGTTCTTCTCAATGCTTGGGGTAGACTCGTCGAGTGCCATGGTGCATTAGCCTCAAGCTTGGAGTCGTGAAAAGCACGGCCCGTTGAACTTGTTCGACCTTTTGCTCGGCCTCATCATCGCAGGGGTGGCGTTGTCGAGATCGTCGTCGAGATCGGTTGAGGATGCGAAAGGCTCATTGCTTCGCCTCTTGCTTCTCCCGGGAACTTTTTCTTGACCGCCTCCTTGTCGAATCTTCCCTTGTACTTGTACTTGTACTTGGGTGTGGAAGACTCGTGCTTGTCCTTGCGCTTCTTTGTGGTCGTTCTTGTTGTTGTAGTGGTTCTTGTCGGCCTTGGGACGGTTGGCGAAGCGTAGTGGTCGGGATCTCCCGCACGAAGCATCCTTGCTTGGTGATGCCGCGCCGTGATTCAAACGGTTGTTGTGAAACCGTGAGCTTAGGCTAATCACCAAGCGAGCTCGTCGTCCCAAAGAGCCTCCATCTGCTCCTCTTGTAAGGCGAGACCGAGAGAAGACAAGGCAAAAGACAGGTGGCCATGAAGGTTAGTCAAAGAACTTGAACCTCGTGTACACATGACCAAAGCCATGGTAGGGGCAGACTGGTTTGATCCTCGCACGCATCCCGGGTGGTCAATCTCGGTGGACTTGAGCTTGCGAACAGCTCGTCACGGTGAGAGTCTCATAGCCGGGCGGTCGATGATCGCCGAGACCTTTCTTCCCAAACCCTCCGATCTAGAGCATATAGAAGCTTAAGCACTCTCTGATGATCGTCATGGGCATCGAGGGTTGTTTTGCCCTAATCTTGTTCACGATGGTTTGAGCGAGTGAACAAAGAATCAATAGATTCACCATCGATTTGAACAAAGTTCTCATACTCTCTCTTGTGTGTCTCATAGAGTCGGGTCTTGACATGGGCGTACCCTCATGGTATTTCTGCGAGTCTAGACCCGGATCTCTCCGGTGGTAAAAATGAGAAACACGCTCAAATTCCTGCATAGAAAGCGAGAAAACAAGACGGTTACGCGGTGTTGTTCGCCTTGTGTTAGTCGTCTTGTGCTTGGTCAACACGGGCAGCAAGTACCACGTAGTTCGCATTCGCGAGATCTCCCAAACACGCGAATCAATCCCTTGGAGATGCGCCGACATGCGGATCTTCCAATAGGGATGGTGCACGCCATCGAAGTGCGGTGGCTTTCCAAGCCCCACGGTTCTCCATGATGTCGCCCGGGGATCGCGGACCCGATTAAGGTGCGGTGATCCTTAACCGGCATCCCGATACCAATTGAAGGGCCGTGCTGGCGACCGAGAGGGTGAATGGGAGCCTCAAAAATTTCTTCCCGAAACTTTCCGTCTAGGCCCAAACCAACAACCTCAAATCATGCGACGCTCAAATCGTAGTGATCACGACCCCAATGAGAGGGTGGATGTTCCCTAGGAACCGGCGGATCACTACTCAATTAGCGGAAGAAACGGAAAGACAATCGGAGCTCAAGCAATCGCAAGAGGGAAAACGGTACCTGTCGGTCCAAGCTAACGGGTATCCGAAATGGCCCCATCCGGGACTGTCAGGTCGGGCCCCATCCGCGAGATAGGCCGGACTGTCCGCGGTTGATCTTCCCGGAAAACAAAGCGCTCCGGGACAGCGGGCAGACACACGGAGTTTTGCACGTCGGATTATCGGGATTGGGCGGGTATCCGCCTATAATTCCGTACCGGTGTCGAACGGGCGAGAAAAAAACGGCGGAGCCCCGGGTACATCCCGCGTCACACGGCGGACATCCCGTCCAGTTCGCTCCGAAGAAACCGGGAAGCTGGAACGGATTACGAGACACGATCAAAAAAGACCGCCGGGCATCCGCGTCACGAGCCGGACCGTCCGCGAGGAAGTACAACTGGGAAAGCGGACCGAAAGAAACCGTTCTGGACTGCTTGACCAAGACCACACGATACATCCGGAGCTCAAGGTCCGGACTGTCAGAAGGTCAGGAACATCCGCGTGTACAACGCGAGATTTGTCCGCGATCCGAGCGAATCGCCCAAAATCGCCTCCTCCAAGATCCGTCCTAACTCGACTCAATCGAAACCTCTTGCAACCAAATTTGGGGATGTTGCTTATGCGGAAGGGAGCCTATCTTCAAAAAATCATCGGCCAATTTGAAGTGAGGAGGGAGAAATCAGAAGGGGTGGAAAAACTTCGTTCTTGAAGCGGCTAGGAGGAGGAAATCGCGTGGATCTTTGATCTCAAGAGGAACTAGCACGATTCCTTCGGTGGAAACATCACTCTTGTGTCATAGATCGATCCAACGCAAGAAGAATGACTCGAATCGGTCAAGAAACGAAGAAATCATGCGAAGAACAAAGTGCCCAAAAAGTCAACTCAGGAAGAGCACAAAATCCATCAAGGAGACACGGTACGCATTGATTTAATCACGGAGGAAACAGAGTTGAGACTCGGCGCTCGGCTGCCATATTTGGATTTCGATGCAAATCACAGATTTGCGAGGCCTCCTCTCCGTCATCCAGAGGAAGGAAAAACCTAAGGGAAAATGGAAAATAAGCGAGGTGCGGGGAAGGAGACCCTCATCCTTTATTTATAGGGGCAAGTCTATTTCCCATTCCCTTCTTTGCCCTTGGATACATGAAGAGCCACACCACTTAGCCGGGGCATAAGGGTCCAACTCGAGCTTCACTTGATCCGACGGCCCACCGCGCCTCCTCACCGGTAGCCTTGCTTCCAAGCAATCTCCCCGATGCCGCCACGTGTCGTCCGTCCCGCACCGGGACCTCCGGCCGGTTTTGAGGCGCAAACCGGGAAACCCGCCGCCGATGGTTTTGAGGTGAAACCACCAAACCCTCCGCGAGTAGCGTAGCCCATACGCATCCCCCGCGTGTACACTTGCGCTCGTCGATGTCAGTGTCAGCCACCACGGTGGCCACCCGGTCATCGGGTCCCTCGATCCAAGCCTCACGTCCGCCTTTCACCGCGCCCGGTCCGTCGGCACGGCACGCCCTGCTTGATCTTCACCGAGCCGTCGACCACCGTCTCAGGGCTCGACACTGCGGACAACATGAGCCAAGAGACACCATTGTTGACACGTATCCGCGTGCCATCGGTTAGTAATAACACACACACGCCTTGAGTTGGCATGTTGACAATCACTCATCACACAAAGGTCCACACAATGGTTATGGTAAAAACCATGTGTCCTCATGAACCGACCAATTAATATAAACGCAATGTACTAATGATGTGGCCTAAGCAGCCTAATTAGCACATGGCCCCGCTTATATCAACCCATTCGTCCATTGAAACCACACGAAGGATTTCAAACTTTCCACAATACGGCCAGGCCAAGATTAGAGTTTCAAACATAAACCGTTCATAGTAATACATAAGTTCTAAGTGAGTGATTTTGCTCGGAGTTTATGAAATAGTTATTACATTGTAAATTGAAAACCAAAGCTGCAGGCAAAGCAAGTGTTGTTTTACAAACGCACACTTAGTTAAAAATAGTCACAGTCCAACATCCAAATCCGGCGGCAAAAGCATGGAGGAATGAGATATAAGAGATGACCTTGCCCAAAGGTCTAATCCTCCCGTAGTGAGATACGGGGTCCATCTTGTTGCCACCGGCAAAGGTCTTATGATACGCAACAAGTGGGAATAAAACCACGAGTACAAGAAGGTACCGGCTAGACTTACACGTCATAAACCAAAAATAAAGTGACACCAAGGAGTATGCAAGGCTTTATAAGTGGGATAGGCGCTCATTTAATTGCAATAAAAGATGACTTATTAAATAATCATTTAGTGATAAAGGACTCCCAGCTTATCATCTTTTAGGTTGGATCACGACATCACTAATTCCTTTTTATGCTACTCAACTCCGGGTATGAGCAAACAACACTATTTTGTCCTTTTGGTTGAGCATACGAGGCATCAACAACATGGGAACCATAACCATCTTACATTGCACATATTTTGCGACGGTCTCTTGTGCTCGTCCAAGTGTTCTTGTCCGAGGGCGATGGCGATTATAATCGATTGCAAACGGTACGAGGTATTCCTCACACAAACCACACGTCTCCCGTCGGGTTTAAAACAATTCTCAATAACTCATATACCAAACTAATAAATTATTCAAGACCATATTAGTAACGAAAATATATAATTTATGTAGATATATTTAAACATTTTAACTAATATTTGACATGTCTATATTGATATATAACCATAAATGCACATATAATTTTTTGAAGGGAAAAGTCAATCAACTTTATACATATGAGAGACCTGGGTGGTTATATTTTTTTGGCCCTTTAAGATTATTTTAGAGTAAAATATTGTTCAATGTAAGGGTTAATTATGAAAATTCTGTTGAAGTTAGCACTACTGTCACCATGGGAAATCTCACTTCAAGCTCTATCATTATCTTAAGTGACATGGTGCAGGTTTTCAAGGATTGTTTATGCTACTGTAGTATTTAAGAACATATTCCAACCTAACTAACATCCTTATTTTAAAAAAGTGAAAAAAATAAAAGATTATTAAGTGCAAGAGTTTGAACTTGGGCACAAAAAATCTATAGTGGCCAATAATAACAAAATTTGAAAATCAAAATTTAGATTCATGACCTCATCATAAGATATGTGATGCAACAACGTCCGCCATAGTTAATGGCAATATTTAAATATAATTGCATATTTAGAACATACAGAGATGTGTTGCAAAGTAAAATAAGTTTAATAAGTCTATGGGAAATGTATAAATTAGTCTCTTACAAAAAAGAAATTAGTAAGTTTTATGATAACTGGATATAAACAATGAAGTGTTTGTCATGTCTATTTTGTATAGAATATAAACAAAAAGGAAAAAAAACATATAATTCACTGCAAACAGTTCTTATTTAGACTTTATGTCCACAATCTTCGAGGTAAATATGCCGCCACATCAGCAAAATACAATAAATAGGAGGGTAATAAATAGTCTTGGATTCTGTGATAGAGTCTTGCATTGGGACTGCCCTATGTAGACTTCAACCTCCGCCCCTCCGTGAGACCACTTGTTAGGATTTATGCCTTTAATTTTTTATCTACTGTAGGACAGAAATCTTAAAACATGTCATAAATGTACAGCAAGGTCTAATTATAGTGGCTGACGTAGGTTAGCAGCATGGGATCCATATATTTGTGAGGCGACAACACAAAATTATAAATTAGATCTTACTACCAATGTGTGAACCTAGTTCAATGATATTGGTCAATTATAAAAGTCAAATAGAAGATGGTAGCACCGCCCCATGTGTGAACCTTCATCCACAACTTCTGGCATGCCATCGGCAGGCAATCCTCAAACATCGCCAAGGTAACGGCCATCTGGGAATCAGTCCCCTCGCCCCATGTGTCAAAGAACAACCTGCACCCCCTCGTCCTCTTGCTGTGTTGGGAGATATGGAAGCACCGGAACGCGGTTGTCTTTGACACCCTACCCCCAGCGTCACTCGCCTCACCACTGCTTGCAGAGAAGCTATCAAAGATTGGAGCTGTTGTATCCCAAAGAGAGATGAGCGCGGTTTGCAAAACTAGAGATTAGCCATTCTTATGTAATCTGATCTTCCCTACTCTTGATGTACTCCCCCTTTTGTAACCGTGCAAGGCTCCCACCTTGCACCAACGGAGCTACGTCCAGGTATCAATAGAATGAAAAGCAGATGGAGATCGGTTGATCCCACTGAAGCTCTCTCAAAAAATAGAAGATGATAGATAATTTCATCATGATACAAGTTCAAAATTGAATAGAAGATGATGGACAAATACAGATATGCAATACATTTTTACAAAACATATATGCAATACACCATAGGGTGTCAAGTGCAGTGACCATATTAAACAATAATTTCGATTGGTAGCACATTGTGATGGAGGAATTCGTCATTAGAGAGCACTACTGAAAAAAATCATATTAGAAAATTTCATATTTGTAGGTGCAGCTGATCGAACACAGATGGTGAAGCTGAAATGATCTGGGGTAGCACGCTATGTCAGCTGGGGCTATTGTGCACCATGCTTTGCCAAACCAGGCAGGCTCAACTACTGATTGCTCCCTTCCCATTTTTGTTTGCTTCATGTTCCTCTGTATTATCTGCTGCATCAGAGAATGAACCTCACCGTGTATGCAAACCTATTAATTAAGGTTAGTGTTTGCTCCATTGCCATAGCCATTGCATACCTTAATGATATTGCTTAAACTTCACAAATAAACAACATCACAAGTGCTTCAAAACTGCACATATAAATTCTGCTTATTCAGATAAATCTAGAAAATCTTGTGCTCTACACTGTTTCAATCAGGAACACACAAGCAGTAGTGCTGCTAGCTACTCCTATCTGTATGATGTTCATGGCTTGAAAAAGGAAATAAAGGTACCTTCCTGCAGTACATTGCTCATATGTACTCCCTGGCAGCAGCGATGCACTTCTTCTGCTGACTTGATGTGTGAATATATATAATAGGATAGGTAAAAATGGATAATGTTTTTATCTGCTGTTAAGATTTAATATACTGTGCCTTTCCAAATATCTTTGTTGCAAGCAAGGTATAAATTAGACAAGTTCACTCTGTCTGCTAAAAGAAATATCATGCTACCTGAACTCAAGTTATGGTCCATCCATCTACAACAAAAGGTATTCTGGTGGTTGAAATTTTTCCAGAACTATAAGCAATAATGTCCTTTTGGGTCCACTCAAATCTAAACCTGCCATTTCAAGACTACATTTTCAATTCCAACCAGCCAGCTTCAATTTTTTTGTTCACAATCTCCCTAAGCTTTATTATGAATGGAAACACCACTTGTTCCCAGTGGCAATAAGAATCACTGGCTGGGTATCTAGAACTAGAATGGACAAGTTCCACCTCAGGTAAAAATGTCCGTTTCGAGAGTGGTGACAGTTTGCCAACCAGGTTAAGCCAATTCGAAGGACAAACGGAAGACAATGCAACTGTGTGGAAGCGTGGATAAATCAATATGTACCATGGTTTCCTCAAACAAATCAGTGTGCACTCATTAAGGGTCCTCAGGCATATAATATCAAGGAGGCTACGAGTGATTCTTGGGAACATGCAAAAAAAATAATTCATTTGTGATGATTCAAGTTGGCTGCTTTTATAATGCTAATTGTGGAGAGGCTACGAGTGATTCTTTTGCAACGATATCATGAATGATAATTTTATAATGCTGTTGTGGAGAGTCTGGTATGCTCGTAACCTAATGAAACATGAATCAGGAAAACAAATGACGTCTATTCATTTCCAGATGACATGCAGGGCTTCATTAATGCAAATCCATCAATGAGCATTTCCAACAAGTTGCTAAATTAAGTGCATTAACTATCCTCCTCTCCTGTAGAAATTTGAATGTCAGTTATATCCTGTAAAAATATGTAGCTATGATGCCCCATGCTTCTCTAACAATACTATGGCAGCAGCTGCTCGCCTAAACTCTCACACAAATCTCACTTCGCCCCTTTATCATCACTCAGCAAGAAACCTTCCTCAAGCATGCAGTTTCCCCCAAACAACAGTATGCACATACTGAATTTTTTTCTGTACCTTGTTGGCAAGCATGTGCTAATGGATGTGCAACCCAAAGAAGCTACGCGTTTAGAGTTACTTACTGTGATTCCTGTTAAGAGCAATCCATTAGCATACAACATTTGGATACTTCAACCCACCCATGTGCATTCATAACCCAAATGGTAAAAAAAACAGTAATAGCATAGACAAGCAGCAACTGTCCAACAAGTGTTTTAGTGCAGTTCACCTGTGTTCTTCTGCGTACCAGGCAGCAGATGGGTTTGGTTGGCCAGCTAGGCAGAGCTGTTCATGGCTGGACGAGAAGCACAACAGGTCATGGGGGCGCCATTCACACTGCCACAAAAACGAAAATAATAGGATTTTTGTGAATATAAAGAAAAACTATGGATTCTTTAAAGCTATAAATATCGAGTCTTCTATATGGCATGGTTATGAATATAGCAAGAAAAAGGAAAGGTCGTCAGATCCACACAAGAAGAGCAGAGCTTCTCACCACTTCACCAGCAGGCAGGGCGGATCCAGGTTGAGGCAGGCCGCCGTGGATGGGGCGCCGGGCGGCCGGGCTAGGAGCGGCAACACCGCCCGCTAGGTCTGTCCATCTACCGATTTTGGGCTGGGGCTTGGGGCACCGGAGAACTGCCGGGTGCGTGCGGCCTGGGCCGCTGGGGGGCCATGTCGGGGAGCCGCCGGGACAGCGGCACGCTGGGGGCGCCGGGATCCGCCGGGGGTGGGGGACCGTCGGGTGGCGGCGAGCAGGTGGCGCAGAGAGTCCGCGCCAGCAGGAGAGGAGGTCGCCCGTGCTCGTGGCAACCGGAGACGAGAGTGGCGGCGGGAGTCTGGGTGTGAGCAGCGGCTGGGAGGGAATTGAAGCTAGGGTTTTCTCATCTGATTTGTGGGCCTTCTAAATTTTAGGGGTGAAATGAGCTGGGCCATGGGCGCGCAGGCCCAATTCAACATAGCGACCAACAAGCCGACCCTGTTAGTCAGTTATACCGACCAACCCTCAGACGGTAAACCAAAAATAAAAATAGCGACCAATCTTCGGACAATATAGTAAGATATAGCGTCCAATCGTACCTTGGCCGGACACTAGTCTGGGCTGTGGTATAGTGAATATATCGCTAGAGAAAAGAAGAATCAACTTTGAAATTTTGTTTTACTTCAAATCTCAACTGTCAAGCTGAACTGCAATAGTTAAACAACTCAACTATTGTTGCAAAGTTAGTCCATGAGTCTATAATCCTTCAAACTTATAAGCAAACAAAAACAACTAAGACACTGTAACATTCATGAACATAGCATGCCTTATAGAACTCCACAGCGGTGGCTGGTAGAATACCTGTAACAGCGGATATCTGTGTTAGAGGTTGTAGCCTTACTACAACATGATTCCCTAGCTATACATCCCATTCCAATGTCCGCACTAAACCACACATATAGGATTTCCCTTTGGAGATGTTACACATCAAAATTCTGATTGATACCACGTTGCCCACTCATCCAACAAAAGTACACTGATAATTTATACTATCACATGTCAGCTTGTATGCAATTGTTCACTCTTGAATGGAGAGGATGGTGAAAGAAAAATGAGTAGTGTACACATCTTTTATTGTTTCTCTTTTATTGTTTCGGGTTTGTACAAAAGAGAAGTTATTTCTGATCTATAATAGGATAGTTGTCATTCTGCATTTATAAAACTTACCAACCCTGGATGTGATAATACTACAAAGTACAACTTGTGGGTGTTACATTTGCATCATATGGGGCGCCAAGGTAAAAGGGAAGGACGGGGCAAATCGGATCGATGGAAATATTACTTTTTTTTTTAGACGAAGGGGCGCTACTCCCCAGCCTTTACGAAGGCTAAAGCGCGGGTGCGGTGCGGGGGTTCGAACCCCCGCCGGCGGCTACCCACCTCAGGGAGCAAGCCACTGGGCCACTGGCCCGTCCGCATGGAAATATTACTTTCAAAGGGAGCATTTGCCTAAAAAATCTCGAGAGATGAAACTACTAAAAAATGGCTAGTACTAGTTGTAGAAGTAAAAAGAGGTGTGTGGCAGGTGACAGGCGGCCGGAACCAGGGATTAGTTTTAGGCCATGTTTAGATTGCAAAAAATTTCAACCTGATGAATATTAACTTTTTTGTCTTATTTGAAAAATATTGTCCAATCGTGGATCAACTAGGCTCAAAAGATTCATCTCGTGATTTCAAACTAAACTGTGTAATTAGTTATTATTTTTACCTACATTTAATGCTCCATGCATGAGTCTAAAAATTGATGTGATGGAGAGAGAGTGAAAAAACTTAGAATTTGGAGGCAATCTAAACAAGGCCTTAGTAATGAAAAAAAGGCTCTAGATAGTCTAATGTGCAGTTAGTGTGGTTGAAGAATAGGATTCCAAGTCTTTTCGTTTAAAATACAGAAATGAAGTTGCCGCTAGCCACACATCTGTCTCTAGTTTCTAGGCTCAGCTTAACGTCTAGTTATCGTCGTGTTGTTTGTGTTCCAAAAAAGTTTATTTTCAATGTTTCAACAGTGCTGCACAAACGAATGTTTTGTTAAATGATAATTAATTGATGCTGTGGATCATACCCGATAATACACACGTGTTGCATTAAGTTGATATATTCCTATGCAACCTGTGTGTCACGCATCGTCAAAAGTTGATTCTCGACTACTGTTCACGATGTATGCGTGTGCATTGTTTACTAATTATAGACAATATTTGACTTTTATAGCATAAAAATATCAATTTTTACTTATTTTTTATTAAAAAATTCTGATTTTGGTTATAAATAGTGTAAATTTATTTAAAAAGCTGTTGAAACATGTTGTTATATATATATTCTCCCACTATAAAATGCGATCACATTCGTTCGGCCTCCCTTAATTAAGATCGCTAGTTCCGTCTCTGCATGGAGTAAAACAGAACTATATGGATAATGATTGTTCTACGCCAGCCAACCACTATAGGGGGCGGCTGCCTAGCCTCTGTAGGGGCAGTTGGGCCAGCTGCCCCTATGCACCCGATCTTACAGTGCTGGGCACTGTAAGGGCGGCTTACAGTGCATTTTTTTAAAAAAATCTGAACAAAACTCAAAAATAATAGCAAAAAAAACCCGGAAAGGACCCCCACCAAGTCAACCACCATGCCACTCTTTACAAACCATATTATATTTTTTTGAGCATTTTTTGGACATTGCATCACCCGGGATTCAAACCCACGACCTCACCCTCACGCGGTTCCTCCCTCTACACTGCACTACACTATGACATGTGTCTATACATGGTTCTGGTTCCCCACATATTGTAACCAACCGCAAGTAATTTGCTTATTTAAGACCCTAAACGATATCAAATCAAAAAGTCGTCAACTACAAACTTTCATATCTTTTCGAGATTTACACTTTTTGTTTAGAAAGATTTTTCATCCGAGGTCATTTATAAAATTTGAATTTCAAATTTGAGAAACTAAAACATAGGTTTCGCATGACTAGATGAAGTCAAAAAAAAAAAGTTTTCAACTACAAAGTTTCATAACTTTTTGAGATGTACAAACTTCATATAAAAGTTTTTACATCCGACATCGTTTACAAAATTTGAATTTTAAATTTGAGAGACTAAAACGAAGGTTTCGCATGACTAGATGAAGTCAAATAAAAAAGTTTTCAACTACAAAGTTTCATAAATTTTTGAGATCTACAAACTTCATATAGAAAGTTTTACATCCGACATCGTTTACAAAATTTAAATTTTAAATTTGAGAAACTAAAACGTAGGTTTCGCATGACAAGATGAAGTCAAATCAAAAAGTTATGAAACTTGAGATCTACAAACTTCATATAGAAAGTTTTTACATCCGACATCGTTTACAAAATTTGAAAATTTTTAAAACCACTTATACACCTACAGACCACTCTAGGGGCGGCTTAAGGGCGGCTGGTGATTGAGCCGCCCTTATTGTGACCCTGACCACTGTAAGGGCGCCTCCAAAGCCAGCCGCCCCTACAGTGAAAGGGGAAGCGTTCCCGTATTGCTTTTTCACGTAGTGCTAACGATTCGTCAGTAAACTGCCGGATCAAATTCATCAATTACTTTGAGATACAAATTTGTGAGAATATATCAAGCAGAAAGAGTAATCTAGTTAATAATTTAGTTATCTTTCATACCATTACTGTGAGGCTGAACTACAACGAGCTAAACATATCAACTAGTTTTGCAAAATTTGCACATGATGTGTCTTTGTATGCCGATAGAAGTACACGAGCAAACACACATAACTATGACACTAGGATTTTGTGGAACAGAGCTTGCCGTCATGTTCGCTTGAACAAAGTCTCACTTGTTTATGCTTATTCACTCTTAGAGAATACTGTTGAATCAACCGACATCAGCAGAAAAACGTACAAGCTCCACAGTCCTCGCTTGAATGTCCTTTTAATACCCTTACTACAACATTATTCCCTACGTTTCCCATGCCAATGGCTGAACTAAACCACACATAGTCTTTAATTTCCATTTGAAGATTTAACCAGACTTCACAAAACTGACTGATACCACTTTACCCACTCATCCAACAGTAGTACACTGATAATATGTAGTATCATTTGTCAGCTTGTATGCACTTCACTCTTCAACACAGAGGATGGTGACCAAAAATTGAGTAGTGCATCTATCTTTTATTGTTGAGGCTTTATACGGACACAGGACATGTTTTCTCGACAACTGGTAGAGAACGGACTTTTGAATCGGAGTTTTAGTCCCGGTCGATTTTTGGCCCGGGAGAAAAAGCTGAGTTCGAGAAAAAGCTGAGTAGTGCGTCGCGCAATTCCACTGCCTGCTGCGGTGCCGATGGATTTCAGTTGGATCAGGTGATCTCCTCACCGATCGTGAAAAAGCGGCGATCCGCCAAAAAAAATTATTATATTTCCTAATTACCATTCACAGATCTACTAGAAAATTTTTTGAGCAAAAGTAACTTAATGTACCAACTCTTAGTTAATGTCATAGTAATTAAAGTGCCAACTACAATGGTCAACGCGCATAATCATACTGAAAGTACCGACAAGCTGCAAAAATCACACATGACTCTGCTTATTCAATTCCAAAATGCAAATGCAAATTTCCTTTGACTCCCAAATCCCTTTCCTTGACAACTGAAGCCGTGAGGATTCAGTCAGGCGTCACAATAGCAATGTCTAATGCTTTGAGTAGGAAAACTCTCCTATCGACAAATTTTATTGCGTGTTCTCATCAACTGAATCTCTCTCATGTGATTGTGCACAACTAGTCCTAGACAAGGAGTTGAAAATTGAACATTCCTATGCGACCCATCCCTACAGTCACTGGTGGCTCAGAAATCTTGCATTGGCATTTGGCTACATAATGCACTATGGGAAACCGGCACTTTGCCGACTGCCGACGCACTTTGCCGCTGCCAAGGCCAGGGCATCAGCAACGCCTTGGCCTTGGCAGGCGGCAAAGTCCGGCAGTCGGCAAAGAGCATCCTTTGCCGACTGCCCCTGGGTGCCAGCAGGCGGCAAAGTCTGTCAGTCGGCAAAGGATGTCTTTGCCGACTGCCAGGACAAGCAGGCGGCAAAGGATTTTTTTTTTCTTTTGAATTTTGATTTCAAATTTTTTCGGTGATCATTCTAGATTGTATTGAATCATATTTTCAAATTGGAAACATTTTGATAACTTTTTGCTATAATTCTTGAATTTATTTTGTTTACTTGCATTTTCCTCGAAAAAGTAAAATTGAACGTAGGTGCATGAAATAATGAAACCTAGCCATTCAAAAAATTATATTTATGTTAGATATTGAATTTTGAGGCCCTATCCAGAAACTAACCCAAAAATTTTAACTCCTTTTTCATGAAACATGGTTCTCCAATTGCGGAAAATGTGTCATTTAATTATATAAAAATGCAAACGAAGTCCAAAAATCACGAAACTTGGCGAGGTGTCATCCCATGGCATGCGGAGGCTGTGATAAAAAATTGAGAATGTTTCGAGCAAGTTGTGATGTCGGTTGTGTAGAACCCAGACATCTCCTCATGTGATCACCGGTGAGTGAATATAATTTGCCTTAATATATACTCTCCAACATGAATATAATTTTTTGAGTGGCTGCATTCCATTATTTTATACACCTGTAGTTCAATTTCGGATTATCCAAAAAATTCAAGTAAAAGAATTAAATGAGCTAAATATAGCTAAATGTCATAAAAAATCTCAAATTTGAATATGTTCTTTTAAACAATATACTTGGACAACAGAAAAAGTTTGAATTTCAAAAGACTTCATCTTCTCATGCTTTTGAATTTGAAAGATTTAAAACAAAAATAAAAAATAAAAAAAAGAATTTGCCGATCGCCCTTCATGGGCCGGTCGGCAAAGATTCCGCCCAATGCCCGGGAGCCCAAAGAGCCCGACTCCTATAAATATCCTAACCTAACCCTAATATCCTATCCCACCTTCTCCCCCACCCCGCCGCGCCCGCCGCCCACACCCACCGATCGTCCGCGCCCAAACCCTAGGCGGCCACACCCACCCCCAGCCCACCACTCTCTCCCTCCTCCGATGCCGGCCTCCCTCCTCCCCGCCGGGCCTCGCTCCTCCGCGACCTGGGACGGTGCGACTCCTCCGCAACCCAGGTGAGCGTGGGCGGCGCAGCTCCTCCGTTACCCAGGCGGCGCGGCCCTTCTACGCCGGCCAAGGGCGAGCGGCGGCGCTGTCAGGCCAAGGGCGAGCGGCGGCGGCGGTGGCCCCTCTACGCCGGCCAAGGGCGAGCGGCGACGCTGTCAGGCCAAGGGCGAGCGGCGGCGGCGGTCCCTCTACATCGGTGGCCCCTCTACGCCGGCCAAGGGCGAGCAGCGGCGCTGTCAGGCCAAGGGCGAGCGGCGGCGGCGGCCCCTCTACGCTGGCCAAGGGCGAGCGGCGGCGGTGGCCCATTTACTTCGGCGGCGGCGAGCGACCCCTCTCCCTCACCTGCAACGCGGCACGGCCCCTATCCCCCACCTGCGACGACGTGAGGCGGACAGGGACGGCACGGCGGCGTCGTCGCCCTTCCCCAAGCACGCAGCGGCGGCGTCGCCCTCCTCCGGCAGATTGGCGAGTTTCTGGACTGCAGCGGCGCGACACAACCCCGCCCTCCCGATCTGCAGCGGCGGCGCGGGACGGCGGCGCGGCGACGGGACGGCGGCGTCGATGGGCTCGCAGGGCCTGGATGGGCTTGGCGGGTCCATCCTTTTTTTATTTTTTTCTCAAAACTCTTTTGCCGCCTAGTTGGAAGGCGGCAAAAGCCTTTGCCGCCGCCTCCCACGTGGCGGTCGGTAAAGGCGATCTTTGCCGCCCGGCCTTTGCCGCCTCCCTTTGCCGCCTTCGCCATGTGGAATGCAGACCTTTGCCGACTGCATCCGGGCCTTTGCCGACTGCAATCAGTAGTCGGCAAAGAACCCGATTCCAGTAGTGATGGGTGCTTCCGTGGTAGTGAGTTTGACAATTTTATTTACTATGCATAAGGCTACTATATAGGCGAGGTTGCAATCAAAGTGGTATAAATGTCTCCAAGCCTGTAGTATCGTAAAGTAACCTTATGTACAACTGTTAGCATGATATGAACACTGGCTTAGTTCCTTTCTGCCAATAATTTATTTATTGTGCCTGCACAAGTAGTAGTAGGCAGTTCATATATGAGCGTGAAACTGGAAAAAAGCCCCTCTATAGTCTCATGTGCAGTCCGTCTAGCTGGAGAATAGGATTCCAAGCCTTTTCGTCCAAAATACAGAGACGAAGTTGCACAACTTGCCACACATCTGTCTCTACTTTCCAGGCTCAGCTTTATTACTTCTAGTTACATTCTTGTTGTGTATGTTCCAGAAAACATTTACCTTTTCAATGTATTAACAGTGCTGCATACCCAAAAGTTTTGCTAAGATAAATTTAACGATGCTATGGATCATATGCCAATAATAACCCACGTTGCATAATGGACCATGTTTTTCCAACAAGGGTACGATTTCTCGCTGATTAAAGTTGAAGCGATTCTTCCGTTAACTGCAAGATCAGATTCATCAATTACATGGAGATAAAAGTTTGTGAAAATATGTCATAAAATGAGGAATCTAGTTTACAATTTTGTTTTAGGAAAAAGTCTATATAACCCCCTCAACTATCAAGCATCGACTATTTCACACCCCAAACTATAAGACCGGGCATTTTACCCCCTAAACTTTCCAAAACAGATCAAATAACCCACCAGGCGGTTTTCGACAGTGGTTTTGCCACTTGGTCGCTGACATGGACGATGACATGGCATTGGCCCACATGTCAGCCACCCAAAATTTGCACATGCGGCTGTCCATGCTGATTAATTCAGGTACACAAGCAAACAGATATAACTAACTCACTAGCAATAATTTGACGGATAGAGTGTTCCTTGTGACTCTATATGGGTGGATGGTAGAATAACTGTACTATCAGATATATCAGTGTTTGAATGTCATTTTGATTGCCTTACTACACCATGATTCCGTACGCTTCCCATGCCAATGCCCGGCCTAAACCACACATAGCTAGTCTTCCCCTTTGAAGATGTAACTAGACTTCACAATTCTGACTGGTACCACATTGTCCACTTATCCAACAGTACCACACATAATATATACTATCACTTGTCTGCATGTTATGCAGTTGTTTTCTCTTGAAGGGAGAGGATACTGAAAGAAAAATCAGTAATGTGCCTATCATTTATTGTTGAAGTGTTGTACAAAGGACGCATGTTATTTCCGAGTACTACAGGACACATTTTGCATTTGTAACACTTAACAACCATGGATTTGTTGCTATATGTTTAAATGGTGGATGCATAACTGGATATGGTACCAAAGCCCGAGTGGTCTTGAGTTCGAGTCGCATGCTGCTATTTCCACATTGCCCCGACTAAAATTTGTTCCGCTAGTGCATAGAGAATTACGAATGGAAGAATTCAGGAAGCAATAGCTTATTAATAAGGGTAACCAAGTATATTTAAATTCTTTATTCATTTGTCTCGAATCTATTGCGATGTCAAGTTCTTCTGCAACAACTGGAATAGTTATCTTCATAGTTACAAGGAAAAATTACATAAACTACAATCTGAAACAGCGTCTTGATCTTCTATAGAATCCTAAAATTAGTTCCAGTATAACAGGAAATATTGCAAAGTCATGGCAACAGAACAGCTGTTTTCTTAAGGCAAAAACTGTGGGAGATTTACAGAAGAAAGATTTAATATGGTTCAAATAAATATATAAACGGGGAAATGTTACATAATTACAAAGATTGACAAAGCAACGAAAAAATAACTGTCGGCATCTAACCAAAAACAGAAGGAAGATTCAATATGTTTCTTGAAACAAACAGCCTGCAGAAAGCTTGATAGAAACAAGCTTATGAACTTACACAGGTATCTTCTTTCAGGAAGCTAGGTTGGCGTTCCACTGTTTTCACAGCGCCGTTGCATAGTCACCAGTCAGAAATAACTATGCACGCTTGACAATGTAACGTTATTAGGTATGAGGGCAGAGCAGTATATCTTGTTGAAAAATCTGTTTGCAAATATCGGCAGTGCATCCTCGTTGATCCAGCTCGTGATGTTATACTGTTGCCATCCAACTTTCTCATACTGTGATCCATTTTGTGAAACAACGGATCACAGTAGGGGCGTCCTCATCATGGATCGCAGACGTTTGTGTTACTACAAGGCATTTCCAGGCGGCAATCATGCACTGACTCAAATGCATGCCCTCACCCAAAGCTAAAAACAGATTTCTCTATGCCACCCGTGCCTATCCTTCCTCCCCCTACACTGCTGTTTTTGGTTTTCCCCTTTTCTACTATATTTGTTTGTAGCACCTCAGTGGGTGCTATATATACATCAACACTCCCTCTATATACTGCCTCTAGCATGTGTGCTCATTATCTCAGTAATGAGTATAAAGCCTAGTTATGGTACGTAGCAATCAGGTTGTTGTTGTTGTAAGACGCCAAGAACGGAGGCAAGCCGGAGCAGTGAAGAACGCTCCATACATCAAGACTCCATCAACGGCGGCAAGCCTCCTCCAGACAACATGCCAGACGGCGGCCCACCACCGCTGGCGCCAGTGAAGAACGCCAAGAACAAAAACAAGGACAAGCAGCCGCCCCCAGCGCCGCCGCCCGTCGAGCAGCGCCCTCCGTCGCCTCCACAGCCGGAGCAGCAGCCACCTCCGGGGCCTCCGCTGGAGCAGATGATGCCGCCGCCACCATCGTCACCCGTGCACCACCACCTGCCTCCGCCGCCGGACCAGGGGATGTCCGCGATGGTGCCGCAGCCGCCGAGAGCCGAGCTCGAGCCGCCGATGTCACCCCCGCCGCAGCACATGAAGCCGCCGCCGATGGACATGCCCGCGCCGCAACCGCGCTGCCGGGTGATGATGAAGGAGAGGCCGCCACCGATGATGATGCCAGCGGGGTGCCCGGGGCAGCCGGTGCCGGAGTACGTGATCCCGACGGTGGAGATCCCGTCGTGGCCCGCGCTGCCGGTGGGGCCGTGCGGGTGCCTGTGCTGTGCACGGTGCTACCAGGGGTACTGCAACAGCTGCTGGTGCAGCTGCTGCGGCAGGGTGTACGGCACCACCGTCCGGCCGTTGCCGCCGGCGTGTGGCGGGTACAGGGGCTGCCGGACCTTCAGCGACGATGACCCGTCGGCGGCGTGTAGCGTCATGTGATGTGATGGGATTGGAGCTGTCGAGTAAGTCGAGCTTGGAGGATATCTGCTAGTATCAACTATCAAGTGGGAGTTTGTTTTTCCATGATTTGGCGTGCATTACAATGGATTCGTGTGATTTTTGTTAGGATGATCTCAATCCCGAGTTGGGCCCAACGGCCCAACTCGGGCCCCTTGACCCACGCGCCCGATCGGGGCGCCCCCCCACTATGGCTGGAGGGCCCCCGTCACCCTGCGCTATAAAAAGAAGGTGGGGGCCGGCGGCTCAAGGCACGAGGTTCACCGTGAGCCGCCACACCCACCGACAACCTTAATCCGATCTAGGAGGGGCGCAGCCCGGTGACGGGAAGTTCCTCCGCCGCCGCCACCGCACCGCGCCGTACACCTTCTTCCCCGACGACGCCCTCCCTTCTCCCTCGACACGATGGCCGAGGGAAGCAGCGCCGCCGCCGGATCCTCCTCCACCGCTCCAGTCAAGCCCTCTGGTAAACTCTTCTCCACTCTTCCTCCCTCTCTCTATCACTGCCTACCGATTCCCAGAGCATTTAACCCCTAGATGTCACTGCTAGAAGATCCTAAGAACTAACAATGGTATCAGACGCCTAATAGCATGTGGATCTAGTGTTTTGGGTAGAAAAGACGTTGATCCGATTGGATCAAGAAAGGTTAACCGATCTCAGATCGGCAAAGAACAGTGAAACACTAACCCTAACTGAGAAAGAAGAGGAAAAGGGGACAGTGGAGGTGTTCCCTACCTGGGGCCCGCCCGTCCTGAGCACGCCGCCGGCCGTCTCCACGGCCAGCGCGCGAACAGACAAGTCAGAGTACCCTCTCGCGGCTGTGCCGGGGGGGCACCGCCCCATGGCCACTCGACGGCGGTGCGCTCGGCCCTTGGGCGAGCGCGCGCACCGGCGAGGAGCCTCGTGGCGGCGCCATAGCCTCAGTCCTTCACCTCGCCATGGCCGGCGGCCGTCGCCGCCTTGCTGGTAACAGTGGAGAGGTGAGGATGGGGAAGAGAAAGGAGATAGGGAGGGCAGACGGAGGATGCGCGCGCACGTGAGCGCCGGTGAGCGCGCTCCGCGGCGGCGCCGTCCGCGCCTCCATGCGGTGGCGGCCATGGGCGGGCCGCTCGGCTGCTGCTGCTCTGTGTGAAGAAAGGAGGAGCGCGCGGCGCCGAGAGAGAGGAGCGCGAGAGAAATGAGGCTAGGGTTTCCACGGGGGCCGAGCTCGCTGGTTTTGATGCTCCGAAATGCGCGCACAGCCGTCCGATCGGGACGCCCTAAGATCGACGGCTCGCGTCGCATGGACCAAAAGCGGCCCAGGCGGGCGCCCGCGGCGGGCTACTTCCGCGGCCTAGGCCCACGTTAGGGCCTGGTAGCGGAATGGCGCCGCCGGCCAGCGCGCACGGCCAGATGGGCTGGGCCGGTTTTCTGCTGATCGGCCGCGACTCAGAAAAAAAAAAAAAAAAAAAAGCAAAGCGCTAGCTGGGCCGCCAGCAGTCTGGGCCGTCACAGGCCGCAGAGCGCGCGAGCGGGCGGGAGGCCGTGGGCCGAGTCTGCGCTTGTTGGACCAGATTGGCCGAATTGCATAGTGAAAAGCAGAATTTTGTTTTTTTCTTTTTCCAGAAACTGTTTTGAGTACGTTTTGCTCCATTTGAATCGAATTTTGATGCTAATTTACGTACAAATTTTATCCAACGATAATTTTGTTCGAGAGATTAGTAAAGTGCCTTTATGGTTCTGTAAAAATGATTTTGATAAAGTTAAAGTTTCCATTGCGTATTTAAAGTTGTTATCGTTTTCATTGTTAAATTCGAACCAACGGGAGAGTTTAATATTTGAAAATGGATAATTTTACGTTATTATAATGTTTCTATTATTCGACCAACGTTGATTAATAGCAATATTATGATGTTGATTAATAGTTGTTGCCTACATTACTTCTATTTCTGCCCAACGGTGATTTAGAATTATTGCAAAGTAAATTTATTTTATATTCTCACCTCATATGAATTGTAATTTCAGGTAGTTCCTCCCTGATGTCTGTCTTGAGAGAGATTCCACCACTGAAGGGAGACAACTACATTGAGTGGAAGAGGAAGATTGACTTCACTTTCACTATAGGCGAGGTTGATTTGGGTGCTCAATGAACGGTGTCCCACAGTGCCTGTGGAACCGGTGAGGGAGGCCGGTGAAAGTGATGAAGCATGGGACAAAAGAAAGAAAGATTATGGCCCCATCGGGATGGCCTATGACATAAAGCATGCTCGATGGGTCGGTGACAACAAGAAATGTTGTCTTGTCATTGAGAATACAATTGAGCCCGCCCCCGTCGGGCTCAATTAAAAAGTGTGACTTCTTTGTGGCTTACTTTGAGAGGATCAAGAACCAGTTCACAAGTTCCTCCAAAGTGTATGCTACCCATTTGTTCAAGCAATTGACAAATGAAAAGTTCAAAGGAGGTAGCATACGTGACCACATTCTGAAAATGAGTCACTTGGCAAATAAGCTGAAAACAATGGAATTGGAGATACAACCACAGCACCTTATCCATTTTGTTTTTGCTTCCTTGCCTAAAGAGTATGACAACCTTGTCATTAACTACAACATGCGGCACTCGAGAAATGGGACTTAGACAAGCTCATTGCTCAGTGTGTTGATGAGGAGCTCAGGATCAATGGCCAACAAGGTGGCCTAGCAAACATGGTCAAAGGGAAGGGCAAAAGGCCCTTCAATCCTGGCTCCCCAGCAAAGAAAGTTCCTATGCAACAGAAACCACAGTTTCAGCAACAGGGCAAGCCACAGGCAGGTGATAACTTGTCTTGGCTTGTGGTAAGGAGGGCACAAGAAGACCGGGCGCCCTGATTGGTTAAGGGAACTCATGAAGAAAAAGGGTGAGAATATTATTTCATTTGTAAATGAATCTCGTATGCAAAGTTTTCAAAGTCAACATGGTTTATTGATTCGGTGCAACCATTCATGTTGCAAATTCTTTACGAGGATTCACTTCGACGAGAACTACGCTAAAAGAGAAGAGGCCATTAGCGTTGCGAATGGGCGTATAGGCTGCGAGTGGAGGCAATTGGAGATGTAGCATTAGATTTACCTAATGGCTATAGTCTTACTTTGAGAGATGTTTTTTATGTTCCTACACTACAGCGCAATTTGATAAGTGTAATAAAGTTGGATGATTCAGGTTTTTTGTAATTTTGGACATGGCAAATGTGTCATTTGGTTTAATGATATTTGTGTTGGTCTTGCCTTCCGAAAAGACGAATTATATATGTTATCGCTATGTGAAAGTGTGAATTCCATATGTAATGTGAATGATAGCGTTTCCTCGTCTACAAATGAGAAAAGAAAAAGAAAGCGAACTACAAACGCAATGGCGAAATTATGGCTTGTCGTTTAGGCCATATTTCGAAGGGGAGAATAGAAAGACTAGTAAAGAATGAAATTCTTCCTCCTTTGGAGTTATTTGAATTAGAGCAATGCATCGATTGCATAAAAGGAAAATATGTAAAGCAAATTAAAAAGAATGCTAAACGAAGCACGGGAATATTAGAGATCATTCACACCGACATTTGTGGTCCTTTTCTGTAAAGAGTGTGGATGGCTATGATTCGTTCATTATATTCACGGAGACGATTACTCCCGGTTTGGCTATATTTATCCAATTAAAGGAAGAGATGAAGCATTGGATAAATTTAAAATATTCAAGGCTGAAGTGGAAAATCAGCATAGTTTAAAGATTAAGCTAGTCCGGTCCGACCGTGGGGGGAGTACTATGGTCGGCATACCCCATATGGTCAAGTTCTGGACCTTTCGCAAGGTTTCTACAGGAAAATGGTATAGTTGCCCGGTATTCCATGCCGGGTGAACCTCGGCAAAATGGAGTAGTAGTGAAAGGCGTAACCGTACCACGATGGATATGGTGCGCGGTATGATGAGTTACTACGATTTACCATTGAGTTTATGGATAGAGGCATTAAAAACTCTATTCATATTCTCAATAGAGTGCCAAGTAAATTGGTGCCCAAAACACCGTATGAATTATGGACGGGAAGGGTACCTTCACTAGATCACTTGCGTGTGTGGGGGTGTCTGCGAGGCTAAAGTGTTTAACCCAAATATTGGGAAACTTGATCCCAAAACAGTGAGTAGTTGCCATTTTATTGGCTATCACGAAAGGTTAAAAGGTTATCGTTTCTCTTGTCGACAGGACTCACAAAGTTTGTGGAAACGAGACACGCTATTTTTCTAGAGGATGAAATGATGAGGGGGAGTATGGCTGCTCGGAAAATTGATCTTGAAGAGAAGCGGGTGTGTGCACCCAATCCGTGATTCGGGAGCCATTTTTCGAGCTACCTATTGTTCCTGCACCAATAGTGCAAGACAACGTGGAGCAAGAACCTGTTGTTGTTCCTCCGTGGTAACAACGAGAGGAAAATGAGGAACCGAGGAACTGTTCATCGGGAACCTATTGAAAATGTTGCCACAAATGAGGGGGAGCAACCTCGGCCTCCAATAGTAGATGTGCCAAATGTAGAGGCTCCTAGAAGGTCTCAAAGAGAAAGAAGGCCAGCTATCTCCAGTGATATATATGAGTTAAATAACATCACTGAAGAATATCAAATGGAGGGTGATCCCACCTCATTTGAACAAGCCATGAGAAGCGATCATTCATCCAAGTGGTTTGAAGCCATGGAAGATGAAATGAGATCGATGAGTGCCAACGATGTTTGGGACTTGGAAGAAATTCCCAAAGGAGCCAAAACAGTAGGCTGTAAATGGGTCTACAAAATAAAATATGACTCCCAAGGGAACATAGAGAGATTTAAAGCGCGACTTGTGGCTAAAGGTTTCACACAAAGGGAGGGAATTGACTACACTGAGACCTTTTCTCCAGTCTCATGTAAAGATTCTCTCAGAATAATAATGGCATTGGTGGCACACTATGATTTAGAGTTGCATCAGATGGATGTGAAGACGGCATTCCTAAATGGGGATTTGGAGGAAAATGTCTACATGGCACAACCGAAAGGTTTTGTCGTGGAAGGCAAAGAAAAGATGGGATGTCACCTAAAGAAATCGATTTATGGATTAAAGCAAGCTTCATGGCAGTGGAACTTGAAGTTTGATAAAACTATAAAGAATTTTGGGTTCAAAGCAAATGTCGAGGACAATTGTGTTTATACAAAGTTTAAGAATGGGAAATACATTTTCCTAGTCCTGTACGTAGACGATATTTTACTTGCAAGTAATGATATGAGTCTACTACGGGGAAACAAACAAACAGATTTTTGTCCTTAAAGTTTGAGATGAAAGATCTTGGTGAAGCTTCTTATGTTTTGGGCATAGAAATTCACCGAGATAGAAGAAAGGGGTATTAGGATTATCTCAAAAGGCATACATTGAAAGGGTCTTGGAGAAATTCCAGATGCATAAATGTAGTCCTTCACCCGCACCTATAGTTAAGGGCGATAAGTATGGGGATTTTTAGTGTCCCAAGAATGAGTATGAGCTCAACCAAATGAAAAGTGTGCCATATGCTTCAGCTGTTGGACACTTACAGTATGCTCAAGTATGCACACGCCCTGACTTGGCTTATGTAACCGGGTTGCTTGGCGAGATTCCAAAGTAATCCATGTGTCGAACACCGGAAATTGGTAAAGAAAGTTTTGCGATATTTACAAGGTACAAAAGACCTAATGCTAACATACGAAGATCGACTCTCTAAAGATCTTAGGATACTCGGATTACGATTATGCGGGAGATGACGAGAAAGTCCACATCGGATATGTGTTCACTCTCGTTGAAGGAGCTATATCATGGAAAAGCTCAAAACAAACAGTTACTACAAACTCTACTATGTATGCCGAGTTTCTAGCATGCTATGAGGCATCGGGGCAGGTGAATTGGCTAAAGAAATTCATACCAGTGCTCGAAAGTGGTCGATGACATCAATGGACCAATGACGCTATACTGTGATAATAATCCAGCTATAGAGTATGCTCACAACAATAGGTCAAGTGGTGCTGCCAAACACATTGACATAAAGTACTATGTTGTGAAAGAGAAAATCCAGGATCGTGTTATAAATCTTGAGCACATAAGCACTGAAAAGATGCTCGCGGATCCGCTTACAAAAGGCTTACCACCCAAAGTGTTCGTTGAACACGTAGCCGGCATGGGTTTAAGGAGAAGCCTATGATTCCTGGATAATAATAAGGGCCCAAAGATAAAGTATTTATTTATTTTAAACCAGAGATGTGTATTGTAGCTGTGAAATCCAACGGTAATAGACCGTGACGATGAAACATGTTCTATGCACAAATCTGAGATGGAATAAGTAAAATGAAAAGGTTAAAGTGAAAGAGTAAAGTTAAAGATAAAGTTAAAGATGAGATCAAGGGGGAGAATATTAGGATGATCTCAATCCCGAGTTGGGCCCAACGGCCCAACTCGGGCCCCTTGACCCACGCGCCCTGATCGGGGGCGCCCAGCCCACTATGGCTGGAGGGCCCCTGTCACCCTGCGCTATAAAAAGAAGGTGGGGGCCGGCGGCTCAAGGCACGAGGTTCACCGTGAGCCGCCACACCCACCGACAACCCTAATCTGATCTAGGAGGGGCGCAGCCAGTGACGGGAAGTTCCTCCGCGCCGCCGCCACTGCACCGCGCCGTACACCTTCTTCCCCGACGACGCCCCTCCCTTCTCCCTCGACACGATGGCCGAGGGAAGCAGTGCCGCCGCCGGATCCTCCTCCACCGCTCCAGTCAAGCCCTCTGGTAAACTCTTCTCCACTCTTCCTCCCTCTCTCTATCACTGCCTACCGATTCCCAGAGCATGTAACCCCTAGATGTCACTGCTAGAAGATCCTAAGAACTAACAATTTTTATTATACAGGTTGGGAGTTTGGAGAGATGAATACAGGATGAACTGATTATGCATGACTTTTTGTAGAAAAAATTAAATAAGTGTGGATTAGGCAGGGTTGCATATCGCTGTTCATTCTCTCGATGATTAATTATACAGGACAGAGCACAATGTATGTTCATACTGTCCACATCTCATTGGCCGTTGCCAATTGTTTTTTTATGTCACAGTGCTTTCTAGAGTTTTCAATACAAAACTGAGATCAGATTCTTCAGCTAAAGTCTATAATTGAGGGCCGTATGTGACGCTCACAGCAGAGGAGAGGAGTCCTTGTACAGATGAGACGAGTTGCTCCACCATAGGTGTCTGATTCTCAGAGGATTTAGAGAACGAGGCCACACCACACACAACATTGATATGCTTTCTGACAACTTGGACGGCCTACAGCTTCTTCTGACAAATGTAACACTAGCATATTGTCAATCCCTAGCATCTTTTCTTACTGTGGTTCTAGTCACAATGCTTCTCTACTCCTAGTACGAGTCATTGAGAAGCAGTTTGGCATTTCGCACAAACCGAGAGCAGCTGCCGCACCTATACCCGTATGGCATAAAGTGGTCAAGGAATCCGAGCAGGATCTTCAAATGAAGAAGCTCGAGACGCTTCAAGCACCATGCTTGAGGCCATTGCAATCGTGCAATTGTACTCTACGTCCGGAACCGCAAAACAATTCCTTAGGCTTCAACACTTCCCTATGCTTGAGATGGCGGTTAGGATAGGCGAGACAGGCGGGACAGGCGACGCCAATGGCGACGCGGCGGTTCCCCACGGGGACCTCGTGCCGCCGGCGTCTGGCGGCGGAAGGGCGTCAGGGTTGCTCGGCGGTGGGCTCTCCCACCCCTGGGCGTCTCTGGGCGCAGGAGCTCGGCTCGGGAAGGCGAGGGCCTCGCTGGCTCTGCGCCGAGGAGACAGGGATTTCGCCTCTGACAAGGTGATGTTCAAGCCTTCCCCGACGGCGGCGACGACGAGCGGAGGTGAGACCTTCTCGCATCCTTGGTCGGGGTTGAGCTCGAACAACGCAGGTTGCAGTATTTCAGGGGATCGAATTTGGCTCTCAGGCCATGAGGGTGATTCTAGGTTTCCAGGGAGAGAACAGGGTAGGTCTGGGGTCGATTCGTCGCCAAAATCAATAAGCTGCACAACCGAAGAAATTCACAGTAACCAATGTAACAATGGGGATAGAACAGAGAAGTTTGCATCAACATTGCGCCTGTCAGATTGGATTCAGAGTCAATTTGGTGAGAAGACAGGTGAAATGACGGCTGCAAAGGTCAATTCCCAGATTCACAGATCAAACTTGAGTAATCAGAGTCAGTTTGTGGAAAGGATGGATTCAATCTAGAGAGAGCATTCTCTGACAATCTGAAACAGGGTCTGCATGTTGATTCAGAGAATGGCGCTAAAACAGGGCAGTACGAAATGGAGGGCCTGAGTGAAAATAAGGAGAAGAGGAGGTACCCATTTGGAACTTGTGTGCAGGACTTGTATCAGGTCCACCCGAAAGAGGATAAGGCTGGAGGCTGGTTCTGGGTTCCGAAGGCGGCGGTGCTTCAAACCCTAGATCGAGGAGAGGGCCACAGGGCGTCAGCGGAAGAGGTAAGGAAATATGGTCTTTGGGAGTAGGAAGATTCGTAGAGCTGAAGTTAAGTTGGTTGATGATAGATCTTTTGCAGCTGTTCTTCGTGGTGGAGACATGGATCGTGGAAGGGAACCGTACAGAGAGCAAGGCGGGCCGCGAGGACGCCCGAATTCCAGAGAAGGTCCAAGGCGCTATGAGGAGCAGCGACATTGGAGTGAGGATGAGGAGAGAAGAGCACAGGGTGGGTTCAGAAGAGAGGAGGATCGATCTAGGTTCAATTCATAGAGAGATTCTAGATAGGGACTGCAGAGAGAAAATAGAACAGGGCAGAGAGGCTTCTATGACAGTGATAATCAGAAATCAAACTACAGGGCTGGCCAAGGAGGGTATGGTTACAATGATGATGGAAGATCTAGGCAGAATCAAAGTGGTTTCAACTATGCTGATGATCAGAGAGGGAGGACTGGTGGGGTTTATGGATATGGTGATGATAAGAGGGGCAGCTCAGGACCAAGCAAGCAAGGGGAAGAGTATGATAGAGGTGGCCAAGGTAAAAGAAGACAATCTGATAGAGAAGATTGGTCAGAGGAAGCTATGCTGCGACAGAAGGCTCTTAGGAACATGGAAGATAAGGGGAGAACTGATCTGAACAGAGGTGTTAAAAATGAGAGTGGTTGGGATGTCAAAGCTAAGAAAGTGCTGAATATGTCAGAGGTCCATTGCTTTAACTGCAACAATTCAGGCCATTTTCAGAAGGATTGCAAAAACCCACCTCACTGTTACAGTTGTGGCAAAGATGGTCATAAGAGTGGAATGTGTCCAGAGAAAAAAGGGCTTAGGGTGTGTGGCTTTGGAATTGAGGGGCAGGGATTTTACAGTATTAGAGTTCCTATCAAAGAGGAAGCAAAAAAGGGATCTAAAGGAGTTATGACTATTCCGCAGGGAGTGGCTAGTGTTGACATTGTGAGAGGTGAACTCAAGGCATTCTTCAGGCATAACATCACATGGGAGATTACTACTTTGGTGCCAGAAAAGCAATTTTTGATCATGTTTCCAAATGAAAGCAAGAGATATGAGCTCTCAAGGATTAACAATTTTGAGTTTGAGGCGCCCCACTCGAGCAAAAGTTAGAGCTACTCACCGGATCCCGGATCGATGGTAATTTAGAGGTGGTTGGGTAAGGGCATATAATTTTCCTGACTATGCCAGGACTCTAGAAGTGGTGATGCAGGTGGCACACCTGGTAGGTGACCCAGAGGAGGTTGATATGGCTAGCTTGATTTGGGATGGGCCTGTCAGAATTAAACTTGGCTGCAGGGATTCTTCAGAACTTAAGGGTGAGACTCAGGTCTTCTTTAATGGTGAGAGCAGGAGGATAGGGTGGATGGTGGAAACAGGGAAAGATCAGTTTGATGATGAGCTGAATAAGTCCAAATTTGACAGGCATAGAGACAATAAAGATGGAGAAGAAGAGGAAGATGAGGAAGATGAAGAAAATGACAAACATAATCCTGAGAAACCTTACTCAAAGAAGGAGATAGGTCAACCCTCAAATATTAACAATGGAGGCCCTGCACCAAATCAGCTGAATCAGATCCCTCTGATGGATCCACTGAATCTTAGGCAAGTTGAAACTGTGCAAATAGAATCAATAGGGGAGAAGATGGTACTTGATTCTGGAGAACAGCAGGTTCTGACTCAACAGAGTATAAATGATAATGACAAAATCCAGGAGAAACCTATCCAACCACTGGGGTCTGATGACAACACCACTGGTGAGAAGCTGGGGGATGAAAAACATGGGAGTGGAGATGTAATTCTGAAGACAGGGAGTGAAGGAATAGAAGAAGACCTCGTTGACTATGAGGACACCTATGAATTAACTGAGCGGGATAAAGAGGACTATGAACAGATGGTGCAAGAATATAAATTGAAGTCTCAAGAAGAGATGGATGCTGAATTATCCGAACAGAGAAAGGAGATGGAAATTCTAGATAAGAAGATGGAGGACGGGACCAGCAAGCTGATATCTAGCATGAACTTTGGCACAGGTGATAGCTATGTGCTGGATGAGTGTTATACAGAGAATGATAATGAGAGAATTTCTAACACTCCTAAAGTTTCAACAGTGCCTATCATTGATGCAGGTCTTGGGGACAAAGGGGATAATATCCCGAAGACATCCAAGAGTCTTCCACCCATTGCATAGAGGAAGAGTGCAAGAGTCTCGGGGTCATTAACAGCCGGGAGCAAGCTGCCAAGCTTAAAGCTCGGAAGAGATGACATCTCGAGGTAAATCCAAATTCTACGCTTTTTCTTCTATTGAGAATGAAAAGTTAGTTAAATTGGCTAGTACTTGTGGTATTAACTTAGGAAATGAAACTGAGAAACACTTAGCTATAGATAAACTCAAAGCTCATGAATTAGCTAAGGCAGCCCTACAAGAAGCTAAAAAAAGAGTGCGGGAAAACAAAGGTAAGAGTGTTTCCCTTGCCATATTGAGTGAAGTTTAAAATAGTTGAAGAAGAGGTGGCTGAGTTACAATCTAGAAAAAGCAAAGAGAGGCAATAGGTTAACAAGTGAAAGAGAGATGAGAAAAATAAGGCTAGACTCCCCAACCGGGGAGACCAAGGAAGCAGCCAAAATGAAGATTATGTTCTGGAACATTAGAGGGTTAGGTACTTCTGGTAGGAGAGGTCAACTGAAAAACTTGGTTTCACAGCATTATATGGAAATGATTTGCTTGCAGGAAACAATTAAGAGAGAATACACATCTAACTTCCTTGCTGATCTGGTTAATGGTCAGAATTTTGTATGGGTTTGGACAGAAGCAATAGGTCATTCTGGAGGAACCTTAACAGGGGTGAAAGAGGGAGACCTGGAGGTTTTGAGCTGTGATAAGGGCACTTTCTTCTCTAGTATCACAGTACAGAACAGGCAGGACAAATTTGTGTGGGAGACAATCAATGTATATGGACTGTGCAACGTGAGAGGAAACAGAGTTTCATTGAAGAGATGTGTAAAAAAATCAGGTCTATTCAGACAGCATTTATAATGGGAGGTGATTTCAATTTGGTTAGATCTGCTTTAGAGAAGTCAAATTTACAGGTGGATCAAGCTAGAGTGGACCTTTTTAACAAGTTTATTTCAGATTGTGGTATTAAGGAAATGCCCAGGAAAGGTGGGAAATATACTTGGACAAATAAACAGGAATGTCCTATTATGAGTGTGCTAGATAGAGTTTTCATCAGCTACGATTGGGAAGCACAGTTTCCTTGGTCTACTTGTGAGAGTCTAACTAGGGTGGGCTCTGATCATAACCCTCTAATGGTAAATTCTGAAGATGTTAGAGTGAGCCACCCTTATGTTTTTCGGTTTGAGATGGCATGGTTTACCAATGAGGAATTTCAGGTTAAACTTTTAGCAGGATGGCCAGAAAGAGGGAATAAAGAGGTTCAGGATTACTGGAAGATATGTAAGAGATATATCAGGTCATTTAGTAAAGGCTGGGGGTGTAATGTGAGAGGGGAATTAAGGAGAACAAAGCAGAAAATGCCAACTGAGCTACAGCAAATTGATGAAGAGGCTGAACAACACTGGTTGAATCCTGAACAATGGAAAGAGAGATATACCAAAGAAACAGTTTTAGAACAGGTCTATGCTTTTGAAGAACTTCAGTGGCAGAGAAGAGGCGGTGAAAAATGGATTCTACAGGGGGATGCTAACACAAGCTACTTTCATAGTAAGGCTAATGGTAGGAAAAAGAAGTGTACAATTTTCTCATTAGAGGATGGTGACAACATAATCACTGGACAGCAAAGTTTGAGAGAACATATTGAAGCATATTATAAAAGTTTGTTTGGGAAGGAAGACAGAGGACATTTTTCATTAGATGATGATTTACGCTGAGCATTTGAAGCTAGCGAAGAAATGAGAGAAGACTTGGTTAAACCTTTCATACATGCAGAGATAGAGGCAAAGACTGAAAGAGATGGACTCTAATTCAGCGTGTCCTGATGGAATTCCAACTGGCTTCTATAAGAGGATGTGGCCTTTTCTAGGAGGGATTATGACAGAAATGTTCAGAAAACTACATGATGGAGAGATGAATATGAGTAGGCATTATTACCTTAATACCAAAAATAAAAGAAGCTACTAATATTAAACAGTATAGGCCAATTTATCTTTTGAATGGGGACTATAAAATCTTTACTAAGGTGCTTACAGTTTGGTTGACAAAGGTGGCAGCTATAATCATTAGCCAGGCACAGACTGCTTTTATTCCAGGTAGGTTTATTTTGGAAGGAGTGGTTATGTTGCATGAAGTCTTACATCATCTGAGAATAAACCACAGGAAAGCGGTGATTCTGAAGCTAGACTTCGAAAAAGCTTATGATAAGGTAAATTGGGACTTTATGATGGAAGTTTTCGGGGAAGAAATGCTTTCCGAGAAAAGTGGATTGGTTGGATGAAACAAATTATTGAGGTGGAAGAGTAGGGGTCATGATCAATGGACAGCACGGGAACTTCTTGAACTTTTAAAGGACTTAGGCAGGGGGATCCTTTGTCTCCACTCCTTTTCAATCTAGTAGGGGATGCTTTGGCCAGATTGTTTGACAAAGCCAAGGTTAATGGAGAAATTGCAGGTTTAGTTCCAGATCTTGTACAAGGGGTTTAACTCATCTTTAGTACACGACGATACAATCCTTTTCCAGGATATAGAAAGAGAGAATATCTGTCATGCTAAGTTTCGTTGTCTTGTTTTGAGAGTATGTCGGGTCTCGGGATTAATTATGATAAGAGTGAAATATTTGTTTTGGAATCAACAATAGAGGAGCAAAGAGAGGTTGCGGATATGCTGAACTGTAATATTGGAAGTTTCCTACGAAATACTTGGGAGTGATGATAGATAGGTATTATATGAGCTCAGCTGACTTTGGGTATGTCTGTCAGAAAATTGAGAAGAGAGTCCCAACATGGCAGAGCTGCTTTCTATCATATGGTGGTAAGATGATTTTGACAGAGTCCTGTTTAGGTTCAGTTCCAAACTATGTTATGGGAGTGTTCTACCTGAGAGGAGAAGCACACCATAAAATGGAGACTGCTAGGTCTAATTTTTTCTGGCATGGCCCAGGGCAGAAAAAGAAATATCATATGATGAGATGGGAAGTGTTGGCATCTCAAAAAAATGTTGGTGGTTTGGGATTCACAGATACCAGGGTAATGAACCAATGTTTGCTCTCAAAGTGGATATATAAGCTTGAAAAAGGTGAGGATAATCCTGCTTGAACCTGCTAAGGAAGAAATACATGGGACAAAAAGGCTTTTTCAGTTCTAAACAGAATGGGGTTTCACAATTTTGGAGTGGTTTGCATGAGGTCAAACATTGCTGTGAGAGAGGTCTGGTTTATGTAACTAGAGATGGCAGGAAAACTAGGTTTTGGCTGGATGTCTGGTTAGGACAATGTCCCTTGAAATTTGTCTTTGACAGCCTCTTTGCTATTTGCAATGAACAACAGGGTACTGTTTATGAAGTTCTAGGTGGAGATAATATTAACTTGTCTTTTAGGAGATCTTTTGGAGAGAGGGAGGTGAGAGAATGGCAAAATCTACTAGAATTACTACAAGAGTTTCAGTTTCAACAGGGTGCAGATACTGTGATCTGGGCTCTCCATAAGAGTGGAAATTTCACTACTGCATCTTTGTACCAAGAGCTGAAAAATACAGGGGAAACTAATAGAGATCTTATGGCTGTTTGGAAAGCCAAAGTGCCAATGAAAATTAGGTACTTCTTATGGGCGATGTACTCGGATTGCCTCCAGACTGCTGAGCAACTTGTAAAGAGGAATTGGCCTGGAGAGGAAATTCTGCAAAATGTGTGGGCAGGTTGAAACTGTTCAACATGTATTCTTTGAGTGCTACCTGGCAAATTACTGCTGGTGGGTGTATAGAGATGCCCTTGGCTGGGAACTAACACCATCTAATCTAAACTAGTTCTTAATCTTGAGTTATGGCAGAGGCAGTGAGCCGAAGCCATTGATGATTTACCTTTTAGCATGTGTTTGTTGGGGCATTTGGCTCATCAGGAATGAACTTGTCTTTCAAAATAAGGTTCCTTCCAACCCTGATGCAGTGGTACATCGTTCTATTGTCCATTTGCAGAAATGGAGTATCCTACTCAGTGCAAAGGAAAGAGAGTGGGTCTTGAAGATGATGGAAATGCTCACTCAGCACTTAGCATCAAGAGGCCAAGGCTAGTGGCGTGAAGAGAAGCATGGGAAGAGATGCGCGAAGACCAAACTGGAAAAGAAGCCCAGAAGCCTCAAGAAAAATGGAGAGTGGAAAGAACTTTTGCTTGTGCAAGCATGTCTTCTTTTGGAGAGGGAGAGCGCTTTATGCCCAAACTTTGCTGGGGTTGTTTGTTATGTAATCTGGAGCTCTTTTACTTTTGTTTAGGTCTTTAAAAACTCTATGCTGCACATTGTAAGCTGGTAACCCCAGCTGATCTCTTTCGCTTTCAATATAAAGCGGGGCCTCGATCTGTGGTCTAAAAAAAAAAAAACTTCCCTATGCTTCCCATGCCCTTGTTTGCACTTTGAACTACTGCTGGTGTTGTGCTTTTATTCATGCCATAGATCCAGAGCAGGTCAGGTCTTTCTTATATATACATGGGCGAAGCAGGGCAAGGTCTTTAGAAGCAGGAGCTATTTATGGCACTCCCTTAAGTAAAGGCGAAAATTGTACATTTACGTGGCCACACCAGGGATGAGCTACCATTAGCGCCACATTGATGTTCTCGCTAACTTTTGGGCCACTAATGCCCATTATGGGTTTATTGAGCCAAGTTAAATGGCGTGCAACATTAAACATTGTACCTAGCTTGTGGATGAAACTTACCATATTTGTTCTATATATACACCACTTCAAGGAGCCCAAAGCTAGACTGCAAGATTCATACCTTCACTATATTTGAGTTATGCATATTTTATCAGCTAGTATATAGAAACTGACACTAGTACTCAGCTAGACTAGAATGCTGGAAATGTCATATCTCTTAGATTTTTTTGACAGCCTCAAAGCATTCATTCAATTGAGATGTAGCTTTACACTGAACAAATCCAAATTTTTTAGTAGCGAAAACTTTGTATTAAACCATACCATATTATATATTCATTGTGTAGATATACTCATGTTGAGTCCAAAAAAATTGGATTTTCATTTTATAATTTTTCTATGATTTACTATGAGTTTTCAAAGATTTAAAAAATAAATAAAAAAGAGAAAACCGGTATTACTATAACAAAACCACATTAAAAACCACCTGCGGGGTAAAATATACTGTTTTGAAAAGATCAGGGGTAATATAGCTTGTTTTATAGTTCGGGGGTGAAGTAGACCATGGTTGGGGGAGGGGGCCATGTTTAAGTAGACTTTTTCCTAATTACTAAAGTGGGGTTTTCCGTGATATAGGGTGCATTGCATTGGATTTGAGTTATTTTATTTTACAATACAGTTGGCGAATTTGGTGTGGTTAATGATTTGGAATAGACCTGAACATGACGGGTTGGCCATACATATTGTTGTTCATTCTCTCGATGACTGTACAGAACAAAGCACAATGTATGTTTATACTGTCCAAATCTCATTGGTCATCATGGGCGGACCCAAGGCCCGGCCAGGCCGGGCGCCTGCCCGGGCTCCTTCCTGATAGAAAAGGTCAGACACGCAAAAAAAGATTAGCACGGTGAGAGAGATTTGAATCAGCCAATAGGCTTTAGCCAAGTGTGGCATGACACTTCTGTACAAAAACTCTGTAACCTTTATGCGAATTCTAGTTCTAGAACATTAAATAATGTACACTGGTTCACAACTTTACTATTAGCTTTATTTTCAAAAGTATCTATATTATCAACTTTCCTTGTACTAGAAGGCATAGCGCCGCACTGCACCGCACCTTCCACACCCCAATTTTTACGCACGCTTTTATTAGCTACTCCCTCCGTTCCAAAATAAGTGTCGTTCTCGCTTCCGGAGAAAACGCTGCCGGCGATTATATATTAAAATATATTAATATTTATGCTAAGTGATTAGTATCATCGGAAAGATCTTTAAGTCTATTTTTTTAACAAAAATTTTTAAAGATATAAATGTTACACATATTTTCTACAAATTGAGTCAAACTTGTGGCACAAAAACCTAAAACGATACTTATTTTGAAACGGAGGGAGTACCATACTTATGGTGCCGCGGCACGAGCACAACTATATGTAGATCATTTCGGCACCACTCTTGCCAAATGCTGGCGAGCAAATCGAGCATCAAAGTTTTGGCCTCGCTTGCGTTGCGGCAAGTCGAGCGGAGGCATGAGAACACATCAGTTGTGATGTTTCCCCAGGCTCTTGAAAATCTCTAGGTCCGCCAAGTGTTTTTATATGAAGTTTTCAATACAAATGGCGATCTGATTCATCAGCGAAAATCTACAATCATCATCATTAAAAGGAAAATGCTAGACCGATATATATTTTATATGACTAAGGGCTGAAAATGACTAAGCATAAAGGCAGCCGGCAGCCTGAGCGCAGAGAAACTGTATGCATAGTTGCTTACTGTTCGTCACAGAAACGTTACACAAGGATAAGGTGTTGCTGGCATCTGTTCCTTCGTTAGTTCTATTCACAATAGTCCTTTACTACCAATATTGTTGGTTTATTTGGAACCATCTTCAGATGGACTACGTACAAAGCTACAACTTCTGGCAGACCTTTATCACTATACGATAAGCTCAGTTCAGCCTTGTTGAGGCAATTCCTATCATGCATTGCCACACCATGTTCGAAACTGCAAAACACTTCCACAGGCATCAACACTTCCTTATGCTTCCTATGCCTTAGTTTGAACTTTGAACTTCTGCTGGTGTTGTAGTCTTATTCATGCCGTAGGGAGCAGAGGTCATGTATTTCCTGTATCTACATGGTGTAGAACAGGGAATTGAAACGGTTTGTTGAAGCAGATGCTTTATATGGTACTCCCATAAGTAAAGGTGAAAATTGTGTATTTTTGTGAACACGTGAGGGATGATCTACTGTTGGCGCAACATTGATGTTCTTACTTTCTTTTGGACAATAAAGACTGTTCTCGGTTTATTCATCCAATTAAATGGCGTGCAACCCAAAACATTGTTCCTAGCTTGTGGATGAAGCACTCCATAACTTTTATATACACCGGTTCAAGTAGCCCAAAGCTAAACTACACGATTGCTGGCTTCACTATATTTGAGTCATGCATATTTTGGTTCCCAGGAACTGTGAGGAATTGAAAAGTAATCTACTAAGAAATTAGGTAGAAATTTCTTTATATTGGTTTCTCCATGAGATCTAGACAGACCCTTAGAGATCCCTTTTTTGGACAACCTCAAAGCATCTATTCATTTGACGTGTAGTATGAATTGTCTTCAAAGTCATCCTTCAGAAAGAACTCGAATACGTCCAGAGTACTAACATAGAATGATACAATAGTCACTATTCAGCACCATTAAGACTACAGAGTTGCGTAGTACGTACGTGATCCCAGCTGGTGTACGGCACCACCATCCGGCAGTTGCTGTCGGCATGTGGCGCGTACAGGGGCTGCCGGACCTTCAGTAACGACGACCCGTACGGCGTACATGATCATGACCTTGGTGCACGCATGTGAGCTCTCGTTTCAGTGAAGGTTGGAGGATTTTGTCTGTGCAAGTGGGAGTTTTTCGTGGTTTGGCATGCATTTTACATTGTATTTGAGTTATTTTTGTTACACAGGCTGGGAATTTGGTATGGCAGACGAATACACGATGAGCTGATTATGCATGACCTGTAGAAAAAAATAATGTTGATTAGACAGTGTTGTCGATTGCTGTTCATCCTCTCGATGACTATAAGCACAAAGTATTTCCTAGCATCCACATCTCATATGCCACAGCCAATTGTTTTTTTTATATCACAGTACTTTGTGAAGTTTTCAGAAAAACGGAGTATCTGATTCTTCTTCAGCCAAAGTCATAATGTCACAAAAAAAGGGAAAAGTTGAGACTGATATATATTTTGTGAGCTGTTTTACCATGGTTGGAAAAGTACCATGGTACTTCCAAGTACTTCCATCTTTTTTAATTTTGTAAATGATTATATTTGTGGTGGGTATTTTAGTACACATACACAGGCAACGCAATCTTTCTAAGACAACTGCTATTTCGCAACCAAAATTCAACAGAACGCAATCTTTCTAAGACGACGCAGCCGCAGAACGACGTGGATGCCGTGTTCACGTTGCTGGCCTAAGTGCCGAACACACCGCACTTGGCGTAGTCATCGCAGACGTCCGGCGCCTGCGTGAAGGCGCTCCATGGCCGGCTGGCAAGCGGGGTCCCAGGCTAGCCAGTGCAGTACAACGTCATCTTTCAGCACGAGGTCGGAGATGGGCGCGCTGACCGCAGTGTTGAAGAAGTATGGCATCTCATCGAGACGGACGACGACATGGTGGGAGTCAGTGGCGAATCCAGCCGGCGAATTCACCTAGGCCGGACTTATGCTCTAAAATTTTCGCAACCGACCACAAACTTATGCTCTACCACAGGACGGTGTCCGGGAGGCCCCTGCTGGTCGTACGCGACGCCGCCGCTTCTGACCCCAAGGCGTCGCGGAGCGGTTCCGTGGCCGTGCTGGTCGTATGCGACGCCGCCGCTTCTGACCCCAAGGCGTCGCGGAGCGCTTCCGTGGCCGCGCCGCCCTCCTCTGTGGCTGCGCTGCTGGCCTCAATGTACGGTTATGGGGAGGATTCGCCCTAGGTAGCAGCGGGCCGCGTACGGCACCACAGATGCAGAGCTCGCCCTTATGCCGCGTACGGCACCGCAGCGGGCCGCGTACGTCACCGTCTAGGCGTCCACCATGAACATGCCGAGACGGGGGATGGCAACGCCCAGCCCAACAGGTCTCACGCTACACGTATAAAAAAATAAGAAAAATGGAAATCCCAATTTTGGCCCTACTAAAATGATTGATTTACCCTTACTCGAAAATAAAATAAAAAATAAAAAATATATACATCTCATCTATTTTGGTACTTGGTCCCACCTAATTTGGTACTGTCCCCATCTATTTGGGTACCACCAAGTACCTCCACTTTGGTACTTCCTATTTTTCCACCGTCCGATCTGGCCCAACGGATGGTCCATCTTTTTTCCAACCATTATAAAATTTCTCATATTTTGTATGATTGAAACTGTGTGCTCTCATGGTAGACTCAGAATAGAGGATTGCTTCTTGGTGTTTGTTGAGTTCCTCCAATAAAATTTTTAGATTCCCAGGGGGTCTACCCAGAAAGAGGTCAAACCACACACACCGTTGATATGCTATTATGCTTTTCAACAACATAGAAGGTTCCTCTTTTTTTTTTTATTCTGTAGATCGAATGGAGTCTGATGTTAATTCGGAGCACCTGGCATCTGGTTCTGTTCACACTGGTTGTCTACTTTACTGGTTGCTTTATCCACAAATAAAACCAACCATCGGAAGTCACATGGACATCACACAAAGCTATTCCTGGCGCCAAGCCTATACCGCTATACAATAAGTTTGGCACGATGGCAGAGCATCAGCTTCCTACAGAAGGAGCGAGAGATGCCATATACCCTTGCTTCAGGCCATTCCAATCGTTGAACTGGACTCGATGTTCAGAAGTACAAAACACTTCGATAGCTATCCACAGTTCCCTATGCTTCCCATGCCATTGTTTGAACTTTGAACCATTGTCTGTGTTGCAGTCTTATTCATACCCTAGAGAACAGAGGTCTTGCCTTTGTTATATATATATACATGGTGTAAAGCAGGGAAAAGGTATGTGGAAGCAGATGCTATGCATGGCACTCCCTTGAGTAAAGGCAAAAAATGTATATTTATGTGGGCATTGGTGCCACATTGATATTCTCTCTATCTTTTTCACCAATTAAATAGCGTGTAACCTAAAACATTGTACATAGCTTGCGCATATGTATACACGAGTGCATGGAGTGCAAAGTTAGACTAAAGGTTCCTGCCTCTAATTATATTTGGGTTGCATATTTTATCAGGTAGTATATATCAAGTGACAGTGGTACTCAGCTAGACTAGAAGGCTGGAACTGGAATATCTCTTAGGCCGTGCTTCCTAGGCATTAGCATTGAGAGAAACTGGAACGTAGTCTAGTAGCAAAATAAGTAGTGCTTTCTAGATATTGGTTTCAATTCATGGGATTTAAATACATCCTTAGAGAATTACTTTTTGACAGCCTCAAACCAGCCATTCAATTGACATGATGTAAGAGAACTGTGTTCACCATCCACTCGATTTTTGTGCCCACGCTCTGCTCTATCTTGAGAGGATATGATGATGCTGAAACAGAGGAAGAACCTCAGTGTCCCTAAACTTTATGCTCCATGGTATGCTTGTAGGGCTGATCTATATTGAACTTTGTGCTACGACTAGGACAGGTGGACAAAACGCTTTCAAAAAGCAAGCATCTGTTCAGCAGTGACTACAGATGTTGCCTCTAAGTAGTGGCAACAGCCAGATCTGTATATGAGGATGTGAGTGACTGGCATCTTCATTGAGCGTTTCTTCCCTTCTAATTTCAAAGCATCGACACAACAAATTCTATCTTTTGTGTAATAGAATACAGTAGTAAGCCACTGGCAGCTTGAAACCATAACCTAATCTAAAAAAAGTGGATATTGGTGTTCACTGTGAGGCTTCCCAAAAGCTTAAGAGCTACTAAACAAAATGTTACACTGCAACACTTCCCGCAGAAGCTTAACCTGTGGACAACGTTTGCAAATGTTCCGTTTTGGGCCAAATAAGATGCATAGATTTATTTTGCAGTTACCGAAACCATATATCTTTTTTTTAGATAAAGGATAGTTTACATCCGGCCTCTACATCCAATGGATGTACACAACCCTTATTACAAAAGTGCGGTAAACAACCGAAACAAAGGGAGCCAAAGTCTTAATATAGACTAGGAACTAAAGCAACGATACAGCTGCTTCCACCCTCTATTGGAAATCTCCAGAGCTATCGTCTCTAATTTCTTGCTCATGGTGGTGAGGGTGTCCTTGGCTTGCTCTTCACGCTGCAACTGGGCCCAAAAGCGTAACCAATACGCTCCCCTGAAGATAACATACAAAATAGAGTTAGTTTTTATTTTATTGAAAACAACCTCACTCTTTGCGTGGCTCATCCTTGTGGACAGACTGAACACAAAAACAATGCTACAACGGAGGCATATCAACATACAAGGTAACTCAACTTGTGTGATGTGCAGCACAGGTCAAATGGAAGACATCAAGCACCTGTTCTTCAACTGTCCGTTTGCCCAAGAGTGTTGGTCCAAGCTTGGCATAGTTTGGGATGGGAATCTAGAGCTCTTTGAAAGAATCGCTCAAGCATGATCAAGCCATGTCATCCCTTGCTTCATCGAGGTAGTGCTCATCGCAGCTTGAGAACTCTGGAAACTGCGAAATGATAAATTCTTTCAACGTCGTGATCGAATCACCAGCACTATGGGTCTGTAATTTCAAAAGTCAGTGCCTTCTGCAGTCAGTTAGGTTTAAGGAGACCTTGAGGTCGACCTTCTGTCTATGGCTTGATGCCTTTAGTTAAGCTTACTATGTATCTCTCCACTCTGTACTCCTTTATTTAATTTAATGAAAAGTTCTTACTGTGGGAAACTCTCCCACAGTCTTTTGCGTAAAAAAAAACATCATTCCGGCATCGCCAGATAGCCCAACATAAGGCAGACCGCAACCATATATCTGTGTTTGAGTGCTGCACTAGTAAAGTCAGAGTTTTCGTTATTCAGCGAGTATGTGGAGTGAGTGATTTGTATTATACAGGCTGTAAATTTGGGATGGCAAAGGAATATGGATTGGACATGAACATGATGACATGGTTATGAATGAATTGTAGAAAAATAATTTTTTGTTAGTCAGTGTTGCATATGACAGTTCCTTGATGACAGTACAATTTATGTATAGGGTGTGTATTATACAGTGCACAATTTATGTTCTTACTCCCTCCGTCCAGGAAAGAATGCAATTATCGGATCCGTGCCAGTCAAATTAGTTCAAATGTGACAAAGGTTATAGTGAATAGTATTAGCATCTATGTTTTGAATGAATTATTATGAAAATATGTTCTATTAGTAATCTAATCGCACTCGTTTTGTATAAAAAAAGTTAATACACTTTTATATATCTCTAGCCAAAGCTCAAACTAGTTGACTCCTCGATATGCGAGAATTGCATGATTTATGGACAAAGGGATTACTTTCAATGTCGTATTGGCCATAGCCAATTATTTGTAACATAACCATAGTTTATATTTTTAGCGTTTGGACAAATGGGATTAGATTCTTCAGCTAAAGACTGCAATCATATAGAAAGTGCAACAGTTTTGGTTGAGGTCACTGTACAATGGAATTAGAAGTGAACTAGTACAGGGATTGGCAGAGTAACAGTTTTGCTGTCCTGTGAGGCTCAGAACACTCAGGAACACTCACAAAGAGGCGACAACAGAGAAACCATTGATATGATTTTCAACAACTTAACAGCATCTTCTGCTTAACTTTGTATTCTATTAACAGCGGTTCTCTGTTTTTGTTGTATGCATGTCTGTAGATAACACGATCTACGACTGTTCCCGTTGGCACGATGTTTTAGGTGTGAACTGGCCTATACCGCTATAGCATAAAGTGAAGACTACTGCTTTAGCACTAGTTCCCAAAAGAAGAAGCAGCGGATGGCTGAAGCCTGTTGCAGCCATCAAGCTCATGCTAGAAGAGTCTGGGAATGAAACAGCAAAGTACTTGCACAGGCATCTACGCTTCCCTGAGCTGTTGCTCGTGTTGTGGTCTTATTCATCCCTCTGCACCCAGTTCTGGTCGTCCTTATATAGTTGGTGTAAAACACAGAAACCGTCTGTAGACGCAGTTGCTCCGCTAGGCACTCCATTAAGTAACGGAAAATTGTACATTTATGCCAGGTGGGGATGAACTACCATTGGCGCCACATTGACATTCGTGATAGCATTTAGCAAACTTTTGGCCCACTCTAGTTTCAATCATCCAAACTAGATGGCGCGCGACCTAAAACATTGTGCACAGCTTGGGGATGAAACTTTCCATATCCTATATATGCACTAGCTCAAGGAGCCCAAAACCAAGCTCTAGGATTATACACGAACTTCCAACTGCAGCATTGAATTCATGGGTGCTTTGCTCTTTCCTCGGTCCAAGTGCAGCATTGAGCAAAATCAAAGTATGCAGCAGTTGTTGTCAGGAGGTCTAGGGGAGCAAAATTAAATATTTTGGTTCTACAGTTTGTATAGAATAGTTATATTCAATATTTGGTTTTTCGGTTAGTTTGAATAGAATAGATCTATTCAATAGTAGAGGTCTAGGGGATATTTTATGTTCATTTTTTCAAACTGGCAGTTGTGGGTTTGGGAAAAATGTATCCAATGACTATTGCTGATCATAATAACTAGAGTATGCCAAATTGTATACCAAATTGAATAAGCATGGGCTAGTGATATATAAATTATATCTTCGTGAATTTTTGATGTAAAAAGAAAAATTGATCCCTTAATAACATGTCAGGACAAATAAAGTTTCAACAATAACCTGGGTATAGGCTATAATTTAGCATATGGTGACTGTTGAATTATATATATAAAATGAGCCCTTCAGTTAGTAATAAGACGTTATATATGCTCTCCTGCGAAAGGTTAAGTGCAATGCACATGTATATATGTTCCTAGAGAGTGCTTACCAAAACCAATGTGATTAGGTTTACTATATTATTACTAGTATAATGCCCGTGCTAACGCTACGGTTTTGTCTAAGGAATAATCATAAAACCAACTAGTTTATTTTTGCTTACTTTAACATTTACACAATTATATTGTAGCCTAAGATACATTTGTCCTAACTGCTTTATCAGTTCTTGCATATCTTTAGGTATCACGTTGAAACATTCATTTCAGAGATTCGTCAAAATGTCAGCCACGAAGTCCATCCTTAGTGAAGACAATAGTTGCGCATGGTAGAGAATAATATAGTTGGAATATATATGATTACCGTGTTGATCAGTGGCAATCCTACGCCGTCCCACAACTTCATGAAATTATATACCATAAAGCCTCCCAATTTCCTGGAGAAGATCAGTTATTTATTTGATGTAGATTAATCAAATTTATATTTTTGTTATAGAAAAGTTGAGTCAAATTTTGCATCACTTACCAGTACTTATGACCCAGAACCTTTGTTACATATGTAGGGTATTCTCGTTTTCAGTAAAAAATATTGTCCGTGGTAGCATGTGTTGATAGTGTCAAGGCAAGATTGAACCTAAATAGTATAGTGCAAGGCCCACATTTCTAGGAACTCTTGAACAGTTTGTTTATGGTGAAGAACCACTTCTATCTGTAATTTTGACAAATTCATAAATATTTAACCACAGCAGGATAGTAGAAAGTCAGCATGAAAAAAAAAGAACTGTGTGGTACTTGTCCTTAACGTTGTCGTGCCCATAGACCTCAAACCAGACATGTATGCTATCTGAAGCATATATGCTATCTGAAGCAGATAGGAATCCTCTCATGGTTCGAAGAATAATAGAACAAGGAATCCAAGCTCGCGAGGCATTTGCCGACACTGGTCCTACCAGTGGATTCTCATCAAGGTAGATGAGAATACTGTTAGAGTTTCTAGGCCCAGCTCACGCTGGCGCGCCCACGAGCTGAAAGGCCCTTTGGGCTCAACGTGCACAACATATCTAGGACAGGCCTTTCTAGGCCTAACTCAACCCAAAAGACTAGCCTGATAGGTGAGGGTTGCCCAGCCTTATATGTTGTGCACTCCTCACATCAACTTCCGATGTGGGACTAAACCCAACAAACTCACCCGTCACACATCGGACTCAGCTCTTCCCGTTTGGGAGAGGATGCAACCTGAGCCCACCATGGGATCTAGGCCCAACGTCTGATCACACATCTGTGTGAACCCGCCGCTGCAAGACGTTCTAAGGGCTCCCCCCCCCGTAACCATGTGACTCTGAGATCATCCCAGGCTTTATTAACCATGGGCTCTGATACCACTTGTTACGAACGATGTATAGATATGAAATCAATCACAGCAAAGACACACGATTTAACGTGGAAAACCCCTTCAATGTGAAGGGGAAAAACCACGGGCACCAGCCAGGCAACAATCTCAATCTCAAGAGTTTTGGGTTACACGCCGTTGGCGGCTTACAAGAGAATCAAGTCTCCACGAAACCCTAGCAAGGGCTTATATAGCATACCGTACCACGAGGAGGGGGGGGGGGTGGGGTTAAAATGGATCGAGTTTGGATTAGCCGGTGAGGTCACTGGAAAAATGAGGATTCACAAAATTGACCGATCATTGTGTTCTCTAAGTCTCCCACAGCTAACGATGTCATCATCTAGTAGCGAAAACAAATTTTCAAGCCTTTTATATGTTTGCTTTATTGCATCCCTCTTAAATCAAAAAAGACACAAGAGAGAACTCATAAGGCATCACAGTTGTTGTGCAGAAGGGGAAAAAAATGCCAATAGCAGCAGTCAGGAGTAGCAAAGTTTAATTGAATTTTATTCTCAAAATCCTCCACTGACAACTGCATAAAATTAACTAATGTCATTGAATTGATGACAGTTTCTAAATCAATCGATAAAAAATGAGAGAAGCAACAAACCTGACATGTTTCTGCCAGTTAGAAAAGATCATACCATAATCCTTCATGAACTTCTTGAGACACCGGATGTGCAATTGGTAGTGCCTATGAGGAGTAGCAAATAATGTGTCCTTACCTATGAGCAGTCGCAAATAATTTAGTCAAAAAATAATAACTTAATTCATTGAGACTGAAGTATTGAAGCAAGCTGCAAAATCGTATGAAAAAACTAATTAATTCATTGAGACTGAAGTATACACCTTATGCTCAAGCTCTTGTGTGTACCTCATGTTGTGCTCCTTCGACGTTACCACTGGATGACAATGTGTGAGAAAGCCTGAGAAGAAACACAGATTGGAATGCTTCGTTCTAGGTAATACCATTTATAAATCAATTGAATTTAACTAAATCAAATATAGCCAGTAGATTGATCCTCATTGCAAGGCCACCGGATAACCATGCCTTCATGGCTCCACCTATAGTTGCATAGATAATCAGGAATTTATGGATCAATAAGATAAATGGAACTTAAATTTACAAGAATCAAAGAATTTTATTGTTGCCAGGTACCTTGGTGCAGATGCATTGCTTGGCCATTAGCGCGCCATTCAACTCTGCCATTTTTGTCGAACATCTTTAGGGCTTAAAAAAGACGCTTTCCAAGTATAAATCCATGGTAGGAGATCACAAAACCTATTAGAGAGGGAAGAACCTGCAGGAGGGCGCCGCTGCGAGCACCGGGCGGGCCGGCGAGCGAGGATCCAAGAGACATGGCGAGGGCCGCCGCCGCGCGGCCTGGGTGCCCGGAGCCGTGCTCGACGCCCTGGCCCCCGCCGGCCTCTTTGTCTTTGCTTATCCTCAAGCGCCACCGGGCTGGCCGCTGCGGCCCCGTCGCCTTAGCGCCCGACTACGTGACGCCGCGCCTGTACGCGCGCTGGGGCATAGATGAACAACACGGTGTCGTTGCCGCCGCTGCCGCGGCAGGTGGAGTAACCACGCGTTAATACGGCTGTGTGTCCACCGATGTACTCTGCACGCCCCCGATGTAGTCGCTCGTGTCCTCGATTGGTGCGCGGCGGATGGACGTGTCGGTGAAGGCAGCCCGGTCGATCGTGGGGAGTAGATGAATTGCGCCGCGGAGCTCTCCATGGCAGGCGCGGTGAGATGAAATTTGAAATCTGTAGCACGATGTAGTAGGCAGGCAAAACCTACGGTGTTTTTTTGTTAGTTGAGTTTGGGAATCAAACTCGCGGCGTTTGGAGAGGTGGGTGGGAGTCTGCCTTGTGGGGTAGGGGTGTGGGTCCGGTGTAAGGTTGCAGGCTTCTGACGCTTTATGAAGAATTGCATTATAGTAGAGATAATCACACCTGTAAAGTCACCATATTAATTGGCATTCAGGTAGCAACATTCAGTGCACATTCAATAAAAAAATATTTTAAATTGAGCTATAGGCAAGTAATTGCATACGCACTAAAAGATAGCTCAAAAGGCATTGACAAGTTTGTTTCTCTGAGAATTGAGGTAATCACACTCTCAGCTGCTGAAAATTACCTGCAAACTTGCAGATACCTCTACATTGGGTATGCCCTTTTTTACCACTATGAGCAGCAAATTTGTTCACATCCCACGGAACATGATAATGACAGGTACTGCTTGTTCCCGTCACAGACTGAATCATGAGCAACCCTGACAATACCACCAGTAAACAACTTCAACTTCAAATTCAACTTCTGATTGGACACAACAATGTCAGGCTCTCTGGTCCAGTCATGCATTGAATCAAGGGGCATAGCACCAGGAATGCTATTGTAGATTCTGTAATGTTCAAAACTGAAAAAATAAATGTTACAAAATAACTGCAGAAGAAAATTTGACATACGAAATGCCACTTACATGTTGTCATGATCTGAAAACAAAAACTGCAGTATAAGTTCCATGTCAAGTCCACTGAAGCAAAGGCCTTACGGTTCTGCAAAAAGCAAAAAAGTTTTCAGATCGCCGCCACCAACACCTCGCCGTCGTTCTCACCCTTCATGCACGTTACGTTTTGAATTATAGTACGCAGAAACACTAATGGTTGATCCAGGAGAAATGTAGTGTACCAATCAAGAACAAATAAATTAATCACAGATATGAGTATGAGTACTCCCAGTAAATTGATTCAATGGCAAATCATTCCGTTCTCTGATATGCAACTGTCGTAAACAGGATGAAGGATTGATTTACCTGATTGTATATGAAGCGATGGACGACCAGTTGTCTGATATATGAATCGTTCCGATCTCTGAATCGTTGTCTGAAAGATTTATCTAATTCATATATCAGACAACTGAATCATTCCTTTCCCTGAATCAGACAACCGAGTGTCCTAGTAAACTGAATATCCTTTCGAATGTACCCGACGGCTTCAATACGATCAGAGCACGGTCCGGCCGACGGCTTGAATCTGCTGGACCTGATCGCCGATGGCTTCAATCTGCTGGAACACGGTGGCGTTTTCTATCGGCCTTGACAAAGTGGGATCACATACCTGCTCCTGGGCCATCGACTCGCGCTGATATCCACCAGAGAGAGATGCACGACGACGACCGTCGTGAGACCGGCGTGGAGGCTCCGCTGCAGAGAGGAGCAGCAGCATGAAAACACGACGAGCGAGGACAACAGCGCGGGGGGGCAGGATGTACCGTGTAGTCGGGGACTCAAAGGTCCTCCATCGATGCAGCATCTCCATTTGGCCGGATCCACGATAGCCAGCACAAAGAAACATATCAGAACAGATCAGGTCGGGGCGGAGTGGGCGGACTCAATCTGGACGATGGTGGCGATGGCAAGTGCGTCGACCAGCCACGTGAGGTCATGCCGCTCCTTGCCAATTGCCCGATGATGAAGGAGCCATGGGGCGCAGACGAGGGGCAGCGCGTCATGTCGTCGTTGTGCTGCCACACGTAGAAGCTCCACATAGCTATCTCACGTGAGTTTGAAATTTCAATTGCGTACGAACTGGATGGACTCGACTGATTTTGTTCCGTGATTTGTGGTTGTTTCCTTGCGGGCGTTGGGGATGTGGGCGTGGGTGAGGAGCAGGGTGAGAGGCTGGTTGTGGGGTTAGGGGATGAGTGTCAGGCTTCTGAAAGAAGATTTCAATTATAGTAGAGATTTGTGTATTAGAAAATAATAGTATAATCTATATCTATACTATAAAAGAGCGAAGGAATTGGAGAAACCAGCACTACCGGATTCGCCGCGTTTGCCGATGGCCGGCCGCCGTCGGCAAACCCTGGATTGCCATCGGCAAAGGCTTTGCCGATGGCAATCTGAGGTGGCCATCGGCAAACCTTCATCGGCAAACATTTTAACGGCAAGGCCGGGTCTGCCGATGGCCACATGTCAGGCCATCGGCAAAAATTTGCCAATGGCCACGTGGGCCATCGGCAAAGCTGCCACGTCAGCCGACGCGTCGTCAGGCTGACGGCGGCTTTGTCGATGGCTGACGTGGCGAGGCCATCGGCAAACATTTTTTTATTTTATTTTTTTGAAATTTTTTTGCCGATGGCCTTGGCCGTCGGCAAACTTACTTTGCCGACGGCCAAGGCCATCAGCAAACTTATGGTCATTTTGCCGACGGCCGAGGCCATCGACAAACCTGGGGATTTGCTGAACCATAATCCCAGGTTTGCCGACGGATGGCCATCGGCAAACCTGGGAATTTTTTTTCTTTTTTTCTGTTTTCTTTGTATTTACACGACATTTGAACACATGCATCACATATATAGCATATAACCCACATATATAGCAACAAAATACCATTTTAAGCACATTGCCGCATCCATACATGTCCAAAAGGATCCAAACATATCCGAGTCATCCATACACAAGCGACAAGTCATCCATACATGTCAATAGTCATCCATACATGTCTCACAAGCAACAAGGCGAAGTACCTAGCTCGAGGCACCGTCCCCAGGGGTCCCAGAGCCCCCGCCACCTTGCTCCCACGGAGACCAACCTCCCTGCGGGGCCGTACCGTAGTTCCAGTAGCCATGCTGCTACGGAGGGAACACGGCAGGCACGGAGTGCCCCTGCTGCGGAGGGAACGCGGCAGGCCCGGAGTGTGTGTGCTGCGGCCACGAGTACCCCTGCGGCGGTGGAGGAGCCCAGACGTACGGCTGCGTGGGGAAGCTCTAGTAAGGTGTCCAGCCGCCCGGTGGAGAAGGACCCTGTGGAGAAGCTCCCGATGTAGGGCTAGCACCTGGAGTCGGGTTTGAACCCGCCGACGGTGCCTGCACAAAGAACAAGTGATGTAATTAGTACCAGTCCGCCAACTGACGTGACAAGCTAAAGCGACAGGCATTGTACTCACCCGACCAGGTCCAGGAAGAGGCAGTACAACAGGCAGTGGAACTACCGGTGGTGGAACGAAGATCAAGGTAGGAGGCTCCTCCATTCCCGGCATCTGGGCCCGGAAGTGTAGGGACATCTCCGCCAACTGACGCTGGTAGTGCTGCGTCAGTGCCGCCATCTGCTTCTGATGGGCCTGATCCCACTGCGCAAGCCTCTCGGCAAGGGCCGCCTCCTGCTCCGCCTCCCTCTACGCCTGGGCTGCCTCCCGCTGCACCTCCCATGGCCAGGATCTCCTCGATCATGGCCTGCAATATTACACCAGCATGGTTGATGGTATTTGAAGCCAAGCTACATCATGCGTGAAACGATTGAACGACGAATGAAACTCCACTTACCTGAAGAGGCGCTATAGGGATCTGCGATCCGCCCCCCTTTCCCGGTCTTGCCTGCGAATCTCGGTCAGCGTCTGAACAGAGGACGGGTCGATGGCAGAGGACAGATTTATACCTAGGGTGGCGGCGCAGAGGCGGGTAGCGGGCCGGTGGAGAGTCGGCGCGGTGCAGGAAGACCCGCAATGCCCACAAAGAGGATCATAGTCACCGAGTACCTCCCACAGGTCCTCCTCCTACAAAAAGAGAAAAAGGATTAGTATCCACTCAAAATTTCGGCAGCACCTCCCCTGCACGGGGAGGTTTCAAAAGCAACAAAAAACATGGCACGAAGGCCAACAACCACCACGGCACGAAGGCCGATAGCCACCAAGGCATGAAGGCCGATAAACACAATGGCACGAAGGCCGACATCACAATGGCATGAAGGCCAAGAAGAAGAGAAGGGTTCATATACCGTGCTCTCGTAGCCGAATCGACGACGGTGGACGCAAGGGGACGAACGTGGACGGACAGCATGGACGAACGACGTCGACGATGTGAACGGAAGGTGGACGAACGAAGCGGACCTTCTCCTCCTCCTCCTCTCTTCTCCTTCTTCTTCTTCCTCCCTTCTCCTTCTTCCTCCTCTTTCTCCCTTCTTCTTCCTCCTCTTTCTCCCTTCTTCTTCTTCCTCTCCTCCTCCCTTCTCCTTTCTCTTCTCGTCTTTGCAGGGACAACCGGCAGCTGTTGACACCAGATGTGGCAAACGGGATTACCGCAAGCGGACGGGTAGTCAATGTAGCACTTCACCGGGAGTATTCCAGGTATCGTATTTTCCACAGGGAACGAGAAGTGGACTAACTAGGCCAAGGGATGCCGTCAGGCAATGATCAAAGGGCTTAGGATGGGATCGAGAGGTAATTCTAGTATTCGGTTCTAACTTAGCTTATCCTAAGGGTACGTGAGAACTAACTCTACCTTTCTGCTGCGGCCGACGAACGAGACAGGATGCTAAAATAACGCACCCTGAAGTGGCCACCAATGCAGGCCTACAATCTAACCTAACAACACGCTTAGGAGAACTCCAAGGTCCCAACGGAAGGCTGTCACACTACACTTGTGGGCGTTCCTGGGTGCAGCCAGACGTTCACACCGGCAGATCTAGTCTAGACACCGCGCCTACACTATCTCTACTACTCTAAACACGGCCAGGGTTTAAAGTACTTCACTCAAGAGCGACATACGCCCGCTCAGGAGAGAGCAATGTGCCGCGAAAGGGTATACACTTACGATAAACTAAGAAGAAAGTAAATACGAAAGTACTCGGATGAAAGCAACTAGATAGTAAATTTACTAGAAGACAAGCATCCGCCGAGGCGCTCCCGGAAGAAGACTCGACAGGCCGGGACTCCTCCGCTGGAACTCCTCACTCTCTTCCCTCTATTCTCACACTATAGCTTAATAGATGCTCTTCCTATGATACATGGTGCACTTTGGACTAAGCTATTGGGGGGTATTTATTGGGGAGATGGAGTAGCCCCTACTCAAGCGCCACGTCAGCGATCCGCGTGACATCTCTTCTACACCCTTGGATCAAACCGACCTTCCCACCGACTTGAATGGACGATGCTCGGTGTAGGACACGTGGCAGTCATGCAGGAAGGCGGTGGAAACAAACCGACCTCAAGTGGGGCCCAACCCCTGGTCGGCCGACCTATGGTTGGCTGACGGGTGGGTCCGGCCTTCTAGAAGGTCCGGGTGGCGTGGGCTGAAATGCCAAGGTGTCCGCCACCAAGGGCGGGTCGGCCGACTCCGGCCTTTGGCCTCCGGCCCATGTGGCGGCCTCTGGTGCGATCCCGGCTTGTCACTTGTCCGCTTGCTCATTTGGAGTTTGCTCAAATTTGCTCCATTCATGCTTGTTCGGGCTTGATTAGTACTGTTTGTACCGCATCCAAATAGTGACATGTACATGTGGAACCAAGTGAAATGCACCTATATCACTACTGGTTTGCTGGGTGTAGCTCTTCAATGTGAACAATGTTGACGGCTTTCATGGGATGAAAACAGGGTCTAAATGCCGTCAACAAGATCCCCCACACTTAAGTCTTTGCTTGTCCTCAAGCAAAGTTTAGAGAGAGAAAGGTACTACAACATTATTGAGATATCAGCAAGTACTAAGTTTACTCAGGCAGAATTCATTCATGTGGGTTATGTGGTACTGTCTAACATAAATTCTTCACTTGTTGAAACAAATGGAATAGTTCTCAAGGCTCAGCTCTCTACTCATTTTATATCCTCAATACTTAGAGTTTTTATAGATTTTTGGAAATAAAGCACAAGTGTCATTCCTACTCCTCAACGGATACCTCTAGTCACTCAAGTGGTGTATGAATCCTCACCAAGGCACATCATGTATTTGCCTTAAAACATATCCTATCTCTAATAAGGCTTTATATGGAGCTTGAATAGGTATGTCAAGGAATAGCATACTTGCAAGTGCATATATTGTCTTAGTTAAGAAATTAAGGTCTTGGACCAGCAGAGACTCATCATGTCCCCGGATCAAGATGTAAAGGTGGAAAATGTAATGGATGATGAAAAGGAATTGGATGTACGATGGATGAGATTGCTCCTTCTTTTGGTGCCATCTCTCTTTCTACTTCTATTGAGACAAGGCTAGCTCTTTATTATCAATCTTTTTTTTTTGCTCTATCTCAATAGATGCCTAGCCTTTTGGGGTGTGTCTCACCTAACAAATGATAATGAGAGAGATTTTCTAACTTTGGAGTATGGAGCAATCTAGATGATGGAGATGGTGAAGGTGCGTACTTCCAGTGTAGAAGGAGCACAATAATGGTGGTATGGATGATGATGCGCGCTCCCAGTGTAGGAGTGGCATAATGCTGGGGGTAAGATGCGTACTCCCAAGGTAGGAGTAGCATAAATGATGAATGGTGAGATGCGTACTCCCAGGGTAGGAGCAGCATAATAATGGTAGTTAGATGTGTATTCCTAGGGTAGGAGTAGCATGACTGCGTACTTCCGGGTTAGAAGCCACGTATTTGGTGATGTGGATCTTGATCTTAGGGCCACGACAAACCTCTAACAAAGGTTCTACAAGTCTTAACCAAACTCAATGCAAGCAAGTAGCTTATGTAGAAGGCTTTTGAAATTTTAATGTATATGGCCGTGGTGGGTAATTCAACACTATTGAGGAGTAGTGACACTATGGTTTTATGACATTTTTCAAAGTTAAACCTCTAAGTACTTTAGATAGAAAGGTATGAAGCATGAGCCAATATGATGGTCCTATGAGAATGTTTGACCCACAAGTATGATCATATGCAGGAGTAAAAGTTAGCAAAGCATCTATCTCTTAATGTCATAGATCAAGCAATTGTTAAGTTCTAGATGCAAGTCTCTATTTTATTATTATTTTATTCATTTAGTATTTTAAAAGCAAATAAGTAAATAAATAAGGAATAACTGAAAAAGAAAGAGAAAGGAGTAGGAGGGACATACCAGACAGCGCAGTGTTTCCTGCGTAGAGGCTGGTTGGTGGGCCAGGGGCCAACAGGTCTAGTCGACCGACCTGGACCTGGGCTCCGTGGCCTGGGTTCCGACTCCCCTCGGTCTCCTGGTTAGCGCAGTGTACTCGGTCACCACTTTTTCGTGTCTGTTTAAAAACCATCAGCACCTCGAATCCGTGCCTGTTTCACCACTTTTTCGTGTTTCTGGGGAGTCGGCAGACTCCCCCACAATTGGGCTTTGTTCACTATGAAAATGACACAGCAAAAACGAAGTGATAAAACACATACCCTGCTGGTGGCAAAGTGCACCAACAGGGTTAGACAACCTTTTTCTTTCCAATCTTCCTTTGTATTAAAAATCAAATTCCTAGGCACTATTACATTGTGATGGGAAATTTAAAGTTCAAAAAGGGAAATCAACTAAGGAAATTTAAAAACAAAAGTGCCTAGTTTCTAAAAACTAGTTTATTCTAGGGAGAGTGGATCTCTAGTAGATCCTCCCTACCGATTGCCCTTGCAATCCTCTTGACCTTCGCATTGTTACTAATGCGCAAGTCACGGAATGCATCTAGCATATCCATGTGGGCAATCCTGAGCTCCGCCACCGTCTCCATGAGGGTTTCATTCTTCTCCCTCAGATTTGCCATGACACGGAGAAGTTTCTCCATGTCGCTCTTCTCCTCCTCACCCTCAAAGAGCCCAGGTGGGCCTCTGATAGGAGGTGGAGACAAGTGCCTCCGAACGGAGATGCTGGTGGAGTCGTTTGACTCTCTCAGGGCCATGTGCTCGTCGGAGTCCAATGGTGGGATGAGGGTCTTCCCCATCCCCGGTCCAGCACCCTTGATCCGGCGGAAGTGCGGCGTGCGGGACGGCTCGAAACTCGAGCTGCCCCCGGTGTTGGCGGAGACGACGATCGGGGCTTCCCTAGCCCCTGTAGGCGACATGTTCTTCAACACCAAATGACCCGTGACGGGTCGCCTCGGTGTGGTGGATCTCGCGGGGGATTTCCCGAGAGTCCTTTTGGGCGTCAGTGAGCGCGATGGAGGTCCCGACTGGGTAGGACGCTGGGGAGTGGTCTAGCGACCACGCCTCTGGTCGGCCGACCCAAAACGTTGGTCGGCCGACCAGGGGTTTTTCCCCAGCAGGCCTACAGTAGGTGGTACCATGGCCAGCGGCTGTGCCTCGATCACGTGCACTGCCATGGCGTGATCCATTTCGGCAGCGAGTGATCGCGGAGGCATGGGTGAGTCCGGGCGAGGGACGATTTGGTGGTTTCTCATGGGTGGCGCCATGGCAAGGTGGATGATGATCAAGGATGGCTCAAATGGGCAATGGAGGTGATGAACTTGGCTGGAATGTTGTGGAAAGAGAGGAGAGTCCTAGGGGGCTTTTAAAGGCAAGGTGGAGGAGAAGGTTTCGGCGATTTTCGAAAGAATTCAAAATGGAGCATCCTGGGAGACGCCTCCCCACCGATCCTACTCCTTCGCCGAGTTCAAATTGGCGAAAAGCCCGGTCGGCCGACCGGTGAAGTTTCACCGTTTGGGTTCAAATTTGAACCACAGGCTCCCTTAGCCGTTCCAAGAATTTCTGCGAATTCAAATCGCGAATTTCTTGGTCGGTCGACCGGACCCTAGTTGGGTCTAGTCGACCAGGCTGAGGTCCTAGTTTGGCTGCACCACCCTGGGTCCGAGTGGGTGCCAAACACAGGTCGGTCGACCTACACGGCTCCTAGGGACTAGCTCCCAAGTGCTCAAGTGTTCCTAGAAATTCCTATTCTACCCTTATTTCTAAACAAGCAAAGTGGCATGCAGTTTTAAGAAAAATTATAAGGCATTAAAGCTAGCATGCCAATGAAATAAACATGTAGATTTTAGTGATTAGGTTGTAATACAAAATCTATCATGTCTAATTCTTCTTGTACGGAATCATGTTCATAGAAAAGTTTAAGGCAATGGCCATTTACCTTGAAGATGTTGCCGTCGTCGTCCTGCAGCGTCACGGCTCCATGTGTCGCGGCGTCGACCACCAGGTACGGGCCTTCCCATTTGCTTCTTAACTTTCCATGGCCAAAAAGCTTGACCCTGGAGTTGAACATGAGTACCTTGTTCCCCGGATGGAACTCTTTTTGCTTGATTCGCTTATCATGCCATCTTTTGGTTTTCTCCTTGTAAATTCTGGCATTGTGATAAGCTTGTTCTCTCCATTCCTCCAATTCTGAGATCTGGATCTTTCGGTGTTTTCCGGCTGAGGGTAGGTCCATGTTCCACCTCTTAATGGCCCAATGTGCCCTATGCTCCGTTTGTGGGCGAGATGGCATGTCTTTCCGTATACAAGCTGGTATGGGGTCATACCAATAGGAGTCTTGTATGCGGTCCGGTATGCCCAGAGTGCATCGGAAAGTCTACCTTTCCATGCCGATCCCATCTCATTGACAGTCTTTTGCAGAATATTCTTGATTTGCTTGTTCGAAGTTTCTGCTTGTCCGCTTGTCTGGGGATGGTACGGTGTTCCCACATTGTGCCGTATCCCCAATCCTTTCAGAAACTCGCGGAACCTCTTGTCAATGAAATGGCTGCCTCCGTCACTGATGACTAACCTTGGGGTGCCGAATCTTGGGAGGATGATGTCATGGAACATTGCCTTGGCGTGTTTTGAGTCTGCTGACTTACACGGCATTGCTTCGACCCACTTGGATACATAGTCCACCGCCACCGCATGTACTCATATCCTTGTGATGGTGGGAATGGACCCATGTAGTCTATCCCCTGACATCAAAGAGCTCCACTTGAAGGTTGTTTGTGAGGGGCATGGCGTCACGGGTATTGATATTCCCGTATCGTTGGCACCTCTCACACCTTTTGATGAAGTCCTTGGTGTCCCAAGACATGGTAGGCCAATAGAATCCACTTTGCCGATCTTGGCATGGGTTCTAAATGCACCATAATGGCCTCCATATTCGGCCCCATGGCATTTACCGATAACCGGATGCCCTCTTCTTTTGGTACACACCGTCTCAAGATCCCATCTTGGCGAGACCCTATAGAGGTAAGGGTCGTCCCGCAGGTGTGCCTTGCTTTCCTTAATCGGCTTCTTCTTATCTTCCCCGGAGGTACATAGCCGAGACCATGTAGTTGACGATGTTTGCATACCGGGCGAGTAGCCGACACCTTGAGAAGTGTGTCGTCCCGAAGATAATCATTGATAGGCAAACTCGTTTGTCTTCAACCCGCATCCTAGAAAGGTGGTCTCGCGACCAGTTTTCTACTCCTTTTTATCTTTTATTTCTAAGTCAAATTCTTGGAGTAGCAAAATCCACCTTTTAATCTTGGTTTAGCATCTTTCTTAGTGAATAAGTATTTTAGAGCAGCGTGATCGGTGTAAACGATCACTTTTGCTCCTACCAGATAAGACCTAAACTTGTCTATAGCAAACACTACGGCTAACAGCTCTTTTTCAGTGGTGGCATAGTTTAGCTGAGGTCCTGTTAGTGTTTTGCTAGCATAACAGATAGCATGATGCTTCTTATCTCTAGTTTGTCCTAAGACAGCTCCTACAGCATAATCACTAGCATCACACATTATCTCAAAGGGAAGCGACCAATCAGGGGGTTGTATGATTGGCGCAGAGACAAGTGCTTTCTTAAGGTAGTAAAACGCATCTAAGCACTCATCATTAAACTCAAAGGGTGCATCTTTAGCTAGTAGGTTTGTTAAAGGCCTAGCGATTTGCGAAAAATCTTGTATAAACCTCCTATAAAAACCAGCGTGACCAAGGAAACTGCGCACTCCTCTAACGTTCGTGGGAGGTGGGAGCTGTTCTATGACCTCTATCTTAGCTCTATCTACCTCTATTCCATGCTCGGACACTCTATGTCTTAACACTATCCCTTCCCTAACCATAAAGTGGCATTTTTCCCAGTTTAGGATCAAGTGTTTTTCTTCGCATCTTTGTAAGACGCGCTCTAGATTCTCAAGACATCCGTCAAAGGTCTTGCCATAGACGGAGAAGTCGTCCATGAAAACTTCCATGATTTCTTCAATCATGTCTGAGAAAATGGACATCATGCACCTTTGGAAGGAAGTGGGAGCATTGCATAGGCCAAAAGACATGCGCCTATATGCATATGTCCCGTAAGGGCATGTAAATGTCGTCTTGCTTTGATCGCTGGGATGGATTGGGATTTGATGATAACCTGAATACCCGTCAAGGAAACGAGAAGAAAGAGTGTTTCACCAACCGTTCCAGCATCTCATCGATGAATGGTAACGGAAAGTGATCCTTCTTTGTAGCCTTGTTGAGTTTTCGGTAATCTATGCACATCCTCCATCCCGTGATGGTTCGTTGTGGGATTAGTTCGTTATTATCATTTTTAACGACCGTCATTCCTCCTTTCTTAGGTACTACTTGTATGGGGCTAACCCACTCACTGTTTGGAACAGGGTAGATTATGCCCGCGTGCAAGAGCTTCAAGACCTCCTTCTTTACTACTTCTCTCATCGCATTATTTAGCCTCCTTTGAGGCTCTCTCGAGGGTATAGCTTCGGGTTCTATTGGGATGCGATGTGTGCAAAGAGCGGCGCTAATCCCCTTAAGGTCTTGGAGGGAGTATCCTAAGACAGAACTATACTTCTCTAGAATGGAGATAAGTCTAGCGGTCTCTTCTTCAGAGAGCTGATCACTGATAATGATGGGTTTGTCTCTATCACCATTAAGGAAGGCATACCTAAGCCCAGAAGGAAGTGGCTTAAGTTCTATGGAGGGTTAGGTTGTGGTTCGGATTCATCTAGCTCTAAGGGCTCGTCTAGGTCGGGGTTTGTTTCTAGCTCCTTGATGTAATCCTCAGCCTCCTCTTCTAAATCAGGTTGTGATGCTTCTATATGGGCTGCCACCATTACCTCCTCCATTGGGTCAATTTCGGGTTGTGGCTCTGATTTGCTATTAACTGAACTGACAAAGGGAACCGAAAGGTTTGTGTTTTTCCCGATTTGACCCTGAACGTACCCGCTCTAAAAGTCACTCGAAACGAGTAGCGGGTACCCAATTAACAAGTCAATGTCCTCTACATCAAAGATGTAGAAATTTAGGAGGACATTTACTTTGTTAATGGTGATTGGTATATTTCGTGCGAGACCGCAACTCTTGACTAATTTCCCAGACGGTAGTTTGAGAAATTTGTCATTGGAAGTTAATGGTTCCTCACCGAGGAGTGTTGTTGCTAAGGTTTTAGACATTACATTTGCTCCTACGGCTGGGTCATAAAGAGATTCAATAGAGATCCTACCTATGATACAGGGAATGGTTGTGAAACAGGATAGAAGTCGATGATATCGACGACATCTCTCTGTTTCTCTCGGCCATTCGCTGCTCATGACAGAACATTAGCTCTTGGGCAGTTGCCTTAAGGTAACATGCCTCTAAGCGTGAAGAGATGTGCCTATCTGGGTCTCTATTGGGTTTCTTATGCACGAGTTGGTTCGAGACATTGCCAAAATCGGCAAAGAGGTTTGTCTCGATGTTCAAGGGATATTCCAAGGGGTGAATTACTTCTTCCCTTGGATGTGTTTGTGGTTCAGGCTCGCCAGCTTGGGTTGTGATATTGGCTGTCGAGGTTTCGTCCCTAGGGGTTTGGTCTTCCTCAGGGGCTTCACTATGATCATCAGTGTAGGGGGTATTGTCTAGTATGGTTGCTAGGACTACCTTCCCTTCACTAATGGGTAAATGAAGGAATGCTCCCTTCGAGGCTAGATCTAGGAATTGTGCGGAACTTTGCCTAAGGCCGAGATAAAAGTGTTGCATTAACGTTGGCTCGGGTATGGCTAAGTCTGGACCGGAGGACGTTAAGTCCATGATTCGTGTCCATGTCGCACCTAGAGATTCCTTCTCTTCTTGTTGGAAGTTTAGGATATCTCTGCGGAGACGGGCTACACGGGAGATAGGGAAATAGGTAAGGCAAAATTTGGCTTGTAACTTCTCCCACTCTCCGTCTACACTACCTACGTAACGAGAGTACCAGCGTCTAGCTTTTCCTGTCAAAGAGAACGGAAAGAGCTTCCACTTAAGGGTAACTCGTCTCATCCCCGGATGTGAATGCACGAGCAAAGTTGCTCGAAATCACGTAAGTGGGTGTATGGGTTTTCATCTCCTTCTCCCGAAAAGGGATTCTCTCGAACCATCGCTATGAGACTCGGGCGAAGTTCATAGCGGGCGGCTAAAATAGCCTGAGAAGAACTAGGCGGCTCCAACTCAGTGCCCGTTGGAGCCGCATAATCAAAAAGGGTTGTTTGATCCATTGGATAGGATTCTAATCTAACAAGGATAATTTGACGACTAAGGCTCTAGCTAACTAGCTACCGTTCCCCGGCAACGGCGCCAGAAATGCTTGTTGACACCAGATGTGGCAAACGGGATTACCGCAAGCGGACGGGTAGTCAATGTAGCACTTCACCGGGAGTATTCCAGGTATCGTATTTTCCATAGGGAACAAGAAGTGGACTAACTAGGCCAAGGGATGCCATCAGGCAATGATCAAAGGGCTTAGGATGGGATCGAGAGGTAATTCTAGTATTCGGTTCTAACTTAGCTTATCCTAAGGGTACGTGAGAACTAACTCTACCTTTCTGCTGCGGCCGACGGACGAGACAGGATGCTAAAATAACGCACCCTGAAGCGGCCACCAATGCAGGCCTACAATCTAACCTAACAACACACTCAGGAGAACTCCAATGTCCCAATGGAAGGCTGTCACACTACACTTGTGGGCGTTCCTGGGTGCAGCTAGATGTTCACACCGGCAGATCTAGTCTAGACACCGCGCCTACACTATCTTTACTACTCTAAACACGGCCAGCGTTTGAAGTACTTCACTCAAGAGCCTGACATACGCCCGCTCAGGAGAGAGCAATGTGCCAGCAGAAAGGGTATACACTTACGATAAACTAAGACAGAAAGTAAATACTGAAAGTACTCAGATGAAAGCAACTAGATAGTAAACTTACTAGAAGACAAGCATCCGCCGAGGCGCTCCGGAAGAAGACTCCCGACAGGGACTCCTCCGCCGGAACTCCTCACTCTCTTCCCTCTATTCTCACACTATAGCTTAATAGAAGCTCTTCCTATGATACATGGTGCACTTTGGACTAAGCTATTGGGGGGTATTTATAGGGGAGATGGAGTAGCCACTACTAAAGCGCCACGTCAGCGATCCGCCTGACATCTCTTCTACACCCTTGGATCAAACCGACCTTCCCACCGACTTGAATGGACGATGCTCGGTGTAGGACACGTGGCAGTCATGCAGGACGGCGGTGGAAGCAAACCGACCTCAAGTGGGGCCCAACCCCGGTCGGCCGACCTATGGTTGGCGACGGGTGGGTCCCACGGCCTTCTAGAAGGTCCGGTGGCGGTGGCTGAAATGCCAAGGTGTCCCGCCACCAAGGGAGGTTGGCCGACTGGCCTTTGGCCTCCGGCCCACGTGGCGGCCTCCCTGGTGCGTCCCGGCTTGTCACTTGTACCGCTTGCTCATTTGGAGTTTGCTCAAATTTGCTCCATTCACGCTTGTTCGGGCTTGATTAGTACCGTTTGTACCCGCATCCAAATAGTGACATGTACATGTGGAACCAAGTGAAATGCACCTATATCACTACTGGTTTGCTGGGTGTAGCTCTTGAATGTGAACAATGTTGACGGCTTTCATGGGATGAAAACAGGGTCTAAATGCCGTCAACAGCAGCGGCGGACGAGGTGGCGGCAGCCCTCTAGCGGCGGCGGACGAGGTGGCAACGGCCCTCTAGTGGCAGCGGACAAGCTGGCAACGGCGGCCGAGGTGGCGGCGGCCCTCGGGCGGGCGGGCCGACGCCGCTCGGGTAGGCGGCCCTGCTCGAGCCCCGCTCGGGAAGACGCCTCCTCAAGGGCTGGCGGCCGGCGGCGGAGCGGCGGAGTAGCGGCTCGGCGGAGCGACGGCGGCTCGGTGAAGCAGCGGAGGAGCCGCGAAGCGGCGGAGTGGCGGCGGACCGGCGGTGCGGCTGAGCTGTGGTGGCGGCGCAATGGGGGCTGCGGTGGCTGCGGTGGTTGCGGTCGGGTCGGGACGGGGATGGGGTTAGGGTTAGGATGGACCAGTTGGGCCTTTGCAGTAATTTTTTATTTTTTTTAAAAGAAACCGGCTTTGCCGAGGGCCTTTACCATCGGTAAAGTCGACCCATATGGCGGCCTCATAGCCGCCATGGGCCACCGGCTTTGTCGATGGCCAACTGGGACCGGCCGTCGAAGGCCGTCGGCAAACATTAATTTTTTTTTTCTTCCTAATTTTTTTCTGGTGCCTTCATACACCAAATACATCCCAGCTTCAAAAGTTGTGACAATTTTGAACTTTTTAGCTATATTTAATTAATTATTTCTGTTTCTTTACATTTTTCCGGCGACTCCAAATTTGAACTGGTACATGAAATAATGGGATTTTTTTATTTGAAAGATGGTATTCATGATTCTCCGAGTATGTTGAGGCCATATCTAGGACCTCGCATGAAATTACGACCAGATTGCCGTCGTAACATGTGGTGTTATCTGTCCGGAAAGTGTTTTTAAATTATATAAAATCCATACGAAGTCGGAAATTGACAAAACTTGACGAGTTGTCTCGCCATCGCATGTGGAGGCCGTGGTAAAAATTTCAAAAAGTTTCAAGCAAGTGGTCATGTCGGATGGCCAAAACCCAGACATCTCCATATGTGATGGTTTGACTTGGTCAACCTAGGTCAAACGAGGTCAACCTAGGTCAAACGAGGCCCTGAATGACCTCAAATGAAAAACTTTTGAATACAAGATAGTTACATCTCATCAAGATACACATTTCATACATAGTACACTTTTGCATCTGGAAAAGTTTCAGTAAACTCTTGTCATAGATTTTGAAAATTCAAGGCGAGACATGGTCAATCCTAGTCAAACGAGGTACCAAATGACCTCAAATGAAAAACTTTTGAATACAAGAACATTTTCATACACAGAACATTTTTGTTTTTGAGAAAGTATTGGTAAACTATGGTCACAAAGTCTTGAATCCCACAAAGACTTAATGAAACTTCATGCGGGACTTGTGGATTTAGAGCTGCACTTTCTTAACGCTTCGTCAAATGCAAAAATGTCCTTTCTATCAGTTGTAGGTCTTGATGAGTGGATCAAACTTGCTGTTTATGACTTTCCGACGTGGGGCCGTCTAGGCTATCGAAAACCTGCGTGTAGCCGTGAAAAATTGGAATTTCAAAGTTTGAGTGGTCCAAACCCTTTCAGATGAAAAGGTGACCATTGGATCAAATGTATATCTTGATGAGCAGAACAAACTTCCTGTTCATAACTTTTGCATCTGAGGCCACCTAGGGTCCGGTCAACGCGTCTTTTCCAAAAAAACGAAGGTTTGACATGGTCAACCTAGGTCAAACGAAGCACCGACCTCAAATGAAAAACTTTGTCAAAAATAAAGTTGAATAAAAAAATAAATATAAATTTGATGATTTATACAACTTTGATGTTCAAAAATTTTTAATTTGGGGTTATTAAAACTATTACATTTATATTCAAAATTTTAAAATGAAATATTTAAATTTTTTAAAATATGTTTCTATTTCTAAAAATGTTCTAAATGGGCCCGCCAGCTCACGCACCGGCCGAAAAGCCCAAGGTGAGGCCCAATGTCAATTCCACATATATATACAAGCACATAGGTTTTCCACTCCCCACGAGACCCGGCCACTCCCACGCTCCCCGACTCCGTTCCACATCGGCGCCGCAACCACAGCTTCGGCAGAGCTCCCTCCCCAGCCGCCCAAGGCCTCCGCGGCTTCGCCCCACCCCACCACCGGCGCAACCCCCTACCTCGCCGCCCAGCTCAGAACCGGTGGAGCTCCCTCCCCTCCCACCTTCGACGGCGCGGGCGGCGATAGGCGAGCAGCGCGGCGCACGGGGCGGCGAGCAGTGTGTCCCTCTCTTCCCTCCTCCTGGCTACGCGGCGGCCCACCCTCCAGGCAGTGTGGCGGCTCGGCCCCCGCGTGGCAGTCGTCTCCTCTCCCCCAGCAGCGGATCTAGGCGACCATGGTGTGTAGGCGGCAGATCCTGGCGGAGCGGCGCGGATCCAGGCTCCAGCATCGCGAATCCATGGCGGGGCGGCATGGATTTGCGGCTTGGTCCCTTGGCGGCGCGTCGCATGGGGCAGCGCAGATCGAGGCTCCCGTGGCGTAGATCCATGGCGCGCCGACGTCGATCCGCGGCGTGGTGGCCTTCGGCGGCGTCGCGTGGTGGTCCTCGCGGCGGCGCGACAGCGGGCAGTGTCGGCACATTTACTCCACTGCTGCCATCAACGAAGAGAGGTACCTCCGTAGCACGCCCCCTTCTCCTTCCTCCTGTGCCAAGTCGAGCACCTCAAACCCTAATGCCCTCTTCTCCCTTCCAGTTCCACGACGATGGCGGCTCCTAGATCCACGAATCCGTCACTACCTAGGTACCCCAAACCCTAACACTTCACTCGTTTTCCTTCTAGGACATGGGATCTCCATGGATCCGTTTGTGTGTGATTATTCTCCAATGTCTCATGAATCTGCCGTTTGCCTAAATTTGTCGATTAGTGTCTTTACCAAATCTGAATAGCAAGTGCCAAGTGCTACATTAGCTGAACTGAGTAGAAACTACCAACGATGATGTATTTCCCTTGCTTTCGCAATGATGAATATCTGCTAATGTATGTGATTGGTTAAACAGAATTGGGCCCTCGATGTTCGTTACAAGCCTACATACTCTGCATTTTTTTCGATTTCTAGGTATAGTCCTGTAAATCTGAGTTAACCATGCCTGTTAGTTGGTGAAATGTAGTTACAGATCTTTGTGCTTCCGTGAATTGCAGTCCAGCATGTAGCTGAACTTACAAAGAATCTTGTTGCTGAACTTACAAGCGCTAAGATGTGTGGATTGGACATATTATAGCTCTACTTTGACTCAAATTTAATCTATAAGTTATTTCTATCATATTTACATTCACATGCGCTACTTGTTGGGCTCTCAAAAATATATGCATTGAACTAGATAGTAAACTAGTTTCAAAGCTTTCTAGTAAATAGATGATGTTTCTTTTTAGAATCTTTGCTAGCAAAACTAACTTATATTCACTCGATATCCAGGTTGCGGTTAGCGGGATCCAATGGGATCAATCATGAATGACAAGGAAGTTTGACATCCTAATGATGAGGTAGCTAAAAGCAGCACTTTAACTTTCTCACAAATGATTTCTACTTATGGTTTCTCACAAATGAGTTACTCCCGGTTGCTCGAACTTAACTTATCTTGAACCAAAGGTGGCTTTAGTCGGCCTGGAATCAGTTCGATAACTCAATTTGCTACCTAAAAATGGTCCTAATTTTCTTGTCAAGTATACTTTCAAAGTTCCCATGTAATTTCTTGTCAATTTAATGCTTACAATATGTCCTCATGCTTGTCATATGTCTTTGATCATTGAGCGGGATGACTGATAACTTGTCATAAAAGTTTCTTTGCGGCCACCAATAAAATCAAGCTTCATGAGAAGAAGGTACTATGAATCATATCCCCTTCTCTATAGCTTTATGGATAAAATCAATACTTGGACTTATTCTCGACCTCGGGTTATCCAAGTGCTTATATGCATTGGCTGCTATTAACTATTATCTATTCTACCTATATATGATAAATAATAGATGATATATTCTAATGGTATATTCTTCTAGTGCAGGTTTTGTCCAATGAGAATGAAGAACCCTAATGATTGTTGTTGCTTTGTTGCATGCTTTGAATGAGGCTTTTTTTATATCTAGGTGACATCTAAGTGCTGAATGAGCTGATTGCGCTTGCAGTATTGTATAATTAGAGTTTCTAACTCATATCAATGCCTAGCTTAGTTCAGTAGCTTGAAGTATTGTCGAACTTGTGAATGATGGCCTTGTGGAACTTGCGATAGACTTATAAATTTGATGGACTTGAACTTTTGAATTATGAACTTGTTGTGATGAAATTGTGTATTTGAATAATATGTATGTTGTGCTATGGTCGATCTGATATTTGTGAATTTATATTTTTTTTTTTGCCAAAAATTCATTGTAGGGGTGGCTCTAGATTGAGCCGCCCTTACGATGAACCCACCGTAAGGGCGGCGGTGTTGAACCGCCCCTACAGTGGCCTCCACTATAAGATCGGGGGCGTAGGGGCGGCTCGCCCAGCCGCCCTTATAGTGGAAAAAACCCCACCCCTATAGTGCTTCTCTGTAGTAGTTCGCTCGGAGCCTCTTGCCTCCTCGCGCCATGCTAAATACCTCTTCAGAGCAATGCCGCCAACCGATCCCTCCCGCATGTTGACTCCTTCCCTGTCTCATCGATGCCTCTTGTCTCCTCGCGACGCTAGGTACAATACCTTTTACCCGTCTGCAATCTCTCATCTGCATCTCGTACATGCCCCTCATGGTGGCGCTGCTCTCTTCGCAAGAACGGCATCCGTGAAAGATCGAGGTGACACCGGCCCAAAACCCTTGATGGCGCCGCGGCCAGGCCCGCGCACACCAACCCATGGTGCCGGGAGGGACGACACACCAAAGGGGCCCACCCTCGAGGCGACAAATACACTTCCTTTGTCTCTCCCTCCGTTGCGCATCGACCCTTCTTCATACATGGGATGGGAAGGACCCTTCAATTGTCGTTCCAAGCCACTATCGCAACCGCGCTGCCATTGCGCATCGTCACGGTTTCCGCCGTCGCCCTGTTTCCGTCGGCACACCAAGTATGCCTGCCTCGCATCGCTGTCTCGTCCTCTATTACAGACGAACATGCCCCGCTCGGCCGTCGTCCTGGCCGCCATACGCGCACTGTAGCCATCTCAAACTCTCGTTGTCCAGGAATGTACGCGCTCATGTACTTTTATATATCTTTGTTTCCTACCATAAACACTAGTATAATGCCCGTGCTAACGCTATGGCTCTATCTCGAGGATGCAAATTAAAACAACCAATGATTTTTTTCATATATAATTTAAATTTTGCATAATTGTATTTGAGATGTATACTATCCGAAAAACACTTCGCATAAAAAGACATTAGGGTAGAATCGGCAAGATGGGATTGGATCGACGGAGGGCACTTTATTCGGAGAACGAGAATTCGATTCTGATTTCTTGTCCCTCCCTTAGCACACCATTAGGATTCTATACTACTCTATTTCATGGCCTCAAGCCCAAGATCGACACAAGCATCTAGAGTTCAAACTCCCTCCTCACGGGCCATCAACCACGTTCGCTCCCGCCTTCCTATTTGGGACCTCCTATAGGAACCGGCCTTGCCTTCGGTTTCTAGACGGATGCTTTCGAGAGACGGAAGAAACGAAAGTTTGGAACCCAAATATCATATGCGACAGGCCACAAGAATGTGGATGCAATAGAAAATAAATACCATATAAGATGACTGGAATCTATATTTTTGAATGAAAAAACAAATATGGCTAGAAATCCCTGAAAATGGAACTGTGATTATGAAAATACGTAAACCGAGGTATAGTAAATTTGCTACTTTGATTCAGTTTCATAAATTTTGAAGACTGTTTGATCGAAAGCATGCCCATTTCCCCAAACCTCAATAGGCACGTCTCGACTAATCTCAAGGTTGATGAACTCGATCATTCGATGCCTTAGGAAGCAAGTGGGGCTATATCATCTAATTGTTTCCCATCCTCGATCGCCACCTCCAAGATTTCCTGAAATAAAGATAGTCCCCAATGATTACCAAGTGACACACTACCCGCCACCCCCTTATTCGCACCGGCCCACCCCACGTTATTCGTTTAAGCAAGAAACAAGCGATCCGAATGCAAAGAAAAAGATTAAGCCAACCTAAAGACCGAAACCATTAATGGTTTGGGGTCGACATCTTGAGGTGTCGAGCCAGCTGCCATCCCTCCGTGATGGTCTTCCACATGATCTCCCGGCATCTCTTCTTGTGGCCATGCTACCCGTAGAGCTCCGCTACCCGCAATGCCGAATTCTTGTTGGTACCCAAAGAAACAAATGTTTCAACAAAAGGGCGCAATTCCTGAAAACAATTGCCAAAGCTTAAGCTTAAGAAGACTTTTCAAAGCTTAAACATAATCTCCACATCCACTTTGTTTCCGTGCTCCTATTAAACTCATGATAGAGAAGATAGCCTCCAAAACGAGCAACTATGAAATGTTGATAACATTTTTCAATATTATAAAGAAAATAATCAATTTATAATCTTTGTTAGCGTTTACAAGCTTATTGTTTCTTCAACAACTGGTTTAACAATCCAATGGTGGTTGGCTATCAGCTTTGTTCCTCAAATCCAATTTGCTATGGGGCCCGCACGTGCTACATACCCCATCATCAAGTACTTTGTTGTCTTTCTTGGAGAGGTTATTAGTGGTGATATTGGTACTATCAATAGGGTTTAGGGTTATATACTACTTTTTTCTCATGACTCTCCTATTGTTTCTCCAAATTTGGCACAAATCTAGTTTAACGCAGCATATCAATGGAACTTTCAAATACAAATACAATAAGCTACTGCAGGTCTGCATAAAAATCTTACTTGCTCTGTTGATGGTGGCCTTGTATTTTTCCAAAGTGTGTTTTGTAGGTGATAGATAATATGCTCATAAATTCATTAGATGAAACCTGCAAAATAAATTTAAAAATGACATTTCGTGATATTTATCGAGTGAAATTTAACAGGTTGATTAAAAGTTCCATATAAACCAAAGAAATTACCAGAAGCCTAGGATGCTTCTTGACTATAGCAGCTATTTTCTCAAGCAACTCCATTTGATATACTGACCCTGTTTGATTAGATGGTGATGTATAGAATTAAGACAAATTCAGGATTCCAGATTAGGAACAGTATAGACTGATGATCCGAGTTGTAACAATTTCAGAAAAAAAAAATAGGTGCTAAAAGCAAGAATTAAAGCCATCTTCACAACATTAGCTGCTATTTGGTTCTACTTTTTTGAAGTGTAAAAATGGTTACCCACCTCATGGATCCAGACCGAGTAAAGCAGAAATTCCTTGTGCCGCTCATGAGTACCCTTCATGAGATCTGTAATGAGATTAGCGCCATTAGCAGATAAAAGGCTGCTGTTGTTTGAAAAAGAAAAACAAATAATCTCGTAGCAAGTAAGAAGCAGGTAAATTAAATTCAAGCATAAGCTCATATATAGTAGTATTGAAAAATGTTGTTGACACAAAATGTGGCGCACTTTGTGTCTCACACACAAGCAAGCCGGAAAGCCTAGCTTCAATCGGGTGCCCGGGTGTCCGAATCCGGTGGCGTGCCGGTCGATTTGACTGAAAATCGACAAGGGATAAAACGGTAAGATCATAAGCGGAACGTGGGTGAGACCAGACAGTTCCATCTTTACGGCCCCGAAGCCACTTACGACGACACATAGCTATAGAAGCTATCTCGCCAACAGATTGCGTTCATTCGGCTAAAGTAACATAAGCGATGTAAACATAATGAACTTGCCGAATACGGTAAATGAAGACATGTTTGAACAAGATTAAATTATTAAAGCATATCAAACTATATCTCGGGTTTAAAGCATCATCAAGCACTAATAACTAAAGATGAGTAACTTATAAATGTAAATCTACTAAATAACACATGCATAGGCTATTCCAACTAGTCGCCGCACGTCTAGCCTTCATAAACCCGTCGAGCATAAACCCAAGCAAGCTAATCCACCGCATGATACCACTCACTATGAATTTACGCCACTCCTTACTACTAGATCAATCCACCGCATGATACAATCTAACAATAAAGAGCTAAAAGCACGTAATTACCTAACAGATCTATAAATACTCGCTACATGTGTGAGTGTAACCGTATCGGCAAGATTGCCGAATCGGGGTCCATGAAGAAGGAACAAACAAGTAATATGTAAAAGAAACCTATCGAGTTAAACCGATCTCTAGTCCACCGGATGACTAGCTCTAGAGTAACCCAAAGACTGCATCGCCGCACGATACCCGGTCTGTCAAGGCTTATCTACATCTACCGTGAATGAACCCGCAACACGTAACAATCTAGATCGATCTAATTCGGCTATATGAGCTTGATCTACTCGGTATTGAATAAGCATGAAAGGAACGATCAACAAGCCGAAAAAGTATCAATCTAGATTGGGCAAAAGAGTGTTGCAAATAATTAAACATTAAATGAAGCAAGCAACACGTGATAACTTAATGAATCTATTAGATCATGCCAAATCTAAAAGAGCCGATAACTATCTTTACTCATGTCTTAATCCGCCGCACGATACAAGGCACAAGCAAAAACTTCCCATCATTAAGCTTAAATCCGCCGCACGATACTAAGCAAAACGGATGAGACTACTTGCATCATAATCTAAATCCGCCGCACGATACTAGACATGATAGCAAGGTTGCGGGACTTACGGAGGTCGACGGATCGATTGACCCTCTCGAAGAACTCGACGACACGACTAAAAGGACTCGAAAGGTGGCACGTAGCCGGTTGTATTGATTTGGTTGTGAACCCTTATTACAATGGTCAAGGGTTTATATTAATACCCTGGACAGAACATGAGTCCTAAACATTTACGAATTGTCTAAACAAAATTGGAAAGATACAAGTATGCTAACTCTAACCACAATCGGAGTCCTTGACTATCACGACTCCTTCCCTTTCTGGTTAGCTTCATCTTTCCTTCTTTTGCCTTCAAACGAAGCCGTTACCGACCGCTTGATCATTTGCCGAACACACGGAAATTAGCCGACCGCATACGCATTTGCCGAATTGCTCTCTCTGCTCCCTGCGGGTCCACCTGTCATATTCCTGACCAAATTCTGGTGTTAACACATGCCCCCTCAATTTCGAGATAAAAGGGTTTTATTTCGAAATTGACTGTCAGCGCCTTTCGTCTAGGTCAGCACCGCCGACGCCCGCAGCCGCCACTTGAGATCTGCGCTTGTTGCTGTCTTCAATGGCGACGGAGACTTCAACCAGCTCCATCATGGCAACAGGAACTCAAGAGGAGCTTCTAGAGGTAACCCTACTTGCTTTACCCATTCGGCAATTTTCTTGAATCAATTTCCAGATGCACTTTTTGATCCATTCGCTTCAATTTCTTCTTAAAGGAAATGAAGAATGAGATCTTGATCTCCAATCTTGCGTGTCCTGGATCATTTTTTCTTGGTCCGCGGGGAGACCCCAATCCGAGGGAATTTATTGAAAAAGAAACCCTGAGGATCCCCTTTAAATCTAGGATTGCTCCCCCAAACAGATGGCCGAATACTTTCAAAACATGGCCCCTCCCCTCAATCACAGGATGGCGCGATTGGTACTGTAGGATGCAGTCTAGAAATAGTGATTTCTGGGAATCACAAGATATTCAACACTGCTTGGAACTTTCCCTAGCCGAAATACGAAGAAATGACTCTCTTCTGATAGCCGCCTCTCACTTCTGGTCTGATGCTATCAACGAATTTGTCTTTGGTCATGGCCCAATGTCAATTACTCTGTCAGATATCTTCATGATGACTGGTCTAAACATCACCAAGCCAACATACCCATTCAAATTTAAAGGCACCAGTGCACAAAGGTCAGTTAAATCAGGAGGAGGTTGGGCCAAGTACATTCAGACCTATGCTTCAACTGGCACTGTATCTGATAAAGAGTATAGAGCTTTCATGAACATGTGGCTGTGCAGGTTCATTTTCTATGGCAAGTCCAATGAGCCCACTCTGAATCACATAGTGATGGCTGAGGAACTAGCTGCAGGCAAGCTGATTCCCTTGGGCAAATATCTTTTGGGAGCAGTCTACCACATGATGCATCAGATCACTGTTCAAATGCGTGGTCAGGGTGAAATCTCCTGTGTCAATGGTCCATTTTGGCTTGTTCAGATGTGGTTGCAATTATATATGCACCAGATAGTTAAGGTTGATCTCCATAACCTGAATTTTCCCTCAATCAACTATGCTGAGGGTGAAGATCCCAGATATAAATCTTGCCAGACATATGGAGAAGCTGCATCTTCTATTGTCATTGACCTGGACCTTGGCCACTTTTTTAAGATCTTCTACAAGGGGTTCAACCACGTAATCTGGTTTCCCTATAGAGAGAATGAAAATTTAACTCTCCCCTGTAGATTTAGTTACGAGCTGGGCTGCATAGATGATGATTCCAGGGATATCTTTAATTCTTTCATCAGACCTTGTGCTCTACCAGCAGAATTTCATCATGGCCGGCTGATAAGTTCAACTTATGAATTCTACAACCCAAACATGGTTGCCAGGCAGCTTGGACTTGGTCAATTGCCCCCAAGGCCATATTTTTCAAGCATCATCAGACCCAGGGAGTCATTGCTGAACATTACTGAGGCCAACAAAGTCTTCAATCTTGGATGTAAGCTTCCAAGTATATGATCCCAATCCTCTCGGTGATAATTGAAGCTGCTCATCCCTCATTCACTCTCGGTGGCAAGAATGGCATTCTCACATTTTCGAGCACAAGTCCATCCTTTATGCCAAGTTTTAATGCCCTCATTCTCTTCTGATGATGAGGTACACGCTTATAGCTACCTTTTACTTCATGTTTCTGCTCTGTTTCTAAACATCTTTTTGAACAGGACAATGCTCCTCCAAGTCCTCCGAGGTTCAATACCGGCAACCTGGCCCTAATGCTGCCCCGGGGGCATGATGCTCCAAGTTTAACGGTGTTCAACAAAACACCTGCTGATGACACAGTGCTCCTGAAGGACCTTAAAAGAAAAACTCCTTCTTCCCCTATCAAGGACACTGCAATTCCCAAGAAAACAAGATCAAAGAAAGCTAAGCCACTCCCTCAGGTATGAATGCTTTTGACCCCTTATTTTCCTCTGCAAATGTGTTTGCACTTATCACTTTCTTTCAACAAGTACAGGCCAACCCTCAAAGTCCTGACAGGGTAGTGATCTTAGAAAACTCTCCTGGAGCCTCTACTGGTCAAGCAAACGCCAATGAGCCTACCAGCGGTATGTATCAGGCAGATGACCAAGCAGGTGAACAAGGAGAAGCAGCAGAAGAAATTCCTTCTCATCAGGTTGATGAACAAACAGAAACGGAAACAGACATTCCCCTTCATCAGCCAGGAGAAGCAACAGAAAAAATTCTTCTTCAAGACATACCGGATTCAACTCCTTCGGCAATTCAAGATATATCAACAAGCCATGACACTGCTATCCATGAAACAGCAACTGTGTCAATCACTCAAAGTCTTGATGCTACTCAGGAGGCTATTGATAGGCTTTTTGCGAAGAGGTATTATCTCAGTCATTTCCTACTTGAACTAAGTCATTCGACTAATAAATTTTCCTCCTGTTATCAGGGTACTGCTCTTCAACAGGCCAGCTTTTCTCTCATTGCTGAAGAGTTTGCCGATGATGATGAAGTCTCCTCTAATCGGCAATTATCATCAGAGAGTCAGGTTAAACTGAAGGCCATAATTTCATTCTTGGAGAGGGATATTGTTGACCTGACTCGGGAGTCTGACAAAATAAGGGAAATGGCAGAGCCAATTGGCCAAGAGCTCCCTTCGATCTTAAGGATGCCATAAACGCCTTGTCCCATCTTGATGATCACTTTTTTGTTGTCAAGAGAGCATACAAAAATACATCGACAAGGCTGTTTTGGAAACCGACAAGGCAACCAGAGAACAACAAGTTAAGGAGCTTTACTCTGAATTCAAGTCAGCCAAACAATATTGGGATACCCTGGAACCAGAATTGCAGAGTATGAGAGATGAGAGGATCAAACTGGCGGCTCAGTTGGCTCAATTGGATGCCAACATTCAATCTCATGAGGCCAAACATGCTACTCTGCCACCTCTTGATTCGGCTAAGTCCAAAATAAGCTCTCTTGTCAGAGAGACCAAGCAAATCAAGAACAGACTGCAGCAGATCCAAAATTCTGAAGTTGAAGATAAGAGAGCCCTTGACGAGGTCAACAGAATCAAGACTGACGCCTTGAATGTTATCAACTCTTATTTGAGTGTATAAACCTCTGGCTTGTATGATGACATATGTAAATATTGTGCTCCGAATGTACCGTACTTCTTCAACATTTCATTCCTTTTGATTCAATATTTTGTTTTTTCTCTTTCTTCTCTGCTTCTGTTATCATTCGGCTCTTCCAATCACGACTGTAATTTGTGCGTTTTAACCGATCGTAACCACTGCTGCCCCAAGTTCTCACTTTAGCCGAATAGCTCTCATCAACTATTTAGCCGACCGAGCGTATGGCAACCGAATCGTCAGCAGTGATGGGCTCGGCCCAACTCAACATCGGCCCATAGGTGTGAAAAACCCTATCTTGTCGCTTGGCTTTCCCGCAGTCTCGCCACGGCTCCCCACGTTCATAAATAGGACCAGTCGGCTCCCACCATCATCACATCCAAGCACAAGCAGTTGCTATCAACTCTTCCACTTCCTCTTCCACCCCAATCTCAAAAAACCCTCACCACCACCGATGGCGAGCGGCGGCGACCGTAACAAGCGTCCTGCCCAGGACGAGGCGGAGGGAAGCAGCAACCGGCGCCAGCGGTGAGATCTTCAACCCCTTGAGTTATGCTGATTGATAGTTTTTACCCGATCTGAGTCTCTGCCCCCTTGCGGTTGTTCATCTTCTCGATCTGTTTCAGGGTCGTCGGGAACACCGGCGACTACGTCGCCAACTTCCGGAGGAACGCCGCCCCGGCTCGCGCTCCGGTCTCGGCTTCTGCCTCCGCTCCCGCTCCCGCGGACGTGGCGGAGGGAAGCAACCGCGGCGGCCGTCGCCTGCAGTAAGGAGACAACTTCTCCATCTTGTTTGCGATTTCTTCTTGTTTAGCCGATCTTGATTGCACCTTGTTTGTAGGACGGCGAGGATCAGCACCGGCCAATGGCGTTTCTGCGCGCCGGCCGCGCGTTCGACGCCCTGCCCCCGCCGGCTCTGCTCCGGCCCGGCTCCTGCTCCTGCTCCGGCGCCGGCTTTTGCCTCGGCTTCGTCGGGGTCTGCTTCTTCGTACCGCCCTATATGGGACAGGAACGACGAGGAGATCCCGGCGTACAGCCGCTACGATGCCGCCGCGTACCGCCGCGAGAGGGACGAGGCGATGGAGCTTCTTGGTGAAGAAACCAAGAAGTTCGGGATCGCCCAGTTGGAGTGGGAGGACACTTGCCGGCAGATGACCGAGACCATCACCAGTACTTGTTCTTCTACCATTGCTTGATTTCCGTTTCTTCTTGATCTCGCTTTACTCCTTTGTCCCGTCTTGTTTTTCCTTTGCGAGACCTCAACGGAGCTGGACCGCTGAGGTTGGCGGCAGCCGCGGCCAACCACGTGAACGCCCAGGGGGCGACCCTGGCAGATCGCCTCGAGGCGGTGCCTGGTCAGATCGACCAGGCTGCTCTTCACGGTGTGCGCCTCGGCACCGCGCTCGGCCTGGCGGGGATGTCGTCCTGGACCGGGGACGACTACGCTCCGATGCCGACCGGCTTCTGCAGCGGACTTCCTCACGAGGTCGACGGCATCGAGGGCGTCCTGGGGGCGTATGATGACCACGCCGACGCCATGGCCAACGCCACCAACCCGGAGTCCGTCCTCAACAAGCTCTTCACCGAAGAAGAGGAGTAGCTTGTATTAGGATTGGCGCGGGTTGTAAATAAAAATTTTTAATGAAGAATGTTGGTCTTCTCCCTGTTCTTGCTTATCTGTGATGATATTCATTTGTTGCATTTGCTTGAATTATCACCCCTTTATTTAGAACTCGATCGCAACATTCTTGCCGAACGAAATTTTTCCCGAACGCACAACGTTGTCTTAGCCGATTAGATCTTGGTCTGTTCCACGACTTGACGGTTTGTAGCGTAGTACTTCAATTCACTTTATCTTCTCCCGATAAACCTACCAGCTGAGAGATAAAACTGTTCATTTATACATTAAAAATTGGCTAAAGGCGATACAACTGTATCGGCTATTTTTGTTCTGAAGACGATACACACGATATTGGCTATTTTTGCACTAGAGGCGATACAATAATATCGGCTATTTCTCTCCAACTTCTTTCCTTTGCTCTGAAGGTGATTTTATTCAATCGGCTATGCCACATTCACGTCATAGTCATAGTTAAGATCCAACTTCGACACTTGGATAAAACTTCTTAAGGTATCTGCCATTGATGGCTCTAGTAAGTTCTTCTCCAAATAGCGTTTTCAATATATATGCATTACCAGTGCACAACCGACAACCCGAAAAGGTCCTTCCCAATTTGGTGACCATTTGCCAAATGTCTTATCCTTTGTGCCAATTGGCAATATCGTCTTCCAAACCAATTCTCCTTCTGCAAATTGCTTAACTTTAACTCTCTTGTTGTAGTACTTGGCAACACGCATTTTATTCTTCTCGATGTTCTCTAAAGCTTTAAGACGAATCAAATGCAAATCTTCCAATTCATCCATCATTAAATCTTTATAATCTTTTTCTGTCAGGTCCTTTTGTAACTCAACTCTCCTTGATCCTGATTGCAACTCCCAAGGCATTATAGCATTATGTCCATAAACCAGCTCATATGGGGATGCTTGTGTGGATCCATGGCAAGCCATTCGGTAAGCCCATAATGCTTCATTAAGGACCAAGTGCCATCTCCTTGGCTTCTCATCGATCTTCTTCTGGATAATCTTGATCATGATCTTATTCGATGCCTCTGCTTGGCCATTGGCTTGTGCATAATAAGGAGAAGAATTATACAACCTTATCCCCATGCTTTCGGCAAAGTCACAAAACTCTGAAGAAGTGAACTGAGTCCCTTGATCAGTTGTAATGGTCTGTGGGATCCCAAACCTATGAATTATATGCTCTTTGACAAAACTGATCATATTTTCTGATGTGACTTTTTTTCAAAGGGATAGCTACAACCCACTTGGTGAAATAATCTGTTGCCAGCAACACAAATTTGTGTCCTTTGCTAGATGGAGGATTAATCTGTCCAATTAAATCTATGCCCCATCCTCTAAACGGCCATGGTTTGATTATTGGGTTCAGAGCAGATGCAGGTGCTCTTTGAACATTACCAAATATCTGACAATCTCGACACCCTTTGTAATATTCAAAGCAATCCTCCAACATAGTCGGCCAAAAGTACCCTGTCCTTCTGATTATCCACTTCATTCGGTAAGCCGACTGATGTGCACCACAAGCTCCTTCATGAACTTCAAACATAATCTTCTTAGCCTCTTCTTGACTCAAGCACTTGAGCAACACTCCATCTATAGACTTGTGGTACAACTAATCATCAAGAAGTACGAATTTAAGTGCCTTATACCTGAGCCTCCGGGAAACTTTTTGAGATGGGTCTTTCGGATAAGCGATAATGTCACTTCTCCAGTCATCTTTTATCGATCATAATTGAAAGCACCTTCTTCGCTGCATAGACTTCATGATTTTCTCGATATCCAGAGGCCGCTTGAGCTAATTTATTTGCTTCTAAATTGTGCTCTCTGGGTATATGATGCAAAGTAACTGCGAAAAGCTTTTTGAAGTTCCCTACACCGTTCATGGTACCCTTGCGGTACATCATTTTTGCATTCATATTGTCCTATCAACCGATTGATTACCAATTCGAGTCACCAAATACTTCAACAACGTGACCTTCACTTCTATCAACAGCCGAAGCCCTCTAAGCAAAGCCTCATACTCTGCTTGATTGTTAGTGACAGGATATTCAATTGAAAAAGCAAACTCAAATGTATTTCCACGTGGAGATACCAAAAGAATACCAGCACCACCACCTTTGTCGCATGATGACCCATCAAAAAATAATGCCCATGGGGCAATGTTAACCATATCAACAGACAAATCACGATGTTGAGTAATGAAATCGGCAATTGCTTGCCCTTTCACCGCTTTTGCCGACTCATATTTTAAATTAAACTCGACGGTGCTAATACCCATTTGCCGATTCTTCCATTTAAAATCGGCATTGACAACATGTGTTTAATTACATCAAAACTAGATATTACCACACATTCGGCATTTAACAAATAGTGCCGAAATTTGGTGCATGAGTAATAAACACACAAACGAGTTTTTCTATAGCCGAATACCTTGTTTCAGGATCTAGCAGTTTTCGGCTAAGGTAAGCTATTACCCTCTCTTTTCCATCAAACTCTTGCATAAGGGCCGATCCTATCGTTAGGCTATCGGCCGCCACATACAGTTTGAAAGGCTTCTCAAGTTGTGGAGGTACCAACACTGGTGGTGCCTTCATATATTGCTTGATTTCATCAAAAGCCTTTTGCTGTATGTCACCCCCGACAAATTTCTGATCCTTCTTGAGCTTCAACAATGGAGAGAAAGGTAATACTCTTTCTGATAAATTGGATATGAATCTTCTCACGAAATTCATCTTGCCCAGCAACGATTGCAACTCTGTAAGGTTAGTTGGGGGCGCAATTTTGTCTATTGCTTCCATGCTCTTTTTCCCAACTTCTATCCCTCCTTTGTGGATCAAGAACCCCAAGAACTCACCAGCCGAGACTCCAAAAGCACACTTATTTGGGTTCATCTTTAAACCATGTTTCCTTGTGCACTCCAAAGTCTTCCTTAAATCGGCTAAATGTTCTTCATGGTTTCGGATTTGACCACCACATCATCAATGTAAATTTCCACAATTTTGCCGATCAACTCATGAAAGATATAATTCATGGCTCTCGATAAGTTGCACCAGCATTCTTCAACCCAAATGTCATTACTATCCACTCAAATAACCCAATGTGGCCGGGACATCGAATGCGTCTTTGCAATATCTTCGATCGCCATAAAAATCTGATTATAGCCAGCATTGCCATCCATAAAACTGATAACTTCATACCCCGCCGCTGCATCGACTAGTAAATCGGCAACTGGCATTGGGTAACCATCCATGGGAGTAGCTTTGTTGAGATCTCTGAAATCTATGCATACTCTCATCTTCCCATTCTTTTTGTAAACAGGTACTAAGTTTGAAATCCACTCTGCATACCTGCATGGCCGAATAAAGTTTGCTTCAATCAGTCTTTCAATTTCTTTCTTTACATCGACCAATACCTCCTCTTTATAGATTTTTCGTGGAGGTTGTTTGAAGGGACGAAATCCAGGTTTTATAGGCAACTTATGCTCAACAATTGATCGATCCAATCCAGGCATCTCTGTGTAATCCCAAGCAAAACAATCTTTGAACTCCTTCAAGCAACTCTATTAATTTCAATTTATATTCGGGTCTAGATTTGCACCGATATACATCGGCCTTGACTTTGTGCTATCTCCAACATCAATCTCTTCTAACTTGTCGGCCGACATGAAACCACGACCCGGTTGCCTTTGTTGCCATCGATTGGATTGCCCATTAAAAGTTCTTGTCGAGCCGATCGCTTGGATCGGGTTTGTTGATCTCTGTCGAACACATTGACAGGACCTTCTTTCCATTTCTTACCCGAAAGGCAGTCTTGTCCATCATACTCCCAATAAGCGAGGCTCGGAAGTGGCAACACTCACTGAATCATCAGCTTGGACAACCTCTACATCATCTCCTATCCATTGAATAAGAATTTGATGCATAGTTGATGGTACACAGCAATTAGCATGGATCCAATCCCTTCCAAGAAGCATGCTATATGCCCCCTTGCCATCAATGACAAAGAAAGTAGTGATCAAAGTCTTGGATCCAATCATCGGTTCCACATGTCTTGCTCCACGAGTATCGAAGCATTGCCAGCAAAATCTCTAAGGATCATGTCAGTCTGCAGCAAATCCTCACTTGTCATACCAAGCTTTCTGAAAGTAGCGTAGGGCATAATATTGATAGCAGCCCCTCCATCAACAAGCATCTTGGTTAAAGGTTTGCCATTGACATATCCCTTCAGGTATAATGGTTTCGGGTGACGGTTTTTAAGCGGCTTGTCAAATATTGCTTGCCGAGTCAACACAAGTTGAGCCATCGGAGTCTCGGCATTCGGTTTCATCAAAGTCCGAGTATACTTCATCTTGAACTTCTTGATCTTCGGGAGCTCTAAACTCCAATGGGATAAAGAACACCATGTTAGTATCGGCCGAAGGACCTTGTCCATCATCCTTTTTCTTAGGACGCCACACCGATTTCTTTTCGGCTAATTCTGCTTCGGCTCTTGATTTCTCAAACGCCGAACTCTTCTCTTCGGCTTTTCCGCGAGACCGGGAGGGCACCATTGTCCTCTTTGCCACCCGTATGAGCTTTCCTCTCGCATTATGAACATTGCTATGAGCCCAAGCTTGATCTCGCAAATCTTTTCCTCTCGATGTCCATCAAAATTATTCATTTTTATGCGCCGATCATCCTCGGGAATCCTTATTCCAAGTCTATCATGGACGGGACGGTTGACTCGAGATTGCCTATACTCTAAATATTGATCACGCATTCGGGGCAATTGTTTTTAGCGAGGCAACTTCAAGCCTTCGTTCCAACGGTGTGCGAAGAAGGAACAGTTCCAATGCGCTTGCTCTTGCTCTCTCATATGCTCTTCTGTTCTCTTCGGCGCACTTACGCCTCATATCTTCGACGCTCGCCATGAATCTGCGTTCTTCTTCAATGTACTGCTGCTCCTCATCATACTCCATCTTCTTTTCCCTCTCGCCACTTATTCAACAAGTGTTGTCTGTAACTTTGCGCTTTGGCTCGGCGTGTATTCGGCAACTTCCCTTAGCCGCTCGAAGTTTGACCTTTCTGTTCGGCTATTTTTGAACCGTACTTGTTGCACTTCTTCCTTGGTAACTTGCCGATCAGGGTCAACAGCACTACTCTCCTTGGCTCTTTCAGAGGTCAGAACCTTCATCTTTCCCTTTTCCTTGGATTCACTGGCATCAACCATGCCTACAGAGAAAGAGACCATGTTCTGAGGGAACGGGTTTTTGTCTACCTTCATCTTGCCATCAAATCTCAAGTGTCCATCTTGAATAGCTTTCTGAATCTTTACTCTGAACACTCGGCAATCATTGATATGATGAGAACTTGTATCATGAAACCCACAATACTTCTTATCCTTTACCCCTTCAGGGCGCAGCATAGGATGTCCTTCTGGCAGCTTGATGCGTCCCTCTTGAATCAGATACAAAAAGAGCTTATCTGCCTTACTGACATCAAAATCATAAGATCCCTTTTGCTGCTTCACCCATCGATGACTGACCAAAGTAGGCTCTTTCGTCCAGTTCAACTCTGCAGCTGACCACTTCATCTTCATCTTCATACTCGAGATGCTTCTTCTAGAAATCCACGATACATGTCAATAGTTGCACTTGTTCTTCGAAAACGAGCATCTCTTTGAACCCTTGGGCTTGATTGCTCATTGTTGTCAACTTTTGTGCATTTGTCCAAGATCTTCAAACTCCATGCCAAATAGCTTGTCTCTGATATGTGGCAGCATGCCTGCAATGACCAATTGTGCGAGTTGGTCATCGGGAATAGTCAGAGAATAGCACATGTTCTTCGCTTCTCTGAATCTACGAAGATATTCCATTGGTGTTTCGGTAGTCTTCATCCTCATAGCCCTTGCAGATCAACCATCTTCTTCTCATTGGTTCTGTGTAAAAGTATGCATGGAACTTTTGCTCCAATTCTCCCGCCCATGTTCTAATGGAATTGGCCGGCTTTGTGAAGCAAACCATGTGAAAGCCGGCCTGTCGGAGACATAGGAAAATATCGATTCTCCAAGCTTCATCACTAGCGGCTTCTCCAAGTTGCATCAAGTACTGCTAATATATTCAATGGTACTAGTGTCATCTTGACCGAGAGAATTTAGTCAAATCTGTCGGTGGCTTTACTCTTGGTGGAAGAGCTACTCTATTGTACCACACTGGAAAGGGAGATTTGTATGCATATGTTTGATTCTTTGGTTTAAGGCCGGGCGATTCTCGCATCATATCGGCCATTCGCTTAGCGAACATCATTGGCATCTTGTGCCCCTTGCCTTCCGAAGGTACTCCGATGCACTCATATACCCTGGATTCGGCAAAGCATTAAGGGCACTGTAATCGGTAAACTCATTGTACCCATCTCCATAAACACTCTTCTGCAATCTGTTTGCCATTGGAGAAATCTTGTAAGCAGATGCAGGTATATCTGTTGTTGCACCAAAAGCTACTTGGCCATGAGTTTGCTGCTCGGTCACAGGAGGCTTCTCTTTTTCATCATGAACAGCTCCATCCTTGCTTGTACCGATCATCTCTCCTCCCCCAGTTGGCTTCCCTGAAGATTGCTGAGTGTTAAAGTAGACTGGTCCAGCAAGCTCTCCAAATCTTTCTTCAAAGCGCTTGTCAACCGCTGGACCAAAAGTATCAGCCATGATTTTGCGGAAGGTGCCCGAAAAAAGCTGTGTTGTGATTCAACATAGTGTCTCCCACGGCTTTGTAAATGGCTCCAACTACCCCTCGCATCTCCTCCTCGTCGTAATATCAGATTGACCAGCGAGAAGAACTCGTGGCAGTCATTGCTTGACGATCACTCTGCCACTCTTGTTCTTGGAAAAAGACATCAGACATTTCTGCTGATACTGTTCCATTGCTTGCTCTACCATCTGGCGTTGCTCTGGCTGCAGCTCGTCCAAGGTCACGTTCAGAACGTGACTATTGTCAATTTCCGATCCCATCCTAGACTGAGAAGTTGTCCCACCGGGCGTGCCAAAAAATGTGTTGACACAAAATGTGGCGCACTGTGTCTCACACACAGCAAGCCGGAAAGCCTAGCTTCAATCGGGTGCCGGGTGTACGAATCCGGTGGCGTGCCGATCGATTTGACTGAAAATCGACAAGGGATAAAACGGTAAGATCATAAGCTGGAACGTCTTGGGTGAGACCGATGACAGTTCCATCTTTACGGCCACGAAGCTCTTACGACGACACATAGCTATAGAAGCTATCGCCAACAGTTGCGGTTCATTCGGCTAAAGTAACATAAGCGATGTAAACATAATGAACTTGCCGAATACGGTAAATGAAGACATGTTTGAACAAGATTAAATTATTAAAGCATATCAAACTATATATCAGGTTTAAAGCATCATCAAGCACTAATAACTAAAGATGAGTAACTTATAAATGTAAATCTACTAAATAACACATGCATAGGCTATTCCAACTAGTCTCGCCGCACGTCTAGCCTTCATAAACCCGTCGAGCATAAACCCAAGCAAGCTAATCCACCGCATGATACCACTCACTATGAATTTATGCCACTCCTTACTACTAGATCAATCCACCGCATGATACAATCTAACAATAAAGAGCTAAAAGCACGTAATTACCTAACGAGATCTATAAATACTCGCTACATGTGTGAGTGTAACCGTATCGGCAAGATTGCCGAATCGGGGTCCATGAAGAAGGAACAAACAAGTAATATGTAAAAGAAACCTATCGGGTTAAACCGATCTCTAGTCCACCGGATGACTAGCTCTAGAGTAACCCAAAGACCGCATGCCGCACGATACCCGGTCTGTCAAGGCTTATCTACATCTAACGTGAATGAACCCGCAACACGTAACAATCTAGATCGATCTAATTCGGCTATATGAGCTTGATCTACTCGGTATTGAATAAGCATGAAAGGAACGATCAACAAGCCGAAAAAGTATCAATCTAGATTGGGCAAAAGAGTGTTGCAAATAATTAAACATTAAATGAAGCAAGCAACACGTGATAACTTAATGAATCTATTAGATCATGCCAAATCTAAAAGAGCCGATAACTATCTTTACTCATGTCTTAATCCGCACGATACAAGGCACAAGCAAAAACTTCCCATCATTAAGCTTAAATCCGCCACACGATACTAAGCAAAACGGATGAGACTACTTGCATCATAATCTAAATCCGCCGCACGATACTAGACATGATAGCAAGGTTGCCGGGACTTACGGAGGTCGACGGATCGATTGACCCTCTCGAAGAACTCGACGACACGACTAAAAGGACTCGAAAGGTGGCACGTAGCCGGTTGTATTGATTTGGTTGTGAACCCTTATTACAATGGTCGAGGGTTTATATTTATACCCTGGACAGAACATGAGTCCTAAACATTTACGAATTGTCTAAACAAAATTGGAAAGATACAAGTATGCTAACTCTAACCACAATCGGAGTCCTTGACTATCACGACTCCTTCCCTTTCTGGTCAGCTTCATCTTTCCTTCTTTCGCCTTCAAACGAAGCCGTTACCGACCGCTTGATCATTTGCCGAACACACGGAAATTAGCCGGCCGCATACGCATTTGCCGAATTGCTCTCTCTGCTCCCTGCGGGTCCACCTGTCATATTCCTGACCAAATTCTGGTGTTAACATTCTTTGAACCTAGTTTGTCCTCGTATCTATATCCTTTATTTTTAAAAACAAAAAAAAATCCTTTTTATAAAACATTTCTTTTGACCTACCATTTTGAAGCCAATATCAAATTCAAAATCCTTTTCCTTCAAAGGGGAGTTCTTTGAGCCAAAAAAAAAATTAAAACCTAATTTTTCATCCGGCTATGAACTCCACCCTATTTTTTAAAAAAAACACACAATAGTTCGGGCACAACCCTTCTAACCCCTTGCAAGATTTTGAGGAAATGTGTCCTTGCTTGAGCATTCCTAGCATGGCACCACAAATTCGAGTGAAAGTTGTTTTCATTCTCCCCAAGGGGGAAGTGAAACAATGTTACGCTAATGCCATAGAGTGTGTGAATGGAGAATGGGATGAACTTAAGAACAAGTTCCATCTTGCATTCATCCCCAATTCTCGTATCGCCACTCTACCAAGGGCAATCCTCGATTTCAAGCAAGTTGAGAAGGAATCCATAGGTGCAACCTAGGCTAGGTTCACAATGCCAATACATGCTAGCCTAGACTTGTCTTTACCTGACAGCGTGCAATTGCATCTCTTTTGGGTCTAGACATAGATGCTGCCCTATGACTTGACATGACCGATGAAAGGTTGTTTTTACATGAAACTATGACGGAATAGAGGAAAGTATTTGTTCATGCCCTAGAGAAGCACACTTCTCCCGTCATAGAACCCCTCCATGAAAAGGGCATGTCAAGCTTTGAGGAGCCCTCATCAGTCGAATCCTTACCCTTGCCATCCTTAGATTCGTACGTTGAACCCTCACCCGAACCACGAACACCGAAGGAAGGAATGCTATACCCTTCGGAGTTCGCCATCAAAATTCGAGGATTATGGCAGAACCTTGAATATTTCTTGGCATGAGAAATGCAACATTCCTTTCTAAGGAAGTCTCCTCTAAATGTGGAACATTCAAAAGAATGGTTGTTGGAAGTGAAACGTTCTTAAAGCAATTCGAGAATCTTTCACCTTCACGACTATATTTTGTTCAATAGATGGAACTCCCATAGAAGCCATAGACATCTTCACAATCAGGACTATTATCATGTCACATTTCCTTGCGGAAATCCTTTTGGGGCAAAACACCACTAGTCCCGACCGACAAACTCTTCAAGAGTTCGTCATGGCTCATTTTTGTGTATTGTGAGATTGCTAGGGCCGTGCCAATTGAAATTCATGAAACCAAGGTTTACATAGAATTTTTCATCTAGCCATCCTCGATTTTGAACTTCTCATAGGCCTCCCTCTTGAAAATCTAGTTCAAAAAAAAAAAAGAAACCATCTCAACGGAGCCTAGATGAGAAGTTTGAAAGTTTTGCTTTTGCCGGCCCTATCGCTTGCCCCGAACCTCCATGGCAAAGCAAAGCTACTTGTTCGAGCAGTGAAGTTTACATTGCCGTTCACCGAGCTATCTTTTCATCCTTATGAAATGGAACATTCACTTCACCCTTGCTCGAACAAGAGTCATGTCCCTCTGGCCATAAAAACATTGTTCTCGATAAGGGCCGAGATTCAATGTTCATCCTCGATGTTATATCTTTTAAATCTTCCAGGCCATGGACATGCCCGAAGCAAGAACTCTAGAGATTAAGCGAGGGCCCCTAAATGAGCATGTTGCAACCTCTCATGTTTTAAGCTCAATTTTAGGGTCTCTAGAGTTGGTTTTGCTTCGGACCACCTACTTCTATGAGGATCGAAACCATCTCTTAGCTCTAGTTGTCAAACCTTTTAAGAGAATGGTTGTGATGCTTATGTTATCATGAACATTGCAAATCCCATAGTAGCACGGTGGGGTGAACCTTGCATCTTGAACAATTTTGCCAAATGATTGGTGGAGTAGATGGGGACTACACCACCATTTATAGTTGCAAGATAAAGCTCGGACGGTCAAGCTTAAAGACCATAACTTAAGCACCTGTAGGGAGATACCCGGATTATCTTGAAAAAAAAATCTCTCTTAAATAAAAGCAAGGACATGTTGTCAAGTTAGTATGCACCTTCGGGTATGTCACTAACCATTTCGGGAAGGACTAAGAAGGGCACGGATCATACGATGCTTGACAACACGGAGTGACATCGATACAAACCTCGATGCCCTCGGTGATGGAACACATTCGGAAGAAGACCACGACTCTACACTTGACTTTTATACAAAAGTTCAAGTGTGGGGAGGACAGTGAGAAGCCCCAAGTTCCATACACACCAAGCGGTCATTCAGAAAAAAAAAAAGAGAAAAAAATAATGAATAAAGGATGACGTCAGCTTTGCCTTGCTGAAAAAAATAGAGTAAAAAAAATGAAATGAAAAAAAGAGGGACACATGAAGGTCCCTGGTTTTTTAGAAAAAAGGAAAAAAATATAGAGGGGCACATGAAGGTCCCTAGACTTAAAAAAATTGGAGGAGAGACAACGAGTATTTGGCCCTCTATGTCCAAATAGAAACACTTGTGGGCTGCCTAACTCCACACAACATTGCTACTGCGAGCAACAAGGGCTCACCTCCAAACCTTTGCTAAGTCATCATGCTAACCACAAAGCAAGAACTCCAAAGCTTCACACATACATCTTTGTGGCAACAACACTCGAGGTAAAGTAAAGGTAATGTTTACCAACTTGTTTTCTCATACTTATCTCCATATGATCATATAATTTCATGCTTCATCTATTTTTGTCATATGCTCTGGTTTGGGTGTACTTGTATTATGTACAGATGCGATACACCCATAGGTCTTTTTAAATTAAGCGTGGTGCTTAGGTTAAAATGATCTTCTTTAACCAATTTTAGACATGGTGTTTAACTTTGGTTAATGAGCTTGAGTTGTTAGCATAAACAAATGAAGTAATTTATTGTGGAGATAAAGTAAGGCTTGTTTTACATTGCAATCCCTATCTTTGCCTTGCTTGAGTTTTAAGAAAAAGTTGGTGAATAAGTTTTTTTTATCACAATAAAAGTCCGGCTCCCCAGGGCACCCCAACCGGTAGAGCCCTTGTGCTTGTCTTTCTTTTTCTTTTTGTTTCTTTAAAAATAAAAACAGGTACAAGAACAAGTGTGGGGGAGATCTCTCAAGAATAACTAACACTCATATTCGAGATCTCCCCAAACACAATGCACAACATCAAGCAACTCATCATGCAGAAGGACAGAGCAAATGACTTTCATCAGCTCCTTCACCTTCAACGGTGGTTTGTGCAACTCTACCCTCGCATCTCCTAAAGTGTTGAAGTTTAAATTGATTAAATAAAACTAAAAACTTTGCAAAACTCCATCTCCTATTTTCACCAATTGAGAACGAGTTGCATACTTTTTATTCCTTGCTGATCTTGATTGTGTGAACAACTTGTGCAATAGGGACCCCATGTTTTTATCTAAGTTATTGGCAGGTGAGATATAGTAGAATGATATGATGCTTACCAACTCAGGCAATGGACTTGGGTATTTCTCTGCAAAAATTTAAAACCTTTTTTTTAGCAATGCACCTCATGTGATAAGTGCTATGTCCTACCAGAGCCAAATATCTACGCTTACACTTGTGCAAAAATCTGTTCTAGCCACTTTTAGCGATGTCAAGTCTTGAGATTCTTGCTAGAGATGGCCTTATCCCCAAGATCATTGCATTCACCCACCAAATAAACATGCCGACTCTCACACTAAGAGGCGCGCACCATATGCACCCATCATTCCACCAACACGCTCATTTCTTACACTGAGAATTGAGCACATATATTCCGCATCTTCTCCCTCTTCCACCATAATACTCCCGCCAACAAAGTCATGCATCTCTCTCTCATCTTTCATTCAAGAAGAGTATGGACTGTTATTAGAAAATTCCTACAAAAGAAGCATAGTTCATGAATAAGGAAGAGTTCTTTTTTTCCACGGTCTTAAGATAGAGAAGAAAAAAAAAAGAAAAAAAAAGAGAAAAAAGAAAAGAAAAAAAAAGAAGAGAAAAAAAGAGCAGCGAGAAAAAAAAGAAATAAAGCAAGTTTTAGAGATATTTTTCGAGTCCATACCTTCTTGCATATTCCTTCATAAAGAGAGAAACATGATCAGGAGCACAAATATTTCTACACTTGCACTTGCACTTGCACATCTAGGGATATGGCCTTCTCTTCATGAATCCAGTTGGTTTGACATTGAAACTTGTTCATCATCCATACCCAAAACTCCACATATCAGCCTGTAGTAGTAGGATGATCAAGAACACCTGGATAGGACTAGCCACCTAAAAAAGAGCGACTTGAGAGTATCACATGAGGAGCTAAGGCTATCTTTGCGAAAATGCCAAAACCCCAAGTCTCAAAGCATGGGTAGTGTGAGTTGACTTGATTTCAAGCTATTCCTAATTCAATGGCTATAAGATAACTTGGCAGCCACCATGAATGTTCACAAATGCAGGAAAAAGCTTGGAATAATCTGTATGCAGGTCAACTCTTGGGGGAATACAACCACCTTAGTTCTTCAACCTTTACTCGAGGACGAGCAAAGAGCTAAGTCTGGGGGAGTTGTTGGCGGTCCTTAACTTGATTCTAACCCCGCCAACTTTAGCCTAGGCAACACTAAGTTTCACCTAGAATAGGGCTCTACTCTAACCATTTCCACAGTGTGGCGCAGAATTCTTGTTTTGCAGGTCAGCACTGAAATACACCTAAAATGAGCCAAGAACTGGAGAAAAACTATGATGTGAGAAGATGGCCCACTTACCGGATAATTCGGGTCTCAAACATAGTCCAAAATGCCAAGCATGGACCCAAGAAATGGAAGCCCAAAACCTAGTCCAACTCGATCATGGGCTGCAGGAGTGGGGTGTAGTAATTTGGCCATAACTCCCTCATCCGGACTCCGATTGACGCAATTCACCAGGCTACGGAAAGCTGACGACGAGGCCCACATGCGTGTAAAAGATGGGCCCCATCGGAGCCAAACCTGGCGCGGCCGCGCCCCAGGCGCGGCCGCGCCTGCGCGGTGCCCGATCCGGTCCAAATTTGACCTGGTGGCCCATGACAAAAGCCCAATGCGAATGGCGGTGGTGCTTCTGTGAATGGAAGGTGCGAAACCACCCTATGAGGTCGGTTTTGAACCTACCATGTGAGGATGGCACTTTTACAAAGAGCCCCCTCCTCTCCACCTATAAAAGGAGGCTCCCTCCTCCTCATTCAACACACCATTCAAGGGAGAAAGAGCACCACACTAGAGGCTCATTCCAAAGGGCTATGCCCTAGTAGCTATAGAGTTAGAGAGAGGGATGTGAGGGAAGAGAGTGGGGAAGCGCCGGGCTTGTCGGTGTCTCCCCGAGCTTATACCTCTACGAGCAACTACTTGGCTCCTTAGCGGGATCTTGGCTAAGTAAGTGTTCGTGTTATCTATAGTCTTTTGTGTCTTATGTTTAGTTGAGCTATACCAAGCTTGTTTGCGGGTTCGTCGTTCGTCTTTGTGGCGGATGCTCCAGTAGAGGGCCCTGTTAAAGACGGGTCACCCTGTACGACGCTAGAGTAGTAATCGCTAGTGTAGGCATGGTGTCTAGGCTAGAGACTGCCTTCGTTTGCCTCGTTCCCCACGGTTGAGGTGGTAGGCGGCAGGTGGTGACAGCCCTGTCCGTCCCTCGTAATCCCCCACGTTCGGGTTCGACGTAGAGCCGTAGGCCGGCAACGCTTGGCAAACCAAGTGTTATCCGGTGCCCGAAGTAAGCGAGTAGAAGTATGACGATGCTAACCTTGAGACCTAGAAGCTATAGGAATCCATCTCTACCACCCTTTCTATCTCTACCCTTGTGTTGTTCCTTGGACGAATTAGCTAGGAGAAATACCTCCGTTCCCTGTGGAAAATACGATACCCTGAATACTTCCGGGTGAAAGCTACAACGGTACTTCCGTACGCTTGCGGAATCTTTCTGCACACGTTAAGAAATACCAACAGGCTTTCTTGCGTCATTGCCGCGGATAGACTTTTTATATATCTTTGGTGATTGCGCTAAGATACGTCAACAGTCATCCAATGCAATCGGACGGCGCAGAGGCACACGGACGAGTGGACCAAACGGGCCCGGTGGAAGATGGAGGGTTGAGCTAAATAAGGCCCGATCAAAATATTGTTTTATAAATATTATTCTAAAATAGGAGAACTATGACATCATTTGTAGATAGCAAAAAACTTTAAATGAAAAGTCATAAATGATACATTTGTAAAACTAATATTTATTTTTGTCATTTCTATTTTTCCGTGCCTTTACTTTTCTCTGTGAGTTTTAGCACAACCCACATAATTAATAATTATAATTTTTTCTATGTGTGAATACTATTTTACCATGAGTTTTGAGAAATCCTAGAGAAAAATACTAATCTTTCTGTGAGTGCTAAATTTTTCCGTGTGTCTATCCACACCAACAGAAACATCGTGCCATTTTTGTGTGTGGCGCAAAAAATGCACAGAAAAATTCGCTACCCACGGAAGAATCCGAGTTTCTAGTAAGCAAGGTCTACCATTACATCTACTCCATGACAGAGCTCTAGATGTCTCACTGGGTCATCATCTTGATGAATGAAGGTGATCCATGGTATCGAAGGTAGTAGCCCGTGGAGATTGAATTAATGAGGCTATGTGGTTCCTGTTGTTTCTTATTCCCAGAGATACTAAAATGGATGCATCCTTCAGCACCAACATAGTATATTAGTATTGCTTCCCCTTTTCCAGACTGCTTTTAAAAATAGTGTTTTCCCCCGAGCTACAAGCTATCACGATCCATAATAAAGACATATAACAGGACAAGAGCTGTTACATAATAAATGTAGATATGGGTGCACAGCTGCAGGTAATTAAGTAAACATAACAAACCCAGATGAGGCTTTCGTATTACAACAGCGATACGCATGTAGTGGGATTATAAATAATAACGCTCCCATGAGGCATCTGCAAGCCTGGTAAGGTAGATAGCTTCAAGAAAGCTCCTATTGGAAAGAAGCTTTTATAGCTTGGAATGTTCATTAGTCTTAGTGTTCTACTCTGGAAATAAACTTCGAACAGATACTGCAATTTCACATATTTGGAGAGCAAGGTTTCAGTGACCTCAGACGCATCAGTGCTTCATGAAGCTTTTTCGCATAACAGCACTCCTTTCAGATGTTTGGGCTTGTACGTACGTGTTACACGTTGCTATGCTGAGAGGACTAATGCACTGCAAAAGCAGGAGGTGGTGACCTGGACATTTATCAGCGGTTTGTGGCCTGGACATTAATTAACGTCTCTATTACAATTATTGAAAGCTCTACTAAGAAATAAAAAATAAGAAGAAATAGGTACCGGCTAAAAATTAGTGGGTAGCAAATGCAGAGGAGGGTAGTCTGGACTGTTGTGGTTACAGATGACTCGTATAAAAGATACATATAGCTTTCCCATTTGACGTATCCACTGTCATCTACATGCTTCGGGTGTTGAGCCACCTCCAATATTTCTACCCATATGGAAATAGAAGGAGTCAGGAAATGTATCTTCTGGGATGTAAAGCGTAGAGTAGAACGACTGGGGATGTAACATTCCCATCTCTTCAAGTCGCCCGGACTGGCAATGTGTTCTGCTGGTGACATTGTTTCTGAACGTGAATCGTTACCAGCTAATCGTTAGCAGAAGAGTGTACATGGTCTGGCACACGGAGATAATGGCGCACCGGAGCTCAAACAAGGTTGCTCCACCTGGTGTCTGAGTACTCTGATCAGTGGGCCCTGAGTGGGCGTGATTAATAGGCTGTAGCTGCTGCTGTGCAGTGGGAATCACGTACCAGCATAAGCCAAATGTAATAAAGGAAAAGACACATAACAAGGAGATAACTGAACACAAAAGTAATCAGCCCTCCTACTTTCCCTCTTGTGCATCATTTCTTTCTTCTTCCAATTCTCCCGCAATCTTTATCCCTAACAGCAGCTTACAATGTAGGTGTTTTTGTGTCAAGTAGGGATTATGAGCGCGTGCGCAGTCTGAGTTTACTCCTTTTCATTCGATGCACCGACTCTCGTTTTCATAGGATGGTAGAACCTGTTTCAATGTACAGTGGTCCTACGATGTGGTGGGGGCGAGTATTCCTCAAAAAAACAAGGGGCTCGGGTACTAGATGTTCATTGATTGGTATGTCGTGAGTGGCCCACAAATATCATGGAGCAATGGTGCTATGATGTATAATAGATAGGCTCATGCTCCAAGGAAAGCAAGATGTGGTATTACAATATGAGTTTGCAACTAAGGCGTATTTTATGATGCCAATTCCATTATGCAAGCCGATCATGTAGATCTGAAGTATGGTGATCTTGTTTTAGCATAATGTACGTGGTCTCCACACACCACTTGCCATGCTACATTGGAATTAACGTTCTGATCTCTGGATATTGCTATTGCAGTAGTGAAAGATAGCAGGTGGACAAGGACAATAGGATAGATGCATTTGCTTCCACCTCGTATCCACTAATTGGATACTCCACTACTTGATCTTTTTGGTGCTAAAATTTAATACTGGTGATCAGTGCAACTATCCTCTTAGGGCACGTACAGCGCGGCATTTTGAGCTGTCTGTAAGCCGCACATCTTCCAAAAACGACCCTCACGAGCCTGGAGACAGGCGATGCCGCGAGGCGACGATGACGGGCTCGTGCTCCGAGGCGAAGAGACGAGCTGGGGACGCGCTGTACAGGGTCGTCGCCTCCAGGTGATGGGGCGCGGATCCGGCTGCGGTGCACCTGAAGAATCCCTCGCTCACGTCGCAGATGTCGAGCTCGTGGCTACCGTCGCCAGATTGGCCTCGGCCTCTCTCTTCTCTCTGGCCAAGAACGCCGCCGCGAGTAAGATGCTCGCACACAAGATCAAGGAGGAGCAGGGTGTACGTGACGACCTCTGTGGCTCTGCCGCGGCCACCGCGAGTCGCGCGGCCAGCGCCTCAAGCCGCGGGCATGCTCAGCCCCGGCCACGCGGCCCCGGCCGGCCGCCGCGAACCACGCGAGTGAGATCCGCCCCGAGCACGTCAGTCATTATTTACCCACTTTCGTTTCTTCTGTTCATTCTTGCTAGCTTCCTGTTGCAAGTTTACAATATGAATATACCACACTTCGCAAATTATGTGATTGATGGTGAGTTCATATATAGAATCTGTTGCAATCGATGGAGATCAAAATTTTCACTCACGTCCAAGTTACTTCATTGCACTTGCATCTCTGCTAGTTGAGTTGAGCACGACTGAAACTGTCGTGATTGTCATGAAATTCAGGTAGCTGTACGGTTCCAGCAGCATGAACATGCTACCATGTGATCTTCCCCTTTATACATATTGTCATTGCAGATTGAAACAGGGGATATGGAAGACATAATTCAGTGCGTTCATTGTATAACTGGACACGCTGTCATTGCTGATTTGCCCCGTTTCAATTGTACATCATATATCACAGATATGGTGATCCATTAGTGTAAATGTTGTCAGTGTGAATTGAGCATAGCCGTGATATATTTTCTATCAAATAGTAACACACAGTGGTATACAAAATGTCATTCATAATTGATCTATCCAAAGCATTAAACAGTTTATAGACGGTCCTCCGTCTGTGGGTTGTACGCCCTGTCTCTTTAGCTGTCTGTGTGTTAAATTCGAGACTCTTGCAGACGACCCCCTGTCTGTAGATTGTACATGCCCTTAGTGTGTACACATATAGCGTTGCTAAGCAGTCATTGGGCCAAAAATCAGCCTGTGCAAGCCGTAAACAGCCGCAGGTGGTAGGCCTTCCCTATCATTGACTCATGCTCTTGGCCTTAAACAGCTATGATTGTGGCTGTGTCAAGAAGCGAGAAACCACGTGCCTTGTCGACCTTGACATTCAGGTGTAGGTCGCAGCCACGCTGGCCAAACATCCAGGGGCATCTGCACCACTGTGTTCAGTGGATGGGCATCCACTTGGCTCTCAGACAGTTGCATGGAAGGAGACAAACGGCCCCACCTGCTTCTGTGTTGAGTGTTCCCTTCGTAGTACATTCATTGCAACATAAGGATTCTTGTTAGATCCATTACTGGAAAATTTTATTATTTTCAGTTCATCTCAGAATGTGCTGAAGAATGATGAACTGACTTTTGTCAGGTTCATGTACATATTTCTGCCATGTTATATATTGCCAAAACCACCAACTGGCTCTACCATTCTTAAACTCTGTTTCCTGATGATAGCATCTCTTGTTATTATGGAAGAATGACTCCACCTGCTCAAATGATTTCATTAGCATGTGCTTCTAGTTGTGTGGATAAGTTAGCTCTTACACTGATGTGTTTTAGTTATTGTAGGTATGTGCTGTGCCAGTAGTTAATATAGATCCATTTACTGCAGGGTAGCTGAAAATCTCTTGTTAAATAGTTACGTTCATGTATCCCACAGCCTATTCGTTTCTGTTAGTTATACATAGACCAAACCTGTGATTTTGTGCTTTATAAAAGCGGAGGGTTCTCGTTAAAAAAAAAATAGTTATACATAGACAAAGTCACGAAATCGGGACACTTGGGAAATGGAAGGTATGGAAATGGAAGGCAGCAGGAAACGCATTTCCTGATGTATTCTAAGAAGAAGAGAGCCAATTGGAATACAATGTTCTCAGTTCCGACCACTCTTCCTGGGCTGACTCGCAACCTGTGTCAATGGTTGGTGTTTTGCTGTGCCAGCTGCAAACTTCCTCCTAACATCCTCTTGGCATGGCCATCATCTCCAACTATCGTCATGCCAAGGTCTGTATTATAGCCGCCACGAGGTCTCCTACATTATCCCAGTAGGGCAGCTCACATTCTGGCTGTCCCGATTGGTCAAGCATCGAGGATCTGAAGAGGATGGCTATGTGGAGTTCGAGCTGGGTAGAGTGCATCTATGCTAAGTTAATTTTTTCGTCTCCATACAATTTGACATTGCTTAGCAAGACTTATTAAGACAGATGAGTATTCCTCTGGTTATGTTTCCAGCAACATTAGAAATCAGACATGGATTTTCAGTGTGAATCGTTCTGCTCATATGGAACATGTTTCCACATCAATGGTCCTGTAACCACAAATGCTTTAGAGCTTATTGAAGCTTCACGGCATGACAACCTTGGCTTTCAGATGTTCTGGTTCTTACATGTTGCAGGTTTGTCACTGTAACGCTTTGGTTGGCTGAAAAGAAAAACACTTAGCTGCCTCTTTACCATCATCGACAAAAACAGAAAAAAAAGACGTGCCTTATCAATGAAACACTACTACACAATTCTTTTCGGTAGGGGGCGATTTCGATTTTACAAAGCGGGCAATCCATCCGTCACCGATGCAACGCCACGGTAAATGGACGAATTTCCGAAGCGGACGCCAAAAGCCCGTTGCGGTTAATCAGAATAAAAAAACCGAGCCCAACGCCGGCTGTCCGGGATCCGCGACAACCGGAACCACACCTGGCCGAGCCAACAACGGAGCCACGCCATGGAGAGGAAGGGACCCCGCCGTGGTGAAGCCACTGCCGTGGTGGAGCCCCTCATCGCCGGACCTGCGCCTAGAAGCTCCACCATCGTCGGATCTGCCTGCACCCTTCCGTGGGCCACAGACGCCGTATCCTCCACCACCGCAGCTTGGAGAAGAGGAGATGGATCCGCCATGGATTCACGTGATTTGCAACAGAGGAAGGCCATGAGGGATGGATCTGCCATGGATCTGAGAGCCGAGAGAAAACAAGGGTCATACTTGCGCTGGAAGAACGCCGCTGCAGCTCCACTCTGCGTCCGTGCATCTCCGCGCGCGCCGCTGCACACGCCCCGCCACCGCACTCCCCGCAGCCTTGGCTCGGCCGTTGCTCTGCTGCCGTGCCGCCGGGGCTCCGGGCCACACTGAGAGGCCGGCCACGTCCGCGAGGCAGCGCCTCCTCTCTGGGAGAAGAGAGAGTGAAGGAGAAGAGAGAGTGAAAGTGCAGCGAGTGGAAGGGTGCTGTGGGCCTTCGAGACATCGCTCATGTGCGGCTTCGAGACTTCGTCTGCGGGAGGGAGGGAGGGAGGGAGTGAGGCTAAGGCAGAGAAAACCTAAATCCTAGTTTTATCTGCGCGTAGTTGTTGGCCCGCAGTGGTTATTAGGCTGGGCCTGATTTTCTAAAGCGGGCTTTTAATGTTGCCCACTGTGGGAAATAGATTTACCGCAGCGGGCAACAATGCCCATCAATGTAAAAAAAATTGCCCGCTGTGGTTAATCGTGTGATTTACCGTAGCGGGCATCTTAAGCGCCCATCCCAGAGTCCTACAATGCCATGTTGTGGTTAATCTTTTTTTATGTAGTGGAAAGGTCCTCAGGAGCACCGAAAACAAAAAATAGATGCAAATTCACTAAAAAACATCTTTCGTACCACCCCTGTGGCCTGTCCCATGTGGTGTGTGCAGCCTATCAGTAATACACAAACCCAATATCCATTGATCAAGCTAATGTGGACCAAATGCAGAGCAGTGTAGTCTGGATTGTTCAAACAGAGCTCCTTTGACCTCAGATGTATCAGTGCTTCTTCAAGCTCTCTTTGCATAACAGCATACCTTTTAGATGTTTAGCATCGTACATGTTACAGATCATTCTTTTTCTTTGCATATAACTTGGTGTGGGTGACACTACTGATGCGCTGCAGAAATAGGACATTTATCAAGAGACATTGGAGACTCTTTTATTATAGTCAAGAAAAGAATAGAGACATTGGACACTACTAATGTATTTGAACGCTTCTTCTAATCACCTTAATTAAGAAAAATAGTCCTATTAAAAAAATATAGCAGATGTCCCCTGTGCGGTCTCTATCTCAAAATTGTACGTGTTCCGTAATGGTGTGGTGTGTGTGTGCACCTATCAGTAATATGCATAAACTCATTTATTTATGAAGTTAACATGGAGGAAATGCAGAACAGTCTGAATTGTAACATATGACTCATATAAAAGATGCATATAGACTTCCACTTGATGTATGCATTTTTTTTTTTGACAACTGAAACTGTGGGGGAGATCCATTTTCATTCGTATAGACTTCCATTCATATAAACTGAATTGTAACATGGTTCAGAACATACTTACATGGGAGAATTAACTAAAAGCATCTAGCCATACAAGGAAAGATGACCGAAGGTCCTCTTTTATTCTAACTGACTGGAGAAGACATTGACTTTTGAAATTGCTAAACCATCTATCAAAACTTGGCGCTTGCCTCTGGAAAATCTTGTCGTTTCTCACCTTCCATAGCTCCCAAGATGCTGTAAGCACCACCTCGTGAAGCATGGTATGTTGCTTGTGGATCTTGCCTGCATAAATCTTTCGTACAGCTGCAACGATAAGTCCCACTGTATTCCGAGCTTTGCCCAACAAGTCTGTGCGAAGGAGCAGCTGAAGAACAGATGCTCTATAGTTTCTTGTTCACCACTGCTGCACATGATACACACTATGCCATCTTGCACATTCAGGTGCCTTCTCTGCAGCATTGCTTTGGTGTTGAGTCTATCCACTAGAATCAACCATGCAAAGAATTTGATCCTAGGGATACATCTTGATTTCCAAATTATTTTTATATTGGGTGTGCCTCTACTTCTTTGAAGACATGTGTGCAGAATTTCCGAGAGGTGAACTTGTTACCCGGACTAGTGACCATCTGTCTTTGGTTTCCTGATCATATGCCATGTTTGCAAGCTGATCTTGGAGCAGTTCAAGTTCTTCAAGAGCTTGTGTTGAAAGGGTAATATGAAGAGTGTATCCAAATCTGTTGCTTGCATAACTTTGTGATACTCTTGACAATTCAGTACTCCGGGCAAAGGAGGCCAGCCTTGGAAATTTGTATAGCAGCACGCCATCAAGCCAATAATCTCCCCAAAAAGTGACCGTAGAACCACTACCAATTGTGCATCTGTTCACCTGTCTGAATAAGCCATTGAGCCTTAGTACATCTCTCCACCAGAAAGAGCCCATCTCCCTACAAGTGTGAGGTACTCGGTCGATGTAATATTTGCTCCATACTAGCTGAACCCAAGGCACATCTTCTTGATTATAAAATCTGTTAAGATGCTTCATAAGCAATGCATCATTACGAAGTTGGAGATTTATAATTCCTGTCCCTCTTTTGTCCTTTGGTTGGATAACCAGCGGCCGGGCGACAAGGTTGCCACCTCTCTTTTTTCGAGTTCCCTCGCCACAAACATTGCTTCCTTGCCCTGTCTATATTTTCTATTACCCCTTTTGGTAGTTTAATGGTACACATGGCATAGGTGGTGATTGGTGAGATGGTGGAGTTGATCATTTGGAGCCTTCCAGTATATGTTAACCACACTGAGCATGCTGAGAGTCTTCTCTCCACCCTGTCCATTAAAGGGGTGAGGTCTTCAATTTTTGGCTTTGTAGTGCCCATGGGCAAACCCAAATATGTGAATGGCATTAAGCCAATGTCACAACCAAATGTTCCAGCTAGGATTGACATTTTGTCTTGGGGTACATTTATAGAATACATTTGTGACTTTGCATAGTTGACATGCAGTCTGTTGATTCAGCAAAGCTATGTAGGAGAGATTTCAAGAGAACCAATTGTCTAGCATGCACGAAGAAGCATCAATGTGTCATCAACGTACTGCACTATGGGGAAGTCATCAGTAGGCTGAGGGATGGGTTTTATGAGGAGATTCATTTGGGCTGCTCTGTTGATAAGTATTTGCAGTAGTTCAGCAGCCAAAACAAACAAGAGGGGAGATAGGGGGTCACCCTACCTAACTCCCCTTTTGCACTTGAAGAATTTCCCAGGGACACCATGGAGTAGTATTGCGGAAGAGCCTGATGATAGTATGAGTTTCACCCAGAGAATCCATCTGTCAGGTAGTCCCAAATGTCTCATGACCTCAATGATTGTGATGTATGCATTGTTAACCACATCCTTCAAGTGATGAGCCACCTCCATTTCTTCTGCCTTACTTAGATGCACAAATACATTATAATGAAGCTTGGAGACTGATGGCGAGAGATGCAACTGGATGCTAACAAATTTATCAACCATATGGAAATAGAAGGTGTCAGGAACTGTGTTTCCTCAGGCGTAATTCCTACCGCAGAGCTAGTGGGGATGTTTTCCTATCAGTTGTAGTGGCTCTACCTGAGCCGAATGCTGACACTGGTGTTTTGTCCACCCGGTAGGGATTACTGTATGAGCGTGTCTGCAGTCTGCATCTACAGCTGTGAAGCTCGTGGCTTGTCAGGATGGTGGAAAGGTGTCTGTATGCAGTCACCCTATGACGTGCGAGGTGCGCACTGCTCCAAAGAATGGAGAAACTTCTGCATTGGATAAGTGAAGAATAGAACTAGATCATCATGATTTAATGCGTGATTTTTCTAATGTGATCAAAGATAAATGTGTGTTCTTTGCTTTTGTCTAAGATTTTCAAACAAAATAATACCAAATACATGGTGCGTGACAACTTTTATTACGTGTATTAGGTAGTGCTACCTATCGCAATTGGTTTAGCGCTCCTAAGGAAGGCCCGCCGCGCTCCTAATGGTTGTGGCCTTTGCGCCTTCCTGGGCCAAGCCGAAACTTGTGCCAGAAATTATTGTCCCTTGGGAACTTCCCCAGTCGAGCCATCCATTGGGCCGTGAAGGAATTTGGATCTTAATGTTCCCGCTCATTTAGACCCACAAACCTGGACGCTTGACCCCTCAAATTCCTAGCTGCACTGTGGAGACGCGGCAAACCCCTCGCATTCCCTGGAAACTCCCCTCCTCCTCCCTCTGCCACATCGCCGGAGCTATCGCCTTCGCCCGCTGAAGGGGCCGAGCTCCTCGCCACTGCTCATCCCCAAGACATGGCCTATCAGCGTGCTGATCCTCAGCCATTCGTGCCGCGCAACATGGTTTGGCAAGATGTGGTGAACCGGCCAACCATGGTTCGCGCGGTGGCTTCCCGGCGTGCTGGTCCTCGGGTGGGTGATGATGTCGAGCAGCCACCAAGTAACACGGATCTCGCCATCGTCATCATCGACCCACTGCCGGGTAACGTCCTTGATTTCGAGGTTCTCGATGAAGTGTTAAGAGAGTTTTTCGTTGCTAGAAGAATCCACATCAGTGATATTCAGATGTCAGCTCTTGGGCAAGCTTATGTCAGATTCGAAAGGGGTCTTGATAGGGATGTGCTGATTCAGGAGGGGCCTATTCCTTTTGACAACGTTTTCCTGACATTTGTTGAGCATAATAAAGGTAGAAATTGGAGGCGCACTTACTTCAATGCCGAGTGCTGGCTAATGTTGCTTGACTTCCCAAAGCAAACTACCGGGAGGAGGAGTTCTTTCGGGATGCCATCGGCTCCTTTGGAAAGTATCTTGAATGGCGAGAAAGATGAGTTCGGTCTTGCCGGGGTAATTATCAAAGTCGGGGTCGGCGATGTGCTCTTAGTACCTCATTTCATTGTTTTTGCTGAAGCTACGGCTAGAAAGTGAATCTGGATGTCCGAGTGTGAAATTCTGCATCGAGAAGGCTGTTAGGTCTTGGGCCTCGACGAAGATCCGGTCCTCGGTACCTGCGGGGGTTGGTCCACCCTTTGCTTTCTTTGGCCTTGGTCGCCTGGGGCTGGCCCTGGACACCGGCCCGATGCAACGTGATTGGAGATCATGCGGAGGATGGGCAGCTAGTTCGGCTAGAGGGCCGAATGGGGATCGAACTTTGATGTGCGCGGGAACAAGAAGCAGGGCAAAACAATCGGGAGGCCGGAGCACGGGACCTTTGGCCTCAACAAAGAAGAACCTCAACCCCAACCTCGAAGCGGCGGCAGCCTTCAAGATCTCCAAGACCGAACTTAATGCCAATGGAGATTGACCTTAACAATGACCTTCTTGATGAAGATAACCCTCAAGAAGTACTGGTGCATCCTGCTCCCCCCAATGGGGAATACATTGAACTGAATGATTTGCTTGCTGGAAACAATGTGGTAGAGGAAGCAATTCAGAATGTGCTTCCACCCATCATGCCTGAAGAACATAATCTGTTACAAGCTGCCAATGAACTGAATGAGGTCCCTCACCTGCCTGCTGTCCTCATCAATGTCTTAGATGATGAAATTCCCCTAGACCAGCTGCTGAATGATGAAGAGATGGCTCAGCAAGATGATATCTTGGCAGATAATGAAAATGAGGATGCAGATAATGAAAATGAGGAGCCTCCTAATGGACACACAAGCCCTGGGGGCAAATTCGAGGCTCAAGAAGACAACAATGAGGTGGTCAATCTACACGATGATCTTCTCATTGCCCATGAGTTTATCAATGAAGTCTGCTGAAGAAGAAGACCCTTTGGACCAAGTTGAGTTGAACCTGAAAATAACAATCGGAGTCCGGCTTGGCATGGTCTTGATCCCGGGGCTTGGGATCGGTTCTCCAATGCTTTTCTTGGATCGGGAAGCTAGAAGGAAGGCCAATGGGGCTACCAAAATATGGGAAAAGCTTGATTGGGAAAGGTAATTCGGACTCCTTATTATTAGATTACCAGCAAATTGGGTCCCTTTCTTTTCCAACCTTTCGCTTTGCCTAGGGAGTTTTGCATGGACCAAAGAATTCCTTGCCTCTCGGAGGTCCCAGGCTTGCCGGGCCGACAACTCGAGTAACCCGGCTCTCCTCCGCCCGTAACTTGTCCCTCACCGTCAAACAATGTCGGTATATCCGAGCTTCCCGATGATCATGTTACGTAAACCTCAAAGGACAACAATGGGGCCCAAACCGAAAGCTTCCTCTTTTGCTGGAGCTGCCTTGTGAAAAGAACATACAAAAGGCCACCACCTCTTGTCGACACCGAGGTAAGAAGAAGTGGCAGACTTAGAGAAAAATAATTTGATGGCTCTAAGCATTCTGGTTGTCCTAGCGAGAAGATGTTCCTTTTGTGAGCCTCCTACTCTTTCAACAAAAGTAATTAGAAACCTTGGTGCTTAGTTTTGTAGCTTGGATCAAGAGGCCCCGTCGGATGAGAATCGCACGGACCAAAGCCAAGGTATTTGTTGCAAGGAAAAGGAGCAAGTCCACTGAAGCCAAGGATCAGGGGAGCTCCAAGACAAGGGGAGAGGCCTCTGGTCACAAAGATCCCAAAGAAGGGAAAGGGAAAGGGAAAGGTCCAGGAAGCCTTTAAGCAGCTCCTGGTCTAAAAGCTTACCTCTTAGTTTGTTTTAATGTCAGGAAAACCCAGTTTGTATCCAGTGGTGGGGTTGCTAAACTTTCTAGCTCTCTTGTGTTGGCTGCTCGGTTGCCTTTTGGCAATCTATTTTGTAATCAGTACTTTGGGTGTATGCTATGCATATGCCCCCTCTGCTACCCTTTCAGTTGTTTCCAATGAATCAAAACCCTACTAGAAAATGGAGAGTGCTATCCTGGAATGTCAGGGGAATTAATTCCCCCTGCAAATGGAATCCTGTGTTGAATAAAATTGTGCAATCTCGGTGTGACATAACCGCTGCGGGGAGACAAAGAAAGATCACTTTGATGCTACATTCCTCGAAAGTTTTGTCACCGCTCTTGAGTTTTGATTGTTTTGAACTCTTGCCCTCTCGTGGGGGCCTCACGGTGATATCTTGATTGCCTGGAAAGGGACTTATTTTTCTGGGTTGGTGCAATCTCATAACGGTTATGCTCTAACAGTTCAGTTTTGCTCTAAGCATGATGGCTCCAAGTGGACTTTAACAGGTGTTTATGGGCCACGTCAGCCAGATTTAAAAGGTGCCTTCCTCGACTGGTTCAAAAAGTTTCAGGTGAACCAAGGTGATGACTGGTTGATCTGGGAGACTTCAACTTAATCGAGAACTCCGAGAAAATAGAAACAGGCCCGGAGGTGACATTAATGAAATGTTCGGTTTCAATGCTGCCATCGGTCACTGGGGCTCATCGAAATTCCCTTACAGGGGAGGAAATTCACTTGGTCAAATAAGCAACAGCCACCTCTTCTTGAAAAAATTGATTGGGTTTTCTCTTCCAGAACTGGAGCATCTCCTACCCTTCTTCATCGTCTCGCATTGGATATGCTACCTTCAGATCATTGTCTTTCTATAGTTTCCATTTCTAGTGCCATCCCTAAGAGCTGTGTCTTCAGATTTGAGAATTATTGGCTCAAGCACCCTGATTTTCAGTCCATTCTCATTCAAAGTTGGCAGACTGATGTTGCTTCTGAAGATTATGCCAAAAGGATCATTGCTAAGCTTAAAGCTCTGAAAAAAATTGAGAACCTGGCATGCTTCTCTGAGAAATCTCAAGTCAACCATTGCAAATGTAAGGCTGTGCATCTCATTCCTTGAAGTTCTGGCTGAGCATAGGGACTGGAGTATTGCTGAGTGGAATTTCCATAAAATCCTCAACAATCACCTGCTTGACCTGCTACAAAAACAGAAGATTTACTGAAAATAGAGGGGTTCTTTAAATTGGGTCCAACTGGGAGATGCTGGAACCAGATTTTTTCATGCTTTGGCCACACAAAGGCACAGAAGCAAGCTGATCAAGGAAATTGTCACCTCTGATGGAGTTATTCTGTCTCAGCATGCAGCCAAAGAACAAGTTCTGTGGGAGGAATTCAAAGAAAGATTAGGTACTGTTGAGTTTTCTGGCTTCACCATTCCACCTTCTGATCTACTGCAATAAAGAGATAATCTGAATTTTCTTGAGCTGCCTTTCACCCATGAAGAAATTGATGGCATTGTGAAATCCCTGCCAAACAACAAGTCCCCTGGACACGATGGCTTTAATAACGAATTTCTAAAAGCTTCTTGGCCTGTCATCAAGGAAGATTTTTACAGTCTGTGTGACAGCTTCTACCAGGACTCTTGCTGTCTTCAAAGTATAAACTCCTCTTTCATTACTTTACTGCCTAAGGTTGATGATGCTAGGTTTGTCAGTGACTACAGACCCATCTCCCTTTTGAACACTTCTGTCAAGTTGGTCATTTAGTTGTTGGCTAATCGTTTGCAAGCCTCCATAACCTCCCTGGTTCATAAAAATCAGTATGGATTCATAAAGTCAAGAACAATTCAAGATTGTCTTTCCTGGGCCTTTGAGTATATTCATCTTTGTCATCAGTCAAAGAAAGAAGTGGTAATCCTAAAGCTGGACTTCGAAAAGGCTTTTGATAAGGTTGAACATCAAGCCATGATCTCAATTATGGAAGCTCAGGGTTTGGTGAAAAATGGATAGCCTGGATGAAAGCAATTTTTAGCTCGGAACCTCATCTGTTTTGCTAAATGGTGCTTACGGGAAAAAATTTCATTGTAGAAGAGGTGTCAGGCAAGGAGACCCCCACTCCCCCTTGCTTTTTGTCTTGGCTGCTGACTTTCTTCAAGTTTTAGTGAACAAGGCTAAAGACATGGGTCTGTTGAGGCTGCCAATTCATATGCTCTCTGAAACCATCTTTCCAATTGTTCAGTATGCTGATGACACCTTGGTCATCATGGAAGGAGACCCCAACCAGCTTTTCTTCTTCAAGACTATTCTCAGAAATTTTTCTGATTCCACAGGGCTCAAAGTCAATTTTAATAAATCCATGCTTTTACCAATCAACATGTCTGATGAGAGATTGGATCTGCTTGCCAGAACACTTGGTTGCTCTAAAGGAAGTCTCCCTTTCACTTATTTAGGCTTACCATTGGGCACCACCAAGCCAAAGATTGCTGACTTTAGGCTTACCATTGGGCACCACCAAGTGTGAACACTACAAGATTTGGAACCTATTGCCACTTGACACCAATTGCATCACCATGAATTGTGTTGTAATAGGGGCGTATTTTGCAACATTTGTCTAAAAACGTGGCAATAGGGGGGACTTTTTGCCACAAAAATAGTGCATTGCAATTTTTACGTTCGGCGTTGTAAGAGGTGAGACCTATAGCAACCCTTCTTTGAAAAGTGTTGCTATTGATTAATAATATTGCCATGATGACATTTAGTTGCATTAGTATTGATTGGCGTTGTAATTGTCTGGTGCTCTTGCAACCAAACATAGCATTGTTGCTATTGCTTACAATTATTGCCACAGTGTTGTTGGGTTGCAATAGTTTTCACAACCGTTGCAAGTGGTAGCTGTTTTTTGCAACTAAATTTCTAAAGTGTTGCAATAGTATGTTGCTATTGCCACAGTTTTGTTTGGTTGTAATATTTCTCATGGTCATTGCAATTTGTAGTTGTTTATTGCAACCAAATATCTAAAGCGATGCAATAGTATGTTGTTCTCGCCACGTGCTAATTTCTTGGGTCCATGTAATATATTGTTGGAAACACATGTATTTCGTGGGCTTTGGGTAAGCATAAGGGCTCGACCTACAAATGAATCGACTCTGACCGATGACATATGTGATCGCCCAATAGGATAACAATATGGGTCATCGAAACGCCCAACTCAGTTGTTGCCGTACCAAGGAACTTGGAAACGCCAACACATGAGAAAGGCTCCAGTGAGAGAAGCTTACATAGCATCCATCATCACTGGTGTGGCTATATTTGACATGTGCTGAGTAGCAAACTAACATAGCATCATCACTGGTGTGGCTCTAGTCAACATGTGCTGAGTAGCAAGTCTAGGTCACCAGTTTGATACTTTTGATTGTCTCTATAGTTTGATCGGCAATTGATATTTTCTTGTTTTGCTTATTTGAGATATAGCCTTCTACGACATTGCATTTATGTCATAGAAACTGATAGATTATGTCATGTTTCACAAACCATTGACCATGGATGTTTGTACAAGTGCCACGTAGGATAACAAAATGTTATAAAATATTGTCATATGACATGGCAATTTAATATATTGTAGCACACTATATATATTGCAGCCCCCAAAATCAATTTACAACCAGCAAAAGAACATTAAAAATGGTTACATTCTTTACATTACTTGGCAAACCAGATTAATTCATAATACATGTCACAATAATTGTTACATATTGAACGACTGAAAACGGTGACTGGAGGGGGGGCGGGATGGGAGCCGTAAATTTTTTCGAAAGATTTAGGCCACTGTCCCAAGTTCACCGCCAAACGCGCTATCAAAACACCGTGATGTCCACGACCCAACTAGTGGGTGGATGTTCTTCACGAACACAGGGGGACACCACAAATGAAACACCGGAAGCCAACGCAAAAAGCGAAATGAGAATCGGAGCTCAAAAGACCAAGCTGCGGACAAAACAGGAAATCAGGGCTAGTATATGCAAGAAAATCGTTCATCCACCTGAGCCAAGTTGGATCCCTGCAAAATAAACACACCCAACAAAATTGTTGGATTTCACACGGCACTCGAAGGTGCTCAGCCTACCAACAACAAAAGGTGACACACTGCCTTCTTCCTCCTGCAGAGAATAAACCGAAACCAACAAGCTTGCTGGTCAATGTACTGGACTCAGTCGAATAGCTCAAAACCAAGTAATAAATGGTCTCCTGTTGCTTGAAGGGGACAGCTCCAAAATAGATTAGCAAATCACGAAGAAGCAAAATCAAAGTGCTGTTGTTGCTGGATAGCACGTGCACTGAGCAAGAGAAAATGGATTTAGCTTCTGAACAAATCGATAGCTCTTGCTACTGAACAAAAAATTAAGAGATACACTGAGCTGCTTGAAGTTGTAAATCACAGATGCAAGGAAATGGAAAGAGCACTGAACTTTGATTGCTTGCTGATCAAAAGTGCCTGCAGATTATGGATCAGAGGGAAACCAAACTGCTACTAGCTTCTGTCCAGTGGTACACAGGGCTAATTTCCTTGCTAGCTGAACCTATAGAAAAGCTAAACAGATATCAAAAGGATTTTGCATGGAGCTGAAAAGCAAGCTAACAGGAAGCATCAATTCATCGTGAATCAACAAGTCCATTTAATACTAGCTAAACAAACTTGCAATATTTGAATTACTGTTGCTTGATAGTGACAACGCTAATATGTGAGCACCTGAAGAATAACGCAAACACAAACAAGCTTCTGAACTCACGAACAAGCAAGGTGCTGCTGCCAGAAATCGGCTCCTGCAAATACATGACCTTCACACTGGAGTACTAACCAGAGCTACCGATTGCACTAGTGATAAGAGAAATCAAAGCAGCCAGCACGGGATAAGGAGCTGCTGCTCCTGAAGTTCGATCTGTAACAGAATGACACAAGCAGTGCTTACCTTCTTACCTGTCTAAGTGTAGCTGTTGTTCTTTGTCCTGCTGTTCTGCTTGCCCGAGGGAGAGATGGATGAGCAACTGGCCGACACGCACAGCAAGGATGCAGGTCTTGGCACTGCCTGGGCCTTGGCTCACGGGCAAAGCACCGCACGATGCTGGAACGCTGCTGGAAGAGGTGCCCGGCCACCCACGGCCTGCACCGCTCGATGGACGGAGCTTGACGCCTGGACCAAGCCGGTGGGCTGAGACCTGGGCGCACGACACCAAATCATGTCCTATTGGTCTCAAATTTTAACCACAACTTCGTCTCAACAAAAAAATGGCTTAACAATGAGAAAATACACACATTGCATTAATCGTTTTGTACATTCCATTATACCATATTCTAACACAAAAGACTATGCTGAAGATTACTAAAGACTATGCTGAAGATTAGCACATGCTCACTGCAATACAGAGGTATTAAAATGCTTACTTATATGTGTTGTATTCTTAATTTCTTATTCAAACAGAACCAGATTTCATCTCAGTGTTTATAGATTTTTTGAACCTGATCTATCTTCAATATACAGGTGAACATTCTTTATTATTTCGGAGTTGTTAGTAGTGTATGACTAAGGTGCTCCAGACTGCAATGTCTTCCTTGAAGAAAAATTTTCACCTAAGGCATAGGAAAATATTCTGGTGCGATGTATGCATCAAAATTGATTGTATTTTTTATATAGATGGAAGGTGCCTAGTTGTCTGTTGTCTACTAATGGTCTACTGTTTGTGCTGTTGGGAAATCGATGTAATTATTCATTCATACCTGCGGATCCATGACGTGCACGGAGGGTTGATGGGCATGCAGGGAGGCTCACCCAGGAGGAAGGGTCACCAGGACGGGTATGAAACATTTATTGGGTATGAATCATCTGCAACACAATATAAAAGGCCACTAGGATCAAGCTTTCAAATTGGAACAGTTCACTAAGAATGTTGTCACAAAAAAAAAAAAAAAAAAAACAGTTCACTAAGAAGACAACAGAGGAATATCGTTCAGGTACATTTACAAATCACAACCTACTTCATCAGGAAAAAAATACTACACCGTACTCAAGGGAGGGAGAAGTGATTGTGTTCCTTCCTGCGATGACGGCAAGCAGATGGGGCTGAGTCTGTGCGACAGGGTGGGCTGGAGGCCGGACAATGGGATGGTGCAGAAGGGGCTGGGCACGGCTGCCGGTGTGGATCGACTGCAGGGGCTGGGGCGGCGGTGGCGGGTGGATGGCGTGCGGGGCTCGGCGGCGGCGGTGGGTGAATGGAGCGTAGGGCGGCACCGGTGCTGCGAGATGCGAAGAGGAAGGAGGTGGATTTCGGGCGAGTTGATAAGGTAGGCATGGGCGGTGGAAAGTTTCCAATTGCGCGCGCGAACTCTGCAGCGAGCGAATTGGCAAAGCCAAATCTCTATTTGTGCTGGCGTGCGCGGCACGGCGGGAGAAGAAGAAAAGATCGGTGTGCACCAAAAATTTAGTGCGGGAGGTTTATTTAGTGTCACAAAATGAAAGCATATGAATATCTTTTTTTTTTTTTTTTTTTTAGAAAAAGGCAGTGAATATCTCAGTTTAACCTCCTTGATCAAACTTTTTTGAGGACGCAACAATGATGTAGTTTGGCATTTATAACACGCTTTAGGTTTTTTGAGAAAACTTAATTGGGCATTATTACATAAAATAATTAAGCAATAATATTATATACCAAAATATAAGTAATTTAGTTTTTTTTGTTTTCTTCCAAGCTCCAGTATTATCTTAAAATGGAGGTACGAAGTTCTCGGTTTTGAAACTTTATTTAATTTTTAAATTATTCAAATCAACTTGGTTAGCGAAATGACTAAAACTAAAGTAGTATAACTCGATGAGATATATTCATTCAAAATCATTTATGGTCATAAAATACTTTTTGATGTTCTCCACTACTATAGAACTAGTTGTCACAATTGGGTTTTGGCTTGAACCAATAGTGATATTGTGTTATCACTACCGTTTTTTTGTTTGAACCGGCAGTGATAGGTTGTATGAGAATTTTAGCAACTTTTCTCATAGTAGTATTTATATATATATGTTTCCAAACCATTTTTCTGGTTCCTTCGAAACCTCATCACCTACAGTGACGACTGACGAGCCCCCTCATCACTACTTGGATGGGCTTTAGAACTTGCGATGAAGGTCGATAATGTAATAGTGCTCATATTTTTAATTCATTTTTGAATTATTTGATATAAACAAAAGTTGTAATGAGATATAAAACCTTTTAGTGAACAAATATTTCATTTAAAATAATTTTTGGATCTCAAAATTCTGTTTGAAGTTGTTGTATTGTGCAGATAATTTGTTTTCGAATTGTTTGAACAAGGGTAGATGGCAAAATGACCCAAATGAAAGTTGCATGTCTTGTTGAGATAGTTTATATTTTTAGAAAAAAATGTTACCAATTTGTAGTCTGAATTTTTTTATGACTTTTAGGGATTTACATGTTATTTTGTTATTTTAGACAATACATTAATACTCTATATCACCTTTGAAACTAGGAAAGGCCCAAGTTGTCTAGTTTGGATAGTTAGAGATAAGAGGAGGACTATATGTATAGACATCCATAAAAGTTCTGAGGACTAGAAACATTTTTTTGCCAAACTCAAATAGGGTATTTGTCATTTAACCTATGATTGTATTTGGTTATTATTTGTTATCTTTGGTGTTTATCATAGGCCCTATCCATTTTAGAGCATTCTCTTTAAACCCTATACTCAATACTATGTTTTGAGATCAGTTGCCTTAGGTTTCACGGTATTCAAAAATATTATATTTAGCTAAAAGTTCGCAAGAAAGTGTATACACGAGTACAAAAATGTTTTACAGTAATACTCGTAGAGATCCAATTCACTCCTTGCTCTCGATCTTCAATGTGTTTGACATTCAGGAATCAGGATATATAGTTATGGTCCTTCCATCTTCAAAACGCAAACAAGTATACATATGAGAGGAGAGCATCATTAGCAATTGCTCATGTTGTGGATAGTCCTAATTGATCAATAGAGATACAGAGTGAAAGCAGTATATCTAGAAAAGTCGTAAGATCTTATAATTTAAAATGAAGTATGTATAACCTTACTTTTGCATATTTATTTATGTGAAACAAATTTATTTATAATTTTTTCTATAGTATCTCTCCAATTAACTAAAAAACATATGATCGAAGATATAATAAAATAATAAAATATTTTAGGCGGCTGAGAAAATGTGCGAAAACTTTTGGCGGCCAAATTGCTGCCCGTCAAATCCTCCGCCCGTCAAATCTAAATGCAGTTTCTAAATATCTGCCGTGCCGCACACCTCTTTTATCTCCCGCACTCCCCTCAGATCCGCCCGGTTGGCAGTTGCAGTCCGCCGCCGCCAGGCTCACGAGCATTTTTTCGGCCACTACCATCCGCCGCCGGGCTCTCGTTCTAGGCATGGAGGTCCAGACCCAGGAACAGAGGCACGTCCTCGGCGGCGCACGCGTGGAGGCATGTCCTCGGCGGCGTAGGTGTGGAGAGGCATGTCCCAGCGCCGCCGCCGGTCTTGCGCGCGTCCACGGGACCACGCGTCGTCGTCTTCCGCGCGTCCGCAACGTCCAGCGTCTTCCCCGCGTCCATGCCGCCGATCGTCTTCCACGCATCCGCTCTGCTCGGCGTCTTCCAGGCTTCCGGCGCCGCCGGTGGTCTTCCTGCGTCCATGCCGCCGGCCACCCCCTGCACCATCCACTATAGCAAGCAGGGTTACGTTGCCTCCACGACGCTGTCGGATGTTTCCATGCCGGCGCATCTAGGGTTTCTCTGCCGTACGCCATCAGAAATCAGATGGTTCCACAACAACTCTATCCCAAGGTCGACCCGGACTCCAGGAGCCCTTCCTGTCGAGTTGAGGTACTGCTGCTGCTCTATCTTGTTCCCAGATATTGATTTGTAGTAGTGGAAAATAATAGATGTGCAGGTTTTGGTTTGATCGAGTGAATAAAAACCGAGCCGAAGGACATGAATAATTAGATCTTCCTTTTCATCTCTGGTTAGCCTGTGTGACGTTGCTGTCCATTTACCTTGGTGATATGTTTTATTTGTGACTTTTGCATTATCTCTTCATCTTTTGGCTACTGCAGTGTGAGTGGTTATCTGAATCTTTGATGCACAGGACTACAAGTTTTGTGATTACTCAAGCCTCAGTAATACTTATTTGATTTTATTTGCAGGTTCTGATCTTCTAGACTTGGAGAATGGACAATTCAATTTGCTTCCAGTCTTGCTTTGGTCAGGAATTGTTATTGGAAGGTAATTTGCTACTTTCACAATTTCAATATGCTTTTTATCCCAAAGAGGAACACCTGGTTTTATTCTATTATTAAGTGAAGCAGCAGGTTTATTCTATTAAGTGGAGGAGCAGGTTTTCCATGTCGCAAACTATAAATGATCTCTCTACTGTTTTAAAACTTAGTGCACTGGATTGGAACATCCAATTACTTGAACCAAATTTGTGCATGGTATTAACATATATTTTTTTCACAAACTCGAACTATACCTGAGGACAAAGATTCTGTTAGGCAATAGTTTCGAACCATGTACTGTCACCTGAAAAAACAGCCGCAATCTAGTAACAATACTAACAAACATCAGGCCATGAATATTTCAGCCATAGACTACTACACATACGAGTGAAGGGATGATATACAGATGTGATTTTCTTCTAGCTTCATTTTTTGTATGACAATTACGTATGTCATTTGCCATGTCACTGTGCTGAAAAACGTCAGCCTGTGCCAAATGTTAATGCACTTTTTTTTCCATGATAAATGTAGAGCTTAAGTGAAGCACAAGAATGACGGGATGGTCCAAATCAAGCCAAGCTTCATTTTGACATTTTCCAAGCTTCATTTTGACGTTGGCCAAGCTTCATTTTGGGATGGTTTGAATAATGTTTGTAGCCCGAGTTTGATATTGTTTTGCTTAATTTGAGAAGTGAACAAACTAAATAGATATTCTGGTTTAATGGCTTTATTCAAATGCTCGTTGCCTATTGAGTTTCAAACTAATTAAACTAATGGCGCTGAAATATTGTTTGGTGGCACCATACCAAAAGCGTTGTAAAAGTGACTATTAGTAACCATATTTTTGTGGCAATATATCTTATAGCAACGAAGAATTTACATAGCAATAGTGGTTGCATCTTATAGCAATGACATGATGAACGTGGCAATTGCACATGTCGCCACCGTTTCTTGGTGTTGCAACATAGGTCTTGTTGCCACAATCCTTATGCGATGCAATAGAGGTTGCACCATATAGCAACTAAACCTTGAGCGTGGCAATTGCACATGTTGCCACGACTTCTTGGTGTTGCAACATAATCCTTGTTGCCACACACGTTAAGCATGGCAATACATTGTATTGCAACACATGTTCATCGTTGCTATTGCACCAGTTGCAACGACATGGGTAAGTTGCCATTGCAAAGTCTAGCAATGCCTAAGGCGTTGCATTTGGTGTTATTGCCACACCGACAATCATAGCAAAAACTTATGTTGCAATGCCTAGATGTTGCAATTGCAAAACACATTTTGCAACGCTTTTAGAAAAGTGTTGTCCAAAGCTTTACCCACGCAAGTGTTTGCAACGCCTCGCAACGAAAAAAAAGTGTTGCTATTTCCGCTATTGCAACTATTTTGGGCCTATTGCAACACTTTTCGAGCATTGAAACATGGTCAAAAATTAGTAGTGGAAAGAAGGCTTGGAGGGGTTTCTACTTTGCTGAACCAAGCTGGCAGGCTGCAAATCACAAATGCAGTTTTATCTGCCCTTCCAACTTATTACATGTGCACTCGGAGCTTCCAAAAGGTGTCATTAAGCAGATCGATAAATTCAGAAGAAATTGCCTCTGGAGAGGCAATAACATTGCTTGTGAGGGCAGGCCAAAGGCAGCTTGGGAACTAGTTTGTAAAGCAAAAACTGAGGGTGGGTTGGGCATTATTGATCTCAACATTCAGAACCAAGCCCTTCTTATGAAAATTTTGGACAAGTTCTTCAACAAAAGGGACATCCCTTGGGTAAATATTGTTTGGGAAAAGCACTATAGGAATGGCAAACTACCTGGCTCTGTCAGCAAAGGATCTTTTTGGTGGAGAGATGTGTTGAAGCTCCTTGACTCTTTCAAATCGATGGTTTCAATCAAGCTACTTAATGGTGACACTTGTCTGTTCTGGAAGGACAAATGGAACAATCCAACCCTGGAAGCTTCTTTCCCTCAAGCTTTCTCATTTGCAAGAAACAAAAACATTTCAGTCTTCAAGGCTTGTAACTCTGCAGAATTCTTTGGCCTTTTCCAATTGCCTCTCTCACAAGTTGCTTTGGATCAGTGTCTGAATATTCAAGGTATTATGCAGGAAGTACCCCTAAACAGCTTAGCAAAAGACTCTTGGACAATCTCTTCGAGTCAAGTAAGTTCTAAATCGGCTGTGGCTTACAGAAGATTAATGGGCCACCAAGCTATTGACCCTGCTTTCAAATTTCTGTGGAGATCTTATTGCCAGCCAAAGCATAAAGTTTTCTTCTGGCTTCTTGTAATGGATAGGCTCAACACCAGGAACATCTTAAAAAGAAAACAAATGGTCCTAGATTCATATGACTGTGTGTTCTGTGCAGCAAGCATAGAAGAGACAGTGGAGCATCTCTTTTGGCATTGCCCCTTCGCTCAGCAGTGCTGGGGGGTTCTGGGCCTTGAAACCAGCCTTGACAATGGAACCTTCTTCAACATTCAAGCTCTAAAAATCCAGCTGAACAGTCAATTCTTCATGATCGCAGTCATCCTTGGATGCTGGACTATTTGGAAGGCCAGGAATGAAATCATTTTCAATGGCAACCAACTCAGTTTACAGGAATGCAAATCTCTCTTCTTCAAGGAAGCAGGGCTCCTCACTCTTGGGGTGAAAGCAAGTTTATCTTCAGCATTTGACCTATGGATCCATCAGTTTTAAAAGACATTCTTGTTCGGTTTATTTTCTTTACTTCTCTCAAGGTCCCATAAGGGATGGGGTTGGCTTGTCTGCCAAGTTGTAATCTTCTTTTGTGCCTGTTGGCTTTTTTTTTCTTTTTCTCTGTCTTTTTTAGCTGTCTCTGTAAACTCTTGTTCCTTTTTTTCAATAAAATTTTCTGTAGGGGCTCCGGCCCCTCCAGTTTCCTCAAAAAAAAAAAAAAAAGTATTAGCTTTTTCTTTGCATTGGTCCAAATTTTTAAAACAAAGTAGTAAAAAATAAGAGGTGCGTAACAACTTTTATTACGTCTATGTAATAGGCAGCGTTAGTTATTCTTTGCATTGGACACATTTTTTGAAACAGAATAATATCACATGCATGTCGAGCTGCACAAGCGATCGAACAAAGAAGGAAGGGCCATGCGCCCACTATGTATCTCCCTTGATTCGAGGATTTCATATCATTTTTTCCTTTTCTTAAGTTAACTAATTAAATTATTTTAAAAATCGAAAAAAATAATGGATAAGATTTATTTATGGTTTTACCTCCTAAGAAGTAAAAAGTGTACCGTAGCATTGGCCTAATAACAAATATGCTATTTGCAAAAACATATTTTTTGACAATTGTGAAGAATGAGAAAAACGATGTGAAAAATTAGAACGTTAGTGATACAAAATGTTTTATACTAAAGCAAAAACTAAAATATCGTACGTTTACAATCGTCAAATGACCAATATCCAATCACGTCGGGCAGCACCAGAAAGAACTTGCTCCGGCCAGTTTGTCAATCAGAACAAAGTACTTGCTCTTGCTCCCTGAAAATCACTGGGATTCTCAAAGTCACAAAATGTAATTTTTAGTCTCCAAAAGTGTCCTGACGTTAAGATATCAAACTCCCAAAATGTTGTTTTGCGTCCGTGCACTTGTTTAATGGTGTCACTACTTAGCCAACATAGCACCACATCCAACTTTGGAGGAAGCAATCACATACTCGATCTACTCTCACAGAATGAAGTGAAGAATCGAGACTTTGACTGAATTGAGCTCTTGCCGAGAATAACGTGGCATACTAGCATATGAACTGTGCTCATTCAGAGATCGTCGAAGTGCATATAGCCGTCATGCCACCACAGTAACACTCGCCATTACGCTGCCACTGCTCCACTAACTCTCCATCGCGCCGCATTGACCTCTTCTTCGGCTACTGCATCGGTAAACTGTCACCGCCCCTATTCAATTAAATTAAGTGCGTGTTTTGCCATTTCTGCAATCATATAGCCATAAAAATAAGCTGACCGAGGCAGATAATCTTTTGTTGGAAGCAGTTTTAATTTGGGTCCTATTGTCCAATGCAGATAGAGCACATGGCCCATGGCTTTCCTAGCACGGCTGCATGATGATTTCTATCGCAATGAGCGATGAGCCCTCAACAGAATTAATCACTGATAACATAACCAATTATGCGGTGTTCTGGAATTAGTGTACCGTGCTAGTTTCTAAGAAGCCATTTCTTGGGACAAATACCACTTGCTCAAATCCGACCTGATATTTACGCGTGCACTGTGGCTGCGGGCAGAGCCTGTGCTGTTCCCGCACACATGCCTGGTGTGAATAAATTGCACGATACCATAAGCCAATCGAAAAGTAGTGGTTAGTGATTCGCATTAAAGATACTGACATGAATTCCTTCACAATTTTTTTTACTGTAACCAGTGACCAACACAATTACGGTTTCATTCCATATCATAATTGGAGGTCATCCTGATGTTCAATTTTCAGTTCTGCTATACAAAGTAGCCAGGAGCATGAATCACCGTACTAGCATAGGAAGAAGAGTATGTACGGAGTTGTGCCAGTGGCATGTGTGAATGCAAGGCATCAGGAACTATGTGTCCCCTGCAGATCATGCTTAAACAATGTAGTTACATGAGGTTCTCACTTGGCTGTAGTGGATGCTGGAGTCCATAAGAGGTTAACATTCTAGACAGGTGAGGTACCTGATGGAGAGCTTGGAACCATGGACCGAGCAACACTATACTGGTATCTGGATGACCTGCCTGTTTTGATCGAGTGCCATATGTGTTGCATAGAGCATTATTATATATACAAAGATATAGGTGACACACTTTTTAGTGATAGAATTGCAGAACAATTTATTCGTTGAAATCCTCATTGAGAAATGCATATCTCATATAGGATTGCATCAGGAACTTTCAATACGATTTGTAGGGCGCAATAATTCAATCAAGATTGAACACGAGATACAAATTTTTACGTGAAAAAACCCTTGCGGGAAAAAACCACAGGTGCCAACCGTCGATCTTCACTATATGAGGAGAATGTATATAGATCACAGGGAATACAATGAGTAATGAACTCTTCCTGTGCGGCTTACAAGATGTATTTATAGGATGGACTGACTGCAGTCAAATACGGAAATAAATCCGCTAATAAACCTGACCGAACCGGGTCCTCTAGACATCCCTATAAGACTGATGTTTAGCCAATGACAACAAATATTGTCCAATGCAGATAGAGGACATGGCCCATGGCTTTGCTTTGTTTGTTTTACCAACATTATTGGATCCCGCCAAAACAAAAAAAACCAACATTATTGGGACATCATTAAATTTCATTTTATCGGTCTAATCAAGGATTTTGAGCAAGGAAACTTAAACAGACTCATGCTTTGTTGGAAGCAGTTTTAATTTGGGTTCTATTGTCCAATGCAGATAGAGCACATGGCCCATGGCTTTCCGTTGTTTGTTTTACCAACATTATTGGATCCCCTCAACACAAAAAAAACCAACATTATTGGGACATCATTAAATTTCATTTTAATCAAGGATTTTGAGCAAGGAAACGTAAACAGACGTAATTATGCTATGAACATTGTTATTCCATTTTCCTGTACATATACACTCATGTAACCACTCAAGCTTTGGTCTCTAAAATGCGAGAGTACTAGAGTAGGTCAGCACTTGGTGCCCCACCGGAGTGAGTAGTCGACATCATGGTCAGCTCCACTACTTGACCAATTGGTGAAGCAAACCAAATGCAGAAAGTTGAGGCTCCCGGAAGCTGAAAGTGTCTGCTCGCAGGAGGCTCTGCAGCGTGCCCCTGCCACAGGTTCAGAGGCACCGTGAATTGACACCTTATTTAGAAGCAAGGCTAAAGTTAGAATTTTTTCACTCTCTCTCCATCACATCAACTTTTCTACGCTTGCATGGAGTATTAAATGTAGGTAAAAAAATCTAATTACACAGTTTGTCTATAAATCGCGAGACAAATCTTTTGAGCCTAGTTAGTCCGTAATTGGACATTAATTGTCAAATATAAACGAAAGTGCTACAGTTAGAAAAATTCTAACTTTTCACCAACTAAACAAGGCCTGAATCAGCAGGAACGAGCAGAGGTGCCAGCCGCACGGGTGCAACTCACATCTGTAGCTGTTGAGTAGAATGTTCACAGCACACAGCAACAGACGCCATTCCTGAGTCCTCCTGTTCACTGCTCACAGCAACAGACGCCATGTCTGATATTCACATCTCCTTGTTTGGGTTTATTTGATGATGCTAGGGATATTGTCATGTACTACCAACATAATACAAGAAAAAACCTCCTCCAACAGTTTGGCATACTACTTGACAAATTTTAGCAAGTTGCCAAATTCCACCCCTCCACGCGCATATATGCGCGAGCGCAGAGGGTTGCCATCGCGGCTTGGCCGCTCGCTGGTCTTCCCGGGTACGCATGCAACCACTTGATTTTTGCCATCACGCATGCAACCACTTGATTTTTACCAAAATAGTTGATCGGTTGCAAGTGGGTCTACTATTTTGATTTTTGCCAAGCCAAAATGGCAAACTATTGGAGATACTACAATATTTCACTTGACATATGTTTTAGTCACTTGTCATGATTTGACAAGTGAATTTTAGCAAACTCTTAGACATGCTCTTAGAGCCAGGTCGTCTCTATATATGTCGGGACATGCGTGCATGAATTATAACTAGGTGGTTGCTATTGATATACACTTCGGAATGAATGTGTACCCAGTAAAATTAAAACTATCGGGTGGTCTGGTATCTACACATAAGTAAAGCACGGGTGCCTAGTTTCCAATTAAACAAGAAAGTTCAGTTTGGGAGATGAGCCAATAGATCTACATCAGTATCTTACTATTACTAATTAGAGGCTCCAACGGAGACTCCATGCTAATTCTCACTAAATGTGCTAGAAAAAAGATAAATCCTAAAAATTCTCAGAATAATCAGATCAATCTAGCCATCAATTTAACGTTGTGTAGCAATACAAGCCATTGGATCAATTAAGTTTTATAACAAAAATTACCCACCACAGCCATTATAGAATATAATGGAACTAAAATCCTTTTTTTTTGCGAAATAGAATTAGAATATACTTTCCGTAACTTCTAAAGCAATTCCCATCTATTTGTGTTTTCTCTGAACTCATCCAACGTGACCTAGATATCGTAGTTTCAGCTTCCCCTGTTGCCCCAGCGGGCCTGAGAGGCAGCCGTCATCTGTATAGGCGCCATCTATCCCCAAGCATCGATCTGCGCCGGCATTTGGAGGCCAGTGCGTGAAGCCGACATCTATGGACGCGGACGCCATCGCTCGGCCAGACGTCTAGGAGATGATGACGCACAAGAACATGCACATAGCCGGCCTCCGTATGGCGTCGGTGACCTATTTTAGGAGCGCTCGCTGGCGGCTGCAGTCATCGAGGTCCACAAGGCCACAACCACATCCATTTGCAAGCAGGTGCAATCCTTCATTGCCGTAGGAGCCAGCACGGCAGATGATCACACAGATAGGCAGCAGTGACTATATTGTAGGTGCAGGCAAAAATTTTGGTGGCTCACTACACTTCATTAATCCTCTAGCTAGAGTTTGCTTTGCAGATGTAGAGATACAGCCAGGAGGGGGACCAAGCACTAACATCTAGAGTGTGAGAAGCAGCGGATTAGTACAGGCGACATCGGCACCTGAGGTCTACGAACCAACGCGGAGGGGGTATCACGGGGCATGGATATCCTCCCTCTACTAAATAGAAAACATACGTACCAATCTTAGCTAATGAGTACCCGCGGACGGCAACGTTCACGACTCCGTTCACGACTCCGTTACACAGCACCGACAAGTATCATTTATTACCGGTGCAATGTGTGACTTCACGCCACGAAGCGTAGCCGCGAAGAAAACCCCCTACTCATTAAACACATCTCAGAAACAGATCAGAAAAGGGAGAGAAATCATACACGAAAATACATGAGCGATTCCAAACCTCGCAGCCTTGAAATTGGACGAGCCATGACTCCAATCATGGATCGACAAGAAGGCACTACGTCAAGCGGATCGTTGATAGGCAGCAACACTTTAAATGAAGAAGAACAACATCAACCGGGCAACCAAAGAATCCACCAAGATTCATCATCTTCTGAAGCACCAAAACAACAAGCTTCGAAGCAGGTACGCACACACCCAGCAAGCAACCATTTGATCTAACTATGGCATACATATTGACAGATCACACCTCTAAGGTCGTAAATCCATCTGCATCGTCTGATGTAAACGAAGGAGATAATCCCCAACCAGCATCCGAAAATCAGCACAGATTAAATACAGACGAAGTGAACAGCCCAAGCAAGCAGCCGGAGAGAACACGAACAACTGAAGAACAGGAGGAGACAATACAAGCAGTCACTACATCATTATCTTTTCTAAAAAGGTAATAACAAGACCTATGTATTCTTGCATGTAAAAGAAGTCACATCATTTACATACTAGATCTAAATATTGCATCATTTATATACAGAAAAATAGGAAAGGTTGGTCCAAATGCATGCTTGGATCCAACAACAGAGAGTCAAATTTCAAAAGCAATTCAAACATATCCAGATCGAGGGGGAGATCCAGTCTTCATGCCATATGTAGGCATGGAATTCAGTTCTTACGAAGAAGCAAAAGAATTCTATAACCTATACTCATGGGAGATTGGATTCGGCATTCGTGAATGGAGGGCAAAAACTAATTCAAACGGATACACTACCAGAAAAGACATAGTATGCTCCTGCGAGGTAGTTATTTTGAGCTATCTCATTGTACTTATGAAATTTTAATTGCATATATGTAAACCGTGTATAACAGAATCAAACCGAACAGGGCTTCTGCAGGAACTCAAAGGCAGCATCATGTCGTACAGGTTGCAAAGCAATGCTCCGCCTTCACCAAACTGAAAATCATAGCTGGATTGTAACAAAGCACGATGCAGCACACAACCATGGATTGTCAGAAACATATGGACAAAAAAGAATTGGGGTTCGCACAGCTTCATTGACCCCATAACACAAGAATTCATCAAACGACTACGTTCAAATAACGTGCCTCTAGGCAGAGTGTGCAGCATTATTGGTGTCAACTCATCTAAGACTATGGTACCTATAAGAAAGGCAGTAGTAAGAAACTTTTGTGCCACAATTGCCCAAGATGACATCAACGATGACATACATAAAACTAAGAAGCTGCTTGATGACATGATGGCAGATGACAAGAAGATGCAAGTCAGATTCAGAGAAGATGATGAAGGCAAGATTACATCAATACTCTGGTGCACTGGAAAGAACCAAGAAGACTACAAGCATTTCGGTGATGTTGTAACTTTTGATACAACCTACAGAACAAACCTATACAACCTTCCATTTGGAATATTTGTGGGAGTGAACAACCACTACCAGTCAATCATTTTTGGCGGTGTACTAATAAACCATGAGAGAACAAAAGATTTTGAATGGGCATTCCAGAAATTTATTGAAATAATGGAAGGCAAAAGGCCTCAAACAATTCTAACAGGTAATATGTTACATTAATATTTACTCTTTGGAATCAGAATAATTACTCTATGTATACATTATTGCTGATAATGAAAGAAATAAGACTAATGCATATTAATATGCTGCAGATCAATGCCAAGGAATGGCAGCAGCAATAAAATCAATACTTCAAGGAACAAGACACCGCTGGTGCAGATGGCATGTGTTGAATAAGGCTAAACAAAAAATAGGGCCAACATATTCAAAAAGAAGTGGTTTCAAACAAAAATTCCATGACCTTATAACAAATGAGACATCCCCATCACAATTTGAAGCATGGTGGCACAAGCTGGTAAAAGAGTTCAAATTGGACACCAACAAATTCATGACAAGAGCATATAGATACACAGGAATGTGGGCAAAGCCATACTTCATGGACATTTTCTGTGCTGGAATGACCAGCACACAGCGTAGTGAAAGTGCAAACCACATGTTGAAACGCTATATTAAAAGGTCGGCTCCCATGCATATGTTTGTTTCCAAATTCAGAGAATTCCAATTTGATAGAAACCAAGAAGAAGAAAGGGAAATTTACACAACAAAACAGGTACCCCATGTTCTTCACTACTATATGTGTAGATTCCATTAAATAATAAGTCTATGCTTATTCATGATTACTATTTATAAGAATCGTCAGATCCTTACATTTTGAATGATTTGTTTAACTTGTCAATCAGATGTCACGGTGTCGAAGGATTGGCGTACCAATAGAAAGACATGCAGAAACAATATATACACGGGCAATGCACAAAAGATTCTACAATGAATTGTACGAATCCGAAGAATTTGTAATTCTCAACAAAACTGAACAGAACACAAAGTTCACTGCTGTTCACTCATCTGAACTCTACAATCCCATTCAGCATAAGTTTGAAATAATAAGATTGACAGAAGATAGTGTTCAATGCAGCTGCGGCCTATATGAACATTCAGGAATCATTTGTCATCACAGCTTAAAGGTATGGCAGACTATACTTTATTCCTTCCAGAAAAACAAATATCGTAATTGCGACCCAGGTACTAATAATGTATATGAATTTCAAGGTGCTTGTCAACTTGGACATTCCAAATATACCTCCAGGCAACATAAAACATAGATGGACAAAGTTTGCAGGTCCACAGGCTACACCACCAAACAGCGAAGACATAGCAGCAACAATTACACAAAAGGTAACTGATATGAAGCGACAAGTCTTAGTGATGAGACCACTTGAACTAGCACAACAGAAGGGGCCGATTGATGATACAGCCTACTCAGATGCTTTGAAAGCAATGGAATCATGTGTACTACAAAGCAAACCAGCAGTCAACAAAAAAAAAACAAATGCAAAACAATGAGAAATAAGACAGTGAACCAGAAACAAGGTATCAATTTGCCTGCGGAATGCCCACCAAGACCAAAAAGGACAGGAAGGCCTCGAGATAGTTCACTCAAGTCATGGAAACAGAATATCCACAACCAGACCTGTGATTCAGAAGAGCGCAGCACAAATTTGTTGGACACCAACGACGATGAACCCAACAAACCAAATAAGACCAGAAAAGTCTGTGACCTTCTACATGTAATATGAACCAGTAGCATCCTTATTTGTGTAGTGTACTAAGTTTTTTCCAAATAGTATGGACATATATGAATGTAATAAATTTGAAATATATGGGTGTAATGCCCTGATGTATCAAGTTTGTAAGATCCTTGAACTTTATATGTGCAATGCCCACCTATATGTTTCGGAGAACTTGGATACATCATAATAGCTGTAACATCCCAAAAATCCGAACTACAAAATTTTTTCTAAATAAACACTTGTTTGTTGCTTGTCGTATAGGAAACCCTACTAGTTGCTTATAAAGAACCTGTGCTTAGTTGTTAAGCTCTGTGACGCGACAGCACCACATGTGACTTAATGTGGATCTTAAGCCACGTGTGATCAGGACCCTGTGCAAACGTCCTATACTTGCCGGTGAGAGCCCATGAACAACCCATGACTGTAGTATGCCCTAGTGATAGCCCCTGGGTCATAAACCTAAACCCTAGCAACCCTATGTTGGACCCAGTAGCAATACTACCAAGGTGTAACGTGTATACATGTTCACCTGCCCATAGTAGAAACCCTACCACTAGCTACAACCTAACTAGAGCTAACTAGTGATTAGTGTTACCACCCCAACCCGAGACATAGTGATGTGAACCTCTGCCCATGACTCCACTGTTGGCGGTCCTTATTGCCTATCTAACCCCGCCAACTTAGGTTCATAGTTCACCAAAAACCACCTAGATAGGAGGTTTATACTAACAAAACTCCATAGTTTTGGTGAACACTTGTTTTGCAGGAGCATTAATGGAAAACATGTATTTTGGGCCAAAAGCTAGAGAAAAAAGAATAAATATTTGAATTATAAAATTGGCCCAAAGGCAAGACAAGAAGAAAAGGAGAGAATGGCCAAACCGACGTACCAACATGATGAAACACCGCATGGGCCAACTCCAGGCCCAAGACCAAGCCCACCGGCCAAGGTCGGTCGGAGGGGAGGCGGCACGCTCGCGCGCGCTCGCGCCCTCCCCTCTCGACAGAGGGCCTGCCACTGGAGGCGGTGCAATTAATGCCCCGCAGGGCGGTGCGGGGGTGTTTGGTCATTTGGGCGTGCGGAAACCGACCATGTCCACATATAAAAACCCTTCTCTCTTTCATTTCACACATCCAACTTTTCATTCTTCATTCTCATTCCTCCCTCTCCACTTCCACAAGCCTACACTAGAGGAAGAGTAGAGCCATTATACCTAGCTTCTAGCTAGAATAGAAGTAGGAGAGTGAGAGAGGTCAAGAGCGGAGTAACTCTTTTCGAGTACTCCCGGAGGCTAGTCTTCACGGGGTGGAGTGCCGGATTTGTCGGCTCCCTCCTCACTTGTACCTCGGCGACTTCTTACGCTTGAAGTAAGAGGTTCGTGTTTATCTATTCGTATGCTCCTTCTTGCAAAGTTATCTTTATCGTCATTTGCTTGCGGGTTCGTCGATCGTCCTTGTGGCGGTAGTTCTAGTAGAGGACTCCTGATAAAGACGGATGTTCCTGGCCGACGCTAGAACTGTAACGTTGGTGTAGACGTGGTGTCTAAGCTGATTAGTTACCTTCGTTTGCCTCGTACTCCACGGTTGAGATGGTAGGCGGCAGGTGGTGACAGCCCTGTCCGTCCTTTGTAATCCCCCACGTCCGGGTACGGCGTAGAGCTACAGGCCGGCATCACCTGGCATCCAGGTGCGATCCGGTGCCCGAAGCAAGCATTTCAGCGGTAGAGTTACCTTTCTCTAAGGATTCATCTTATAGAAAACCTCACTTTCCCAGTTACCTACTCTCTCCTCTGGGCAACCTAGCTAAGACCTAAACCTGACCATACCATTCTTCGTGAAGTTTACGATATCCAGTCTATCACCGGGTGAAATGCTACAACGGTCTTTCCGTACGCTTGCGGAATTTACTGCTTTCGCTAAGAAATACCAACAAGCATATCTGGCGCCGTTGCCGGGGAACGGTTGTCAAGTTTATCTCCGAACCTAGTTGCCTATGTACCTTGTTCTACCTTTGCTTCTATTTTACATTTCTTTCATCTTACAAAATGGAGCTACCAACCATTGCCAAACTGTCTGCTCCTAAGGGCGAGCTCATTAAAAAGCCACAGTCATCGAAGCCAATCACAGCTTCTAGTTACGAGTTCCACCCTGGCCTCATAGCCATGGTTCAGAACAAAGTCTTTTTAGGCTTGGATTATGAAAATCCATATCATCACCTAAGGGAGTTTGAGCAACTCTGTGAATGCCTAACCATTTGTGGTATGCCACAAGAAACGTTGCGTTGGAAGTTGTTTCCCTTCTCACTTAATGGGAGGGCGAAACAATGGTACGACCAAATCGTAGGAAAGGTAAATGGAGATTGGGAAGAACTTCGTGATAGTTTTTGCGTTGCATTCTTCCCTATATCTCGAATCGCTTCCCTACGGTCTGAGATTCTCAACTTCCGACAATTAGAAAACGAAACTACAGGAGCAGCTTGGGACCGATTCTTGACCCTGACCAGGTCAGGTCCTGACCTATCTATTCCAAGCCATGTGTTGTTACAACACTTTTGGCTAGGATTAGGTAGAGAGTCTGCCCTGTTGCTCGATGCATTTGCCGGTGGATCTTTTATACATAATACCACAGCGGAAGGAGAAGCTCTCCTAAATCATATTCTAGAAAACACTCCCCCACTAGAACCCATCCGGTTCGAGCCCGAGCCAGTTGTAGAGGAAGCCTCTTCGGCTATTGCCGAACCCGTGATAGAGACTACCTCTCCTGAACCAGAGGCCATAGAGGAAGTTTCCAGTCAAATGGAACTTCCTGTATTCGAGGACGAACTTTTTGAAGATTTCGGAAACACCTCGAAATACAAATGTCATAGGAGACCACTGTTGGTATTTGTTAAGTGCAACTAAAATAAGAAGGATTCCGCAAGCGCACAGAACATACCATTGTAGCATTTTACCGGGAGTATCCAGGTATCATTATTTATATTTTACCACAGGGAAGCAAGGGTTAAAGAATCTGATAACTCACCATCATGCATCTACTAACTTAGTAAACCAACTAGACTAAAGCAGGGGTAAATGATATATGATAGGATATAAGAATAAAAGCACACCTGAGAATTCTATATATATATAAGTAGCTAGCTAGAGTGAGAGAACAACGGGAGAGATCAAGGTTCTAAATACTTCTCTAATACTCGGGTTCTATGATAACAGGGAATGGTTAGATATAGCGATCACACAAATGCACTTGGAGCAACAAGTACCTTTCCGACTCTCGAAGAAGACGGGTAAAGAGTAGTCGGGGAAGGCTGCCAAAAAGCTCTACGAAACACCAACCCGAACGTGGTGGAATACAAAGGCCCGACGTAGCCTGTCACCTCGGGGCTACCACAACTATCCGTGGGATTGGGCGCAACCTCGGTAACCTATAGTCTAGACACCATGCCTATACTATCGATTACTACTCTAGCTATGCGCAATAACTAGAGCACTCAATACGAGCAAAGATCCCATGCTAAGATGCAACAACTATACTAAGCAAACATATGAAAGGCATAAAGTAGATAGAGAAGAATAAATATATTAAAGCATAAGTCTTGTAAAGAATAGATACAAAGGCATACCAAATCTCTCGAAGACTTCTCCGAACCGGAGCGCAGCTCCGCTCTCCCTAACTCTCATCTAGATCTAATCTACTACATTGGAATGTCTAGCTCTAATTCTCTAGAGAAGAGAAGTCATCCATTCAAGGGACGCCTCTACAACTCTGATCCCGCTAGGAGATAATGAATTAGGGTTTAAGGGATGCCTCCTCCAGGGGCCAGGGGCCCTGCTTATATAGCCCCCTAGGATGCACCGCAGCCCTCGGATCAAACCGACCTAAACGGACGATTATTATTCATCCTCAAAGGCGGTGGAACAGGTATCCGCGAGGCTGACGCTGATTGGCTGAGGTGCCCAGTCGGCCGCCCAAGGGGGGAGTCGGCCGACTCTCCACCGAGCCCGTTCAGGTTCCCGTTTGGTCCAGAGCCTTCTCGAACCTTCTAGATTGCAGAATTTTCACCGGTTCCCGATTATCTCTATGTAAACCTGACATGTGGGCCTTGGGTATTTTTAGCCGACACCCCCGAAACGGACATTCACCAAAACTCATGGAATTCTGGTCACAAGATAACCCCTATATCTAGTTGGTGAACATATTTTAGTCCTTTCTCATGTTTAGTTGACGGTAAAAATTGACACTTAACGACCGTCAACAACTCCCCCAAGCTTACCTTTTGCTCATCCCCGAGCAAAGATAAACTCGGTATGGATCGGAGCGCTACTATGCTTTCACGCCTCAAAAGCACACATGCGTTCAAACAAGAACTCTCCTCTCGAATTAGAGTGAACTATTCGACTCAAAACTTACTCATATTACCTTTCACCATGGGGCTTGTAACCGTCACTTGGGTCTTGAGCGGTTGAAAGACGTAATGGTCAAGTCAAGCGCTATGTTTCTCGCTCTTTGATCAACTATTATTACAGAGTTTTTGCAAGATTTTCAAATAAAACTCAGAGTTCCTTGTATGAACCTTTCAGGTCTCTCATTTGTGGTATTTTTGGATCCTCTCCAAGGCATGAGTAGTGTATGCCTTCTCTCTTCTCTCAGAATATGTGGTATTTGTGGAACTAAGGCATAGTGAAAAGAGCCTTCTCTCTCAGAATATGATGATAGGATGATGATGAGATGATGATAATAAAGAAATGATTATAAGGGGTGATCACTTGGTGAACATCTACTTCTACACTTGCTCCTTTGGGGATAACATACCTCCTTTTATTTGGAAACTTTGAAGACCTTTGAAGAGGAGGACTTGGTTGCTTTTTTTTTTCTTTTTTTTTTTCTTCTTTTTTTTTTAGAGCAACCAATCCTCTGAAACGAAACTTTAGCAATGGAGAGTGTATAACTTGAAATGATAATGACTGGAGCTTTATTGCACAATGGAACATGATAGGATGGCAATGAATATTTTTGGGTGTTCACTCCCAGTGTAGGAGTAGAACATTTTTTGGATGGAATGAAATGAGTGGCATATATATATGTGGAAGAATGGATGGATGGATGGATGCGTACTCCCGGGGTAGGAGCAGCATAAGTGCGTATCTCCGGTGGTAGAGACAAGACAATATGTGGGGAAATGCGTACTCCCGGGATAGGAGCAGCATAGGTGCATATCTCCGGGGTAGAGATAGCACAATATGTGATGGATGTGGATCTATATATGGGTGGTACTTCTAGGGATTTAAGTAGCACGTAATGAATGTAGTACTTATAAAATAGGTGCATGCTTCGAGGACGTAAGTAGCATAGATCAATGGATGGAGAGCACATAGTAATGACTTTTAACCGCATGATCGATTCCTTATGGGTCCACAAAGATAACCACACTCAATGCCTAAAGATTACACTCAAGCCTACAAAATGATCTATATAAACAGATGGGTTTTCCTAATCTAGTAAGCATGAATATATGGCGGTGGTAGGAATTTGAACTCTCATCATAAAGGAACTCATCATGCATGAATTTAATATTTTCACGATAAATTCTCCGTAACTCTAGTATCTCTAGGAACAAGATGGACAAGCAGCTCAAAACTTTCCCATATCATACCCATCAACCACCTAGACTTAGATCAAGTGTTTGCTACCCACAAGTTTGAGGTTCGAGCAAATCTCAAATCTAAACAAGTTGTGTCCAAAACTCAGGAGAGTGCAAGGTTGAAAACTAGATACTTGAAAGGAATTATGGCAGAGCAACTATTCATCATCTCCATGTAGAGTTTATTCTAGGGATCACTTTTAAGACAGACTACAAGAACTCTCCAAAAGTAGAAAAGAAATCTTTTTGGGTTTCTATAGCTATGCATCTTTTTTAGTTGTTTTAACAAAGCAAACTCTAACAAAGCATAGATAGATAAGTTGGAAACACTTAGCTTGGTACACGGGGATGCCCTCCCCAAGCCGGATGTTGACATAGTCTGGCCGTTGTTGCCGATGTGCGATGAAGACGTTCTAGTCCTCCGGGAGTGTCATAGATAGTTGCCGTTGGAGACAAAGATTTGAATGTTGCGGGAAAGCACTCGACAGAGAGACTGGACATCCTTCGTCTGTTAGCTCTTCTCGATCCTTTATGTTCGTGAAGCTCAAATAGACAACAAAGCTTGTGGAACTAATTAAGCGTTAGTGATAAAAACCTCTAGGCCTTGGTTGTCTAGAACTTTCTTAACTTAAACTTATTCTAACAGGATCTCAAGAAATATTTTTATCTTTTTATAATTAAGGGATGCAAACAGAGAAAATAAATATGCTGAAAAAGGAAATGCTGATAAATACCAAGTTACCTCCTTGGCGAGGGTTTGATGATGTAAGTCCTCTGAACAGGACTTCTTGTCATATTCAATCCTTTAGTGCCTCATTTGATCCCAAAGGTAGAGACCTTGAGAACTGCACCTCTTGAGATGGTAACTCTAGGAGGATTTCACCCATGTTATTTCCTTGTCCAGTGGTCTGAAGTGAAGCTTTAATTGTGAAGCTGGCAGCATCTTGTTTTAGTGTGTATGTTGCAGGTTCAGAACTTTCACTAGAGCGGCTTGTGATGAAGAGTGGATGCTTCTAGTGGTCCTTTCTAGACCTTGCGCTCCACTTATTGTTTCTTCTCAGTGTGCCAGAGCGACGAGGGCTTGAGAAGATGAAGAGCATTGTTGGATCATCATTAGAGGAGTCGGCGGCCTTCCTCCCCCAAGCTTATTGTTGCTCGTCACTGGAAGCCAAGTGTGTGTGTTGAATCATCCCTCAAAGTGTGTTGTAATAACTCCATGTCTTAGACATTGTCTGTCCTCTATTCTTAAGTCTGTCGGAGAGGGTTCTTGATTCTAAGTCCGTTGGGCAAAGATCTCTCCTTTGCATTCTTCTTTTGGTTGGACTATCCAATCCAGATGCACAGTTGCATGATCTTCTTTTGTCGACCATTCTTGATTTTTCGAGTCTTGGTTGACTAATTGATGTTCATTGGAGATGTAGACTCGAATTCTTCCCCGAAGGTCTTTTTCTTCTAGCGGCATGGCGAAGAGTTGTAGTTAATGATACGCCATCCGTCTTGATGATCAAGGAAGGAGCTTCTTTAGTATTTGTATGCAAACTTCATCTCCAATGGCTTAGGGACATCATCTTGCAACCATGGTCATGGTCCTTCAAGGCTTGGTCGGTGGTCAACCTTTGATGATGATTGGTTGACACAAGGATGCAAGTTGTCATGCCATCCTTGTCCTTGCTACCGACGTGTAAGATAGTGTCTTCAAGAACAATGAGAGCAGTTCTTGATTGGACAGGGATGAGGTAAGTTACACCCTGCTCCTTATTGGCATCATAGCTCGAGTTTTGGGCTCAATGCTATGATGTCTTCAAAGTTGCTCATAGCTTGTCGCCTTGATCCACTTCTTTGAGTGAGTTCAAGATGTTGATCCTTCTTGTGGCTCTCTTGTCTTCTTTTTTTTGTTCCACCACTGAAGTGGAAATTTTGCAGGTGATGCCAATCCACGAACAGGCACATCATAAATTCTTTCCTGCAAAATGTTAGTGGACATATACCCGAAGGATTGCAACAATTTCAAACTATGGGCTAGCATCTACTATCTTTTTGAATTTCATCTATGCTAATAAAGAGATGGTTTTCGAGTTACTTTAGCATAGGATTTATTTATCATGTTTTCTAGCAACTTTTTTATGGCACTTTAACATGGTTCAAGGCTTAGGTAACTTGCAACAAAAGACAATGTGAATGATATTTGATACTTACAATTCTTCCTTGGACGATGAATGAGTGTTGTCTTTGCACAAAGCTGTTGGAAGTTCATCATATGCCTTGCTTCATCTCCGATATGAGATCATCTCTTGACTTACCCAAATTGGATTTGAGAGTTTTCTGCAGGGGTTAGTCCACCAAAATAACCAATATCTACTAAAGCACAATTTTAGTTCAATAACCAAACTAGACTCCATGTCTAATTGGATTACGGAGGACCGTTTAACCTAAGCACCACGCTTACATTAAAAGCCCATAGAAGTACTCAATTGTAGTACTTCCAAACCAAAACATACTATAGTAAACAACGGTAGCATGAAAAGCACTATAGAGATTTACTCAAGTGGAGAAGAAAGAGTATGATCATTGTGAGAATTTTTTTTTAGATGCAAATGGCATGGATGAATGCAAGAAACAAAACATGCAATGGGTTGAGCAAATATCAAAGAGTGGAGTGGATGCATGAATTCTTAAAAGTAAACATGCAGTGGGGTGCAAGAATTCAAAAAGATAACTACTCATCAATTTTAAAGTCCATGAGCAAGACTATCTCACCTTTCTTGATCATACTTACCATGACTCACATGATGAAATTTGTGAGTGGTGCAACATCTATGTTCGTCACTTGAGATGTGATTTGAATTCTGTGACGACGACCTTTTCTCCAATCTACACATGGTTAGAATATATATGTATACGCAAACCTGAGAGGTGGCAGGGTTCCAGTTGAATGTTGAATGTTGGGGGACCCTGGGCTCTTCATTGTCTTGTGGAAACTTGTAGGAAGGTCGAAACGACATCTTTTGTCCTGTCTATTCCACAACTAAACAGAACAAGGGGTAATCCTACTAAAGCTAGTGATACACTAAATTAGCAGTTATCAAGATCATTATCAAAATCTTAACACCGATTGCTTCCCCGGCAACGGCGCCAAAAATGCTTGTTGGTATTTGTTAAGTGCATCTAAAATAAGAAGGATTCCGCAAGCGCACAGAACATACCATTGTAGCATTTTACCGGGAGTATCCAGGTATCATTATTTATATTTTACCACAAGGAAGCAAGGGTTAAAGAATCTGATAACTCACCATCATGCATCTACTAACTTAGTAAACCAACTAGACTAAAGCAGGGGTAAATGATATATGATAGGATATAAGAATAAAAGCACACCTGAGAATTCTATATATATATAAGTAGCTAGCTAGAGTGAGAGAACAACGGGAGAGGTCAAGGTTCTAAATACTTCTCTAATACTCTGGGTTCTATGATAACAGGGAATGGTTAGATATAGCGATCACACAATAGCACTTGGAGCAACAGTACCTTTCCGACTCTCGAAGAAGACTGGGTAAAGAGTAGTCGGGGGAAGGCTGCCAAAAAGCTCTACGAAACACCAACCCGAACGTGGTGGAATACAAAGGCCTGACAGAGCTGTCACCTCTGGGGCTATCACAACGATCCGTGGGATTGGGCGCAACCTCAGGTAACCTATAGTCTAGACACCATGCCTATACTATCGATTACTACTCTAGCTATGCGCAATAACTAGAGCACTCAATACGAGCAAAGATCCCATGCTAAGATGGAACAACTATACTAAGCAAACATATGAAAGGCATGAAGTAGATAGAGAAGAATAAATATATTAAAGCATAAGTCTTGTAAAGAATAGATACAAAGGCATACCAAATCTCCGAAGACTTCTCCGAACCGGAGCGCAGCTCCGCTCTCCCTAACTCTCATCTAGATCTAATCTACTACATTGGAATGTCTAGCTCTAATTCTCTAGAGAAGAGAAGTCATCCATTCAAGGGACGACTCTACAACTCTGATCCCACTGGGAGATAATGAATTAGGGTTTAAGGGATGCCTCCTCCGGGGGCCGGGGCCCCGCTTATATAGCCCCCTAGGATGCACCGCAGCCCTCGGATCAAACCGACCTAAACGGACGATTAATATTCATCCTCAAAGGCGGTAGAACGGGGATCCGCGAGGCCGACGCTAATTGGCCGAGGTGCCCATCGGCCGCCCAAGGGGGAGTCGGCCGACTCTCCACCGAGCCCGTTCGGGCTCCCGTTTGGTCCGAGCCTTCTCGAACCTTCCAGTTACAGAATTTTCACCGGTTCCCGATTATCTCTATGTAAACCCGACATGTGGGCCTTCCTTGGGTATTTTTAGCCGACACCCTGTAGAAACAGACATTCACCAAAACTCGTGGAATTCTATCAGTATAACCCCTATATCTAGTTGGTGAACATATTTTAGTCGTTTCTCATGTTTAGTTGATGGTAAAAATTGACACTTAACGACCGTCAACAACCACCAATCTCTGTCACTCCTAGCGATCCTCTTGATGAATCATTTCTCAGAGAATCCGTTAAGGAGTTGACCGCTATCCTGAGCTTAAAATGGGTAGCAGAAGGAGAGCTTTCACCTGAAGAAATTCAGATTCATGCCCCTTCCTCAGCCCTTCGATGCAAAATCCAAGGAGATTGGATGGATGTTCCGTATAATCCCACCGTTGGAACAAACATCATGTCAAAATCCTACGCATTCATGTGTTTAGGAGAAAAACCACGTACTCCAACAGTCAAATCCTTTAGAGTAGGACCACGGTCTGCTCTTACCGGACTTGGAATTTTACATAACATAACTCTCCATCACCAATAAGTCGAAATGGCCCTGGACTTTCATGTCTTTGACATCCAGGATTTCGACATTCTAATCGGTCATCCCCTAGAAACACTTATTACAAGTCCATCAAAAACAGGGGAATTGGGAGTCAAGCTAGGGAGAGAGCATTTCTCTATTCAAGTCACGCGAGCTAGAAACTCAGTGGCTGAACTTTCCCCTAATAGACCCCTAGAGGTCATGTCGGTAATTCCTTTCGAAACCCCAGAGATGTCTTTAGAGAGCGATGCTCCTCACTTTATAGAAGAGGAAGACGAACTGGGAGAAACCATAGATTTACCCAAAGAGGAGAAACTGACACGACCTCCTATTGAGCTTAAACCCTTGCCTGCGGGGCTGCGCTATGCTTTCCTACATGGCGATTCACAAACTCCTGTCATCATAAGCGATAAGCTTAGCGACAAGGAGACGGCCGAACTCATCGCTGTGTTAGAAAAGCGTAGAACGGTTTTTTGGGTATTCCTTGGATGATCTCAAGGGAATAAGCCCAACTTTATGCACACATCACATTCCGATTGACCCCTCGAGTAGATCAACTCGAGAACCTCAGCGAAGGCTGAATAATGCGATGCGTGAAGTCATGAAAAAGGAGGTTTTGAAACTTTTTCACGCCGGGATCATCTATCCCGTACCACATAGTGACTGGGTTAGCCCCGTCCAGGTGGTTCCCAAGAAAGGAGGTATGACGGTAGTCAAAAATGATAAAAATGAGCTTATCCCGCAAAGAACCGTCACGGGGTGGAGAATGTGTATCGATTACCGGAAACTCAACACGGCAACAAAGAAAGATCACTTTCCGCTCCCCTTCATTGATGAAATGCTGGAGCGGTTAGCGAAACATTCTTTCTTCTATTTCCTAGATGGGTATTCGGGTTATCATCAAATACCTATCCACCCCGATGATCAAAGCAAGATGACATTTACTTGTCCTTATGGAAGATATGCCTATAGAAGGATGTCGTTTGGGTTGTGTAACGCACCCGCGTCCTTCCAACGGTGTATGATGTCTATCTTTTCAGACATGATTGAAGAAATCATGGAAGTCTTCATGGACTACTTCTCAGTCTATGGAAAAACTTTCAATCATTGTCTTGAAAATTTAGATAGAGTCTTGCAAAGGTGCCAGGAAAAGGATTTGGTGCTCAATTGGGAAAGTGCCATTTCATGGTCCGTGAGGGCATTGTCCTAGGCCACCTAGTGTCGGAACGAGGGATAGAGGTAGACAAGGCTAAGATAGAAGTTATCGAGCAGCTACCTCCCCCCTGTGAACGTAAAGGGAATCCGCAGCTTTTTAGGCCATGCAGGGTTCTACAGGAGATTTATCAAAGACTTTTCTCAAATCTCTAGACCCCTCACAAGCCTACTAGCTAAGGACGTACCTTTCGAATTCATAGATGAGTGCTTGCACGCATTCAATACCCTCAAGAATGCACTCATCTCAGCTCTGATCATCCAACCTCCTGATTGGACCCTACCATTCGAGATCATGTGTGATGCTAGTGACTATGCTGTTGGTGTGGTCCTTGGCCAAACCAAAGATAAGAAGCATCACGCGATCGCTTACGCTAGCAAAATGCTAATAGGCCTCAGCTCAATTACGCTACCACAGAGAAGGAGATCCTGGCAGTCGTTTATGCTATCGATAAGTTCAGGTCTTACTTAGTGGGAGCAAAAGTCATAGTCTACACAGACCATGCAGCTTTGAAATATTTGCTCACTAAGAAAGACGCAAAACCTCGTCTGATTCGCTGGATTCTTCTACTCCAGGAGTTTGATCTAGAAATAAAAGATAAAAAGGGGGTAGAAAATACCGTAGCGGATCATTTGTCGCGTATGCAGGTCACTAACATGCAGGAACTACCTATAAATGACTTCCTACGCGACGACATGCTACTAAAGGTGACAGACAACAACCCTTGGTACGCGAACATCATCAACTATATGGTTGCCGGATATATACCGCCAGGGGAGAACAGGAAAAAGGTGCAAGTTGAAAGCAGACGTCACCTTTGGGATGACCCATACCTGTATCGGGTATGTTCGGACGGTCTGTTGAGGAGATGCGTACCAGCAACAGAAGGCCTACAAATCATTGAGAAATGTCACTCTGCACCGTACGGAGGTCATTATGGAGTATTCCGCACACAAGCAAAAATCTGGCAATGCGGATTCTTTTGGCCAACGATGTACGAGGACACCAAAGAATTCATTCGGAGGTGTCGCAAGTGTCAATTCCAAGGAGGCATCACGGCTCGCAATGCAATGCCATTACACTACAACCTTCAAATAGAAATATTTGATGTGTGGGGCATTGACTATATGGGACCATTCCAGAAGTCCCAAGATTGTGAGTACATCCTAGTGGCTGTTGACTACGTATCCAAGTGGGTAGAAGCTATGCCTTGCAGAGCAGCTGATGCCAAGCACGCCAAGAAAATGTTTCATGAAGTGATCTTTCCACGCTTTGGAACACCACGCATGGTGATAAGCGATGGAGGATCCCACTTCATTGACAAGACATTCAGAGCATTCCTGAAAGAGCTTGGAGCCAAGCACAACATAGCTACCCCCTATCATCCTCAAACCAGTGGTCAAGCAGAGACCTCTAACAAACAGATCAAGAACATCCCGCGTAAAACGGTCAACGATATGGGGAAAGCTGGAAAAGTAAGCTTCCCGATGCACTCGGGCATACGGGACCGCTTACAAAACCCCTATCGGCATGTCACCATTCCAGCTCGTGTACGCGAAAAGTTGCCACTTACCCGTAGAGCTCGAACATCGAGCTTATTTGGCTATCAAGAGCTGGAATATGGATCTCAAATTAGCCGGCAGAAATCGACAGCAGCAAATTTCTGAACTGGAAGAATGGCGGGAGAAGGCTTATCATAGTGCCAAACTCTATAAAGAACGAACTAAGAGATGGCACGATCACCGAATCAAGCTCAAAACCTTCAAGCAGGGTGAGAAGGTCTTGCTCTTCAACTCAAAGGTGAAACTATTCGGTGAAGGGAAGTTGCGGAGTAAGTGGAAAGGACCGTACACCGTCATCGACACGTCAACTCATCGACATCGACGGTAACATCTTCAAAGTTAACAGTCAGCGTCTTAAACCTTTCCTTGAGCCTTCCCACAATTTAAATTTCGGTGAAGAATTAGATCGAATAGATTTAATTATGCCTAGATTTTGAGTGCCCTCACTCTTTTGATTAGGCTAGTTATTCTATTCTTTCTTATCAAAAATATTTTCAAAAATATTTTTCTTTATCATAGAAATATTCCAGCATTTATCCTTGGGTTGCCCACCTTTTTACAAGTGCTTGGATATTTCAAATAAATATTTTACAAAATATTCCTTGAAAATCCCTTCTTATCCATTCAAAAATTGGAGTGCACCGTGAGCCTCGAACATCCAACGGATCAAAGCACCACATTTTGGAAACAAGTGGAACGTTGGAGGCTGACAGGACAGAACAGGGGAACGAGCCGTGCTGCGACTGGCGCGCTCGCGCCACTGGCGCGCTCGCGCCAGGGAGCGAGCCGTTGCTCCCCAAATTTCGTCCCCTGATCCTCAGCCCTTCTTTGATGCTCACCTTATGGAGTTTGATCCTGCTGCATTCGCGAGAACAGAGATGTCACCTCCACCTATAAATTGAGCCATCTCCTCCTCTCCTCTCTTCACAAAAGCTCAAGCCATTCATCTCTCTCTCTCTCTTGCTCATACTCATATTCCAGCAAGTTCTTTCTCCAACCAAGTAGCCATGGCCCTTGTTCCTTTCAATAGAGAAAAAGCCCTCTCTTTCGCCAAGGATTACCTAGAAAAGAGGGAAAAGAGTAACCAAATGGCGGCACCCCTCGCCATCGAAGGTGTTGGTATAAATTAAGTGCAACTAAAATATAAAGGATTCAAGCGCACGTAACATACCATTGTAGCATTTTACCGGGAGTAAACCAGGTATCGTTATTTATATTTTACCACGGGGAAGCAAGGGTTAAAGAATCGATAACTCACCATCATATATCTACTAACGTAGTAAACCAACTAGACTAAAGCGGGGGTAAATGATATCTATAAGGTAATATAATAAAGCACACATGAGAATTCTATAATAAATGAGTAGCTAGCTAGAGTGAGAGGACAACGGGAGAGATTAAGGTTCTTAAATACTTCTCTATTACTCTAGTTCGTGATAACAGGGGATGGATAGATATAGCAATCATACAATAGCACTTCGGGACATCACTAGACGGGAAAGCACCACAAAGGATAACTCTACCGACGTGACTACGGTCCTACTAATTTAAGAACCTACTCAATTCGGTGTGGACGGGGCTGTCACCTCCGTAACTACCACACAACCGAGAGAATAGGCGCAAACTCGTGTAACCGACAGCCTAAGCACCATGCCTACACTATCGATAACTACTCTAATTACATATGATAACTAGAGCACTCAATACGAGCGAAGATCCCATGCTAGAATGTAACAACTATACTAAGCATACATATGAAAGGCATAAAGTAAATAGAGAAGATAAATATATTAAAGCATAAGTCTTACAAAGAGTAGATACAAAGACATACCAAATCTCCGAAGACTTCTCCGTAACCGGAGCGCAGCTCCGCTCTCCCTAACTCTCATCTAGATCTAATCTACTACATTGGAATGTCTAGCTCTAATTCTCTAGAGAAGAGAAGTCATCCATTCAAGGGACGCCTACAACTCGATCCGTCGGGAGATAATGAATTAGGGTTTAAGGGATGCCTCCTCCGGGGGGCCGGGGGCCCCGCTTATATAGCCCCCTAGGATGCACCACAGCCATCGGATCAAACCGACCTAAACGGACGATAATTATTGCTCCTCAAGGTCGGTGGAGGCGGATCCGCGAGCCTCCACTGTTTGGTGGAGGTGGCCGGTCGGCCGACCCAAAGAGGGAGTCGGCCGACCCACCACTGCCGGGTGGGTCCCCGCTTCCCGGTGGTTTGCCGGAGTCTTCTAGAATATACAATTTTACCCGTTCGGTCTTTCTCTCTATGTAATCATGACATGTGGGCCTTCCTTGGGTATTTTGGTGACACCCCGAAATAGACATTCACCAAAACTCGTGGAATTTCATCAGTGTAACCCCTATATCTAACATGTGAACTCATATTAGTCCTTTCTCTTTGCTGCGTTGACGGTATAAAATTGATACTTAACGACCGTCAACAAACTCCCCAAGCTTACCTTTTGCTCGTCCCGAGCAAAGATAGACTCCGTGATGGATCAGGAGTTGCTACAATGCTTTCACTCCTCACAAGTACACATGCGTTCAAACAAGAACTCTCCTCCGGATTAGAGTGAACTATTCTGACTCAAAACTTACTCATATTACCTTTCACCATGGGGCATGTAACCGTCACTTGGGTCTTGAGTAGTTGAAAGATAGAACGGTCAAGTCAAGCGCCATGTTTCTCGCTCTTTGATCAACTATTATCCCAGAGTTTTTGCAAAGTTTTGAAATAAAACTCAGAGTTCCTTGTATGAATCTTTCAAGTCTCTCATTTGTGGTATTTCTGGATCCTCTCTAAGGCATGAGTAGTGTATGCCTTCTCTCTTCTCTCAAGAATATGTGGTATTTGTGGAACTAAGGCATAGTGGAAAGTGCCTTCTCTCTCTCACCCTACTTTCTAATAGGCTTATGTGGAGCTCATAGGTGGGGAGACACTCAAACTCACTTGCATATATTGCACAGTTAAGACATGGATCCAGAGGAACTAAACATACAATCAAGTCATATGTGCATGTGAATGAGGGGGATGAAATGAGTGATAGGATGATGGCGATAGTAAGGAAATGATTATAAGGGGTGATCACTTGGTGAACATCTACTTCTACACTTGCTCCTTTGGGGATAACATACCTCCTTTTATTTGGAAACTTTGAAGACCTTTGAAGAGGAGGACTTGGTTGCTCTTTTTTTTTTTCCTTTTTTTCTCTTTTTTTTTCTTTTTTTTTTAGAGCAATCAATCCTCTGAAAATGAAACTTTAGCAACGGGGAGTGTATAACTTGAAATGATAATGACTGGAGCTTTTATGTAGACAAATGGAATGGTGATGATTATTTCTAGATGTTCACTCCCAGGGTAGGAGTAGAACCTTTTCTGGATGAAGTGAAATGAATGGCGTATGTATATGTGGATGGATGGATGGATGGATGGATGCGTACTCCCAGGGTAGGAGCAGCATAGGTGCGTATCTCCAGGGTAGAGATAGCACAATATATGGTGGATATGGATCTATATGTAGGTGGTACTTCTAGGGACAGAAGTAGCACAGAATGAATGTAGTATTTATAAAATGGGTGCGTGCTTCTGAGGACAGAAGTAGCATAGATCAATGGATGGAGAGCACATAGTATTGACTTTAACCGCATGATCGATTCCTTATGGGTCCACAAGATAACCACACTCAATGCCTATAAAGACTACACTCAATGCCTACAATATGATCTATAAAAACAGATGGGTTTTCCTAATCTAGTAAGCATGAATATATGGCATGTGGTAGGAATTTGAACTCTCATCATAAAGGAACTCATCATGCAGGAATTTAATATTTTCAAAGATAAATTCTCCGAACTCTAGTATCTCTAGGAACAAGATGGACAAATGAGCTCAAAACCTTCCCATATCATATCCACCAACTACCTAGACTTAGATCAAGCATTCGCTACCCACAAGTTTCGTGTTCGAGCAAATCTCAAATCTAAACAGTTGTGTCTAAAACTCGGGAGAGTGCAAGGTTGAAAACTAGGTACTTGAAAGGAATTACGGCAGAGCAACTATTCATCATCTCCATGTAGAGTTTATTCTAGGGATTACTTAAAGACAGATTAATAAGAGCTCTCCAAAAGTAGAAAAGATAAATAAGGAAATCTTTCTGGGTTTCTAAGGTTATGCATCTTTTTTTAGTTGTCTAGCAAGCTCTATAAATAAATAGACAAGTTGGAACACTTAGCTTGATACACGGGGGATGCTCTCCCCAAGCCGGATGTTGACATAGTCTCATGGATATTGCCGATGGCGGTGAAGGAGTTCTAGTCTTCTGGAGTTTCGTGGATAGTTGCCGTTGGAGACAGCGTTCAACCTGTTGAGGGCAGCACTTCGACATGAGACTGGACATCCTTCGTCTGTTAGCTTTTCTTGATCCTTTATGTTTCGTGAAGCTCAAATAGACAACAAAGCTTGTGGAACTGATTAAGCATTAGTGATAAAACCTCTAAGCCTTGTTTGTCTAGAACAACCTTAACTCAAATGTCTTATAACGGGATCACAAGAAATATTTTTCTCTTTTTTTATAATAAAGGAATGCGTACAGAGAAAATAGATATGCTAAAAAGTTATTTTTATGCCACCACAATGAATGATTATTCACATGGGGCTTAGTAGTTTTTTTGGATGCAAAATGCAGAAATCTTTATTTTCTTTTTCTAGTGCGAGAGATAGTAAAGCGAAGATGCAATTAAGATGCATGTAGGGAAAATAAATATGCTTAAAGGAAAATGCAATCCGTGAAAGGAAATGCTTTGATAAATACCAAGTTACCTCCTTGGTGAGGGTTCGGTGATTTAAGTCCTCCGAACAGACTTCTTGTCATGTTCACTCCTTCGGCATCATTTGATCCCAAAGGTAGAGACCTTGAGAATCGCACCTCTTGAGATGGTAACTCTAGGAAAGGAGTCACCCATGTTCTTTCTTGTCCAGCTAGTCTTTATCACTCGGTGTACCTTGTGATGAAGAGTAGATGCTTCTAGTGGTCCTTTACTTCTTCTTGGAGTTTGCCTTGCTTGATTGACCTCTCTCCTTGAGCATCTTGTCTTCTAAAATTTCACTCCTTCTTTTTTTTTTATGCCTAGACCTTGTGCTCCACTCATTGTTTCTTCTCAACGTGCAAGAGTGACGGGGGCTTGAAAAGAGGAAGAGCATTCCTGGATCATTGTTTGAAGAGTCATCGGCCTTCCTCCCCCAAGCTTGACCTTGTTGTCGCTCGCCACGTAAAACCAAATACGAGTGTTGAGTCATCCCTCAGAGTGTGTTGTACTCCTATGTCCTCAAACACTGTTTGTCCTTTGTTTGTAAGCCTTCATGTATCTGAGAGGGACTTCTGATTATAGGTCTGTTGAGTAGAGATCTCTCCTTTGCATTCTCGCTTTTGTTTGGACTATCCAATCCAGGATGAGGAGACAGGCCGGTTGCATGATCTTCTTTCATCAACCATTCTTGATTTCATTGAGTCTTGGTTGACGCATTGATGTTCATTGGAGATGTAGAATCGAGTTCTTTCTTGATGGTCTTTGTCTTTTAGCGGTATGGCGAAGAGTTGTACGCCATCCATCTTGATGATCAAGGAAGGAGCTTCTTTAGAATTTGTATGCATGCTTCATCTCCAATGGCTTAAGGACATTATCTTGCAACCATGGTCATGGTCCTTCAAGGCTTGGTCGATGGTCAACCCTTGATTGGTGATTGGTTGACACAAGGATGCATGCTTATCATGCCATCCTTGTCCTTGCTGCCAATGTGCAAGATGGTGTCTTCAATCTTCAGGAACAATGAGAGCAGGTCTTTAATTGGCTAAAATGAGATGTGTTGCACCCTGCTCCTCATTGGCATCCTAGCTCGAGTGTTGGGCTCAATGCTATGATGTCTTCAAGGTTGCTCATAGCTTGTCGCCTTGATCCACTTCTTTGAGTGAGTTAAAGTTGTTGTTCCTTCTTGTGGAACTCTTGTCTTCTTCTTTGTTCCATCATCGAAGTGGCTATTTTGCGGTGATGCCAATCCACGAACAGGCACATCATAAGTTCTTTCCGCAAAATGTTAGTGGACACATACCCGAAGGATTGCACAATTTCAAACTATGGGCTATTATCCACTATGTAAATGATCATCATCTATGCTAATGAAAAGATGGATTTGAATTACTTTTAGCAAAGACTTTATTTATAAAGTTTTCTAAAGCTCTTTTTATGGCACGTTAACATGGTTCAAGGCAAAGGTAAGTTGCAACAAAAGACAATGTGAATGATATTTGTTACTTACAATTCTTCCTTGGATAATGAATGAGTTGTGTCTTTTGTGCGAAGTTGTTCGAGATCATCATATGCCTTGCTTCATCTCCAATGAGTGTTCATCCCTTGACTTAGCCAAATTGGATTTGAGAGTTCTCTGCAAGGGTTAGTCTAGCAAAAATAACCAATATCTACTAAAGCACAATTTTAGTTCAATAACCAAACTAGACTCCATGTCTAATTGGATTAAGGAGGACTACTTAACCTAAGCACCACGCTTACATTAAAAGTCCATAGAAGTACTCAATTCCAGCACTTCCAAACCAAAGTATACTATAGCAAACAGAGGTAGCATGAAAAGCACTATAGAGATTTACTCAAGAGGAGATGACAGAGCATGATCATGGTGAGGATTTTTTTCTCTTTTTAGATGCAAAACGTATGGATGAATGCAAGAAACTAAACATGCAATGGATGAGCAAACATAAAAGAGTGGAGTGGATGCATGAATTCTTAAAAGTAAACATGTAGTGAGGTGCAAGAATTTTAAAAAGATAACTACTCATAATTTTAAAGTCCATGAGCAAGACTATCTCACCGTTCTTGATCATACTTACCATGACTCACAGGATGAAATTAGTGAGTAGTGTTGCGGCATCTATGTTCATCACTTATTGTGACGACGACATTTTCTCCAATCTGCACATGGTTAGAATAATATATATGTATACACAAACCTGTGAGATGGCAAGGTTCCAGTTGAATGTTGAAGGACCCTGGGCTCTTCAATGTCTTGTGGAAACTTGTCGGAAGGTCGAAACGACATCTTTTGTCCTGTCTATTCCACACTCAACAGAACAAGGGGTAATCCTACTAAAGCTAGTGGTACACTAAACTAGCAGACATCAAGATCATTATCAAAAACTTAACACCGATTGCTTCCCGGCAACGGCGCCAAAAATGCTTGTTGGTATAAATTAAGTGCAACTAAAATATAAAGGATTCCATAGCGCCTGAGAACATACCATTGTAGCATTTTACCGGGAGTAAACCAGGTATCGTTATTTATATTTTACCACGGGAAGCAAGGGTTAAAGAATCGATAACTCACCATCATATATCTACTAACGTAGTAAACCAACTAGACTAAAGCAGGGGTAAATGATATCTATAAGGTAATATAATAAAGCACACATGAGAATTCTATAATAAATGAGTAGCTAGCTAGAGTGAGAGGACAACGGGAGAGATTAAGGTTCTTAAATACTTCTCTATTACTCTAGTTACGTGATAACGAGGGGATGGATAGATATAGCAATCATACAATAGCACTTCGGGACATCACTAGACGGAAAGCACCACAAAGGATAACTCTACCGACGTGACTACGGTCCTACTAATTTAAGAACCTACTCAATTCGGTGTGGACGGGGCTGTCACCTCCCGTAACTACCACACAACCGAGAGAATAGGCGCAAACTCGTGTAACCGACAGCCTAAGCACCATGCCTACACTATCGATAACTACTCTAATTACATATGATAACTAGAGCACTCAATACGAGCGAAGATCCCATGCTAGAATGTAACAACTATACTAAGCATACATATGAAAGGCATAAAGTAAATAGAGAAGATAAATATATTAAAGCATAAGTCTTACAAAGAGTAGATACAAAGACATACCAAATCTCCGAAGACTTCTCCGAACCGGAGCGCAGCTTCGCTCTCCCTAACTCTCATCTAGATCTAATCTACTACATTGGAATGTCTAGCTCTAATTCTCTAGAGAAGAGAAGTCATCCATTCAAGGGACGCCTCTACAACTCGATCCCGCCGGGAGATAATGAATTAGGGTTTAAGGGATGCCTCCTCCGGGGGCCGGGGCCCCGCTATATAGCCCCCTAGGATGCACCACGGCCATCGGATCAAACCGACCTAAACGGACGATAATTATTGCTCCTCAAGGTCGGTGGAGGCGAGATCCGCAAGCCTCCACCCGATTGGTGGAGGTGGCCGATCGGCCAACCCAAAGAGGAGTCGGCCGACCCACCACTTTGCCAGGTGGGTCCCCGCTTCCAGGGTTTGCCTTCTGGAGTCTTCTAGAATATACAATTTTACCCGTTCGGTCTTTCTCTCTATGTAATCATGACATGTGGGCCTTCCTTGGGTATTTTCAGCTGACACCCTGCAGAAATAGACATTCACCAAAACTCGTGGAATTCTGTCAGTGTAACCCCTATATCTAACATGTGAACTCATATTAGTCCTTTCTCTTGCTGCGTTGACGGTATAAAATTGATACTTAACGACCGTCAACAGAAGGTCCTCCCATGGCGCCATTGGCAAGAGCATCAAGAGCAGCCTCGTTGGATCACCGCACAAGCAAGCCCCTTAGGATTTCATCTCCCCAAACCTCTTCCTTCAAAACCCCCGATCTTTCCTATGCCGTTCAAGGAATTGATCGGTCCGATGGTGGGTGTGGAAAAGGTCTTGCGGGGAGGGAAGGAGGCGTCTACACTCCTCATCTCCTTTGCCATCCTCCTATCCAAGGGCAGCCCGCTGGTTTCTTTGGTGAGGCTTTGCCCCTACCAAAAGGTCCAACAAAGGAGGGGCTGCACAAGAAGATTAAGGAGCTCTCTAGTTACATTCGTTATCTTAGAGGTAGGCTCGCCGAAAGGAGCTCGGCTGAATTTATGCTAGAACAAGAGATTGACTCCCTTCACGTAGAGATGTATGAGGAGTTAGAGGGAGTCGCAACTACTCTAGGAGTTGCTGACGTTCTCGAGCTTCCTTTCTAGAGTCTTTCGCTCCACCCGAATAATTAGGCGCGCGCACTTTATTTTTAAATTTCAGCTTGTTGCATTTTCCTTCCAAATTTACTTTGTAATCGTGCGCCTACTTGTAATTTTCAGTTTTATAATTGAATAAATATATATATATTTTCTATCTTGTACACACTTGTTTTTGTCCTATGTGTTGCACAAAAATTCAAGAGACAGGTACAAAAACAAGTGTGGGGGAGGCTACCCCAACCTCTCAAAGCGATGCGCAAAAATTCACACCTTAAAATCATCGGTTTGCGCATCTTCTCACTCTCCACAAGTACTTTTTATTCATCCTAGAAATAATATGGTTTTATAACTAAAAATTGGCTGCTCTACCTTTGTGTTCGCTGATCGATTGCGGCGTGCATACTTCTTATTCCTCGCCAAAATTCTATCTTTCTGTGAGCAACTAATTTTTAGGGACCCCTTGAATATCTAAGTTATTGTGGGATGAGAGATAGTAGGATGATATGAAACTTGTTTATCTCTTGCAGTAGACTTGGGTTTTTCTTTGTGAAAATTATAAAACTTATAGCATGATCCTCAAGTGATGATTCAATTCCAACCAGAGCCAAATATTAGTGCTATACTTATAAAACCTTGCCACATAAGCTGCTTATCCTTGCACCAAAATTGTGTCCCACTCTATCGGATCGTTGCGAGAGAAGTTTCATATCCCCAAGATCGAATTTCACACACACCCACCAAATAAAATTGCCGACCTTTACCCTGAAAGTCACGCACATCATCCTCTCATCCATCCACCATAAAAATGCTGACTCTTACACTGAGAGTTACGCAACCATCTTCGCCACAAATAAAAACTCCATCCACTATGCTCATGGTTCTCTCTCAAACTATCCTTCACCTACAGAAATATGGGCTTCATTAGAATTATTACCCCTATCAGAATAGAAAAAAAAGAGAGAAAATAAAAAAAAAGATAGAAAGAAAAAGATCTCCCCCATATTATTATCACAAAAAAAAGAGAGGAAGAAAGAAAGGGAGAATAATAGAAAAAACATCCTTTTTATAGGGAAGCCCATATTTTCCTTCAAATAAAAAAGAGAGAGAAACATGGCAAAAAGGAGTTCCATCTACACTCATATTCCACACACTTGCACAATTCGATCTGTCCTTCCCTCCATTGATCCACTTCTTGACACGACAACACTCGCAGGAAAGCATGCACCTCATCGATACCTATGAACTCCAGATATCAGCCATTAGAGGTAGGATGAGTAGCAAGGCAACAAAAACTCTCTGGTGAGGATCAACCACCCACAAAAAGAGTGACTTGAGAGCATCACTTGAGGAATTCACCGCTATCTTTTCTTACAAAAATTTAAAAACCCCAAAGTCTTGAAAGCAAGGAGACACGAGTTGACTTGAAATCCAGGCTGTTCCATCCCTCAATAAGCTCAAAGATTACTTGGTAGACATTGTGAATGCTCACAGATAACCAGTGAGGCTTGGAATAATCTGTATGCAGGTTAATATCTCAGGAAAACAAAACCACCTTAGTGTCTTTTGCTTCACTCGAGGACGAGCAAAGCGCTAAGTGTGGGGAAGCTTGTTGGCGGTCCTTATTGCATATCTAACCCCGCCAACTTAGGCTCATAGTTCACCAAAAACCACCTAGATAGGAAGTTTATACTAACAAAACTCCATAGTTTTGGTGAACACTTCTTTTGTAGGAGCATTCATGGAAAACATGTATTTTGTGCCAAAAGCTAGAGAAAGGAGAATAAATATTTGAATTATAAAATTGGCCCAAAGGCAAGACAAGAAGAAAAGGAGAGAATGGCCAAACCGACGTACCAACATGACGAAACACCGCATGGGCCAACTCCAGGCCCAAGACCAAGCCCACCAGCCAAGGTCGGTCAGGGGTAGGCGGCACCCTGGCGCGCTCGCGCCAGGGGCGCACTCGCGCCCTCCCCTCTGACAGGAGGGCCAGGCCAGCTGGAGGCGGTGCAATTAATGCCCCAGAGGGCGGTGCGGGGGTGTTTTGGTCATTTGGGCATGCGGAAACCGACCATGTCCACATATAAAAACCCTTCTCTCTTTCATTTCACACATCCAATTTTTCATTCTTCATTCTCATTCCTCCCTCTCCACTTCCACAAGCCTACACTAGAGGAAGAGTAGAGCCATTATACCTAGCTTCTAGCTAGAATAGAAGTAGGAGAGTGAGAGAGGTCAAGAGCAGAGTAACTCTTTTCGAGTACTCCCGGAGGCTAGTCTTCCACGGGGTGGAGTGCCGGATTTGTCGGCTCCCTCCTCACTTGTACCTCGACGACTTCTTACGCTTGAAGTAAGAGGTTCGTGTTTATCTATTCGTATGCTCCTTCTTGCAAAGTTATCTTTATCGTCATTTGCTTGCGGGTTCGTCGACCGTCCTTGTGGCAGTAGTTCTAGTAGAGGACTCCTGATAAAGACGGACGTTCCTGGCCGACGCTAGAACTGTAACGTTGGCGTAGACGTGGTGTCTAAGCTGATTAGTTACCTTCGTTTGCCTCGTACTCCATGGTTGAGGTGGTAGGCGGCAGGTGGTGACAGCCCTGTCCGTCCTTTGTAATCCCCCACGTCCGGGTACGGCGTAGAGCTACAGGCCGGCATCACCTAGCATCCAGGTGCGATCCGGTGCCCGAAGCAAGCATTTCAGCAGTAGAGTTACCTTTCTCTAAGGATTAGTCTTATATAAAACCTCACTTTCCCAGTTACCTACTCTCTCCTCTGGGCAACCTAGCTAAGACCTAAACCTGACCATACCGTTCTTCGTGAAGTTTACGATACCCAGTCTATCACCGGGTGAAGTGCTACAACGGTCTTTCCGTGCGCTTGCGGAATTTACTGCTTTCGCTAAGAAATACCAACATCCACCTGGGGGAGCCACGATCCTAGACCTAAGCCATGATAGTAGAACCCATGCAGTACCCCAGTGACTATCTACAAGACCCTAGCTGGTTGGAGGCTAGAGACATCATGCCAACCGTGGTAATACCCTTCCACATGACCTAGTGCCATGGTAATAGAAGCCACCTACACCTATAGCTACCTAACTATCCTAATAGACTAATCCTCACCAACCCAGGGAAAATACCTCTGCCCATGAGAAGGTAGTTGCCTAAACCACATACCTCGATAATAGGAGCTACCTACCTCAGCTTGACTAGCTACCTAACCATTCTGATGGATAGACCCCACTAGACCACCCTAGTGAGGCAACCCACCGACTATGCCAAACTAGAGCAACGTGCCCTAACCTTATGCTTATGACCTAGTGGACCAACACGTCGCCATAGTGCCATGGAGTATGACTAGCAGATAGTCTAGGTATAACTACCTAGTTGTCCACCCATAATCTAGATGCCTAGCCAACCTAGATAGAGTATCTAGTGCTAACCCAGGAAGGAGTGTTAGGCCACGTGTTGAGTTTGACATAGCCTTGGATCTTATCACATCGAGAGCTATTGGCCTAGACAAGTTACACATGTCACCCCTTTAGGTGCCACACCGCTGTAGTACATACACTAGTGGGACCCATGCTAAGTCTTTATCTTAATCAAGCTTTATGTCGTCATGTCACATGTATGACATTTATACTTGACTCACTCCAGCACTATTAATTTGTCATGCAACATGTATGATTTGGGTTTTTATTTGGATTTTCCATTGTATTGAATAATAAATCGATAAAACATATTTATTTATATAATAAATAAATATACATACCTACATGTTATTATGGGACTAACATCCCAACATATCCTATGACCTTTGTGACCACCATGAAATAGTGTAAAAGTGATACATAAAAGACATGATCTACAAATACATATACTTGTACACATGGAAAGAAAATAGAAAAAGAAAAGGAAAGCAATTGGAAATGGAAATGATAAAGGCCATTTCGGCATACTACTTCGGCCCAGCCCACGATCTCCATCTTTTCTTTTTCTTTTACTCAGTTGACCAACCAGCCCAGCCCGCTAACACTCTTCCTCCTCCTTTTCCTTTTTCTCGGCCCAAGACAACCAAACTGGCCCGCTCCACTCTCTCCTCTCTTCCCTGTCTCGCGGCCAGACCAACAACGAGGCCCAGATTGTCCTGCCGGCCCAGCTCTCTAATCCGGCCTGCTTCCTCTTTTCCCACCGGGCCGCGCACCGGCCCAACCTGGAAACCGAACGGAGCAACATCACGTGCACCTGCCCCCTCTCATTGTGTCGCTGGCGAATGGACCCCACCTGTCATAAGTTCCTACCTGCTCCCTTGCTCTGCTTTTGATTGAGATTGAGGAAGCGTGATCACCACGCTGAAGCCGCCGCCGCCCGATCTTTCCTTCCTCCACTATCGACGCCCGAGAGCTCTTCCACCTGTACCGGCAAGGCCCCGACAGCCCCTGCCACATTGCACCCGCGGCCGTGAGCTTTTTGCTCCGCGCGCGCACAAGCACATGGGATTGCCGCCGTGGGCAATTTCGGGAAGTGGAGCACGTCCGCCCTCGCGCCGCGCCGCCCTAAGCTGCTCTCGCTGACACCCTTGCCGCGCGCACCCAAACGCGACGTGGCTTGCCCCAAGCCACTTGATCGCGCAGCGCCACCAGCCACCGCCCGCCTCGACATCCGTACGCTCGCCTCCGGATCAGCCGCCGCGTGTCCCGACCATCCCATCACACGACTCGGACGTCGATGGCCTTGCCTGGAACCCTAGCGCCCGTGGGTATAAGAACCTCCAGCCGCCGCCGCTTTCACCAATCTTTCCACCAGCGCCGCCATCTTCTTCCTCCCACAGCTCCTGGCCTCCACCTCGCCGCAGCGCCACCATGCCTTCTCCCATTCCTTCCTGCTGCCTCGCCACGCCACTAGCGTCATCGCCATGCCATGCAGCTTCCAGAGCCGAGGGGTAGTGAGGAGGAGACGTGGGAGAAGAAGGACGTGGGGAAAGAAACCGAAGCCGCCGCTGTCGGACTCGGAGAAGAAGGACACCGCCGCCGCCGAACGTGGAGGAGACGACCTCGCCGGGGCGCTGGAGTTGCTGGACCAGAACCGCGAGCTCGGCGTCGACTACATCTTCTACCCCGCCACCTCTCCGTCGCGCCATAAGAGCCACACCGAGCCTGCCGACCACGTTGCACCAGGTGAGTCGCCACGGCCCCCATTCCAACCCCGACCATGCTAATTTCCGGTCATGGCGTCTCTGCCAGAGGCGCATAGACCGAGGGCCATCTCCGGCCTCATGGCACACACGCACCCACCGAGCATGACCAACCCAGCCACAGGGAGACCGGCGCCACCACACGCCGAGCTCGGACTGGACCGCCATGTTCGCCGCCGTGGCCGGACCATGCCACGGTGTGCCGCCGTTTCCCGGCGAAGTAGCAACCTTGGAAGCCCTTGGACCCACGGGACCCCGTCCGCCATGGTGGGGCGCATCCCATGCGCGCACCACCGGCGCGAGACGCCCCCGGGGAGGACCATTCCTGACCTCGCCACCGGAGGTTGAGGCCGCATGGGACGCTCTGGGAGCGTCACCGTGGTGCCCTTGCGCCGGCTGGCTCCGGCCACCTCGCCTGTCGAGGCTGCGCCGTCGAGACGCGCCGCGGCTTGCTGCACGCCGCAGCACCACCGGGAGGTGAAGATGAGGCCCCTAGTGGCCGCCTTGACGATGTGTTGCACGCCGCCGTGTTCGCAGAGCGCCGCCATGGCGAGCTCGCGCCGGCCGATTCCGGCCGCATCGCTCGTCGAGAATGTGCCCTCGAGCTCCTCCATGGACCGCCACACCCAGCCGTGCTGCTGATGGAAGCCAAGGACCCCTGTGTTGCCCGGCCGCGTGGCCGCCGTCCTCGCCGGAGCTCCGCCGCGTGCTCGTCACTCGCGCGGGCGCTGCCAAGCTATTTGGTCGCCGTTGATGAGCCGAGCAGATGCCCTATGACCCCAATCACAGAACCTTAGCGCCAATTGGAAGAAAAGCCGCCGGCCTTGCCTTGTTGCTGCGCGCCGCCACCGCCGGCGAGCCACTGCCGTGGCCAGCTATGCGCGAGCTGACCGTCGGACCTCCGAGCCACCCCGACGGTGTCGCCCCAAGGCCGTAGTGCCTATGCGCACGTCCCCTCTGGCGGAGTGTGCCACGGTGCCCAGACGCGCCGCCTTGCCACCGGCGGACATGTCTGTCGCGTGCCAGGGCAGGAGCAGGAAGAAGATGGGGATGGAGTTGGGAGGAGAGGGAACGGACACGGTCCACATGAACCTGTGCAACTGACAGCGGGCCCCCCCCCCACTATCTCGTGTCCACCGTGAGCCGTAATCCTGTGAACCGAGCCTCATCTGGAAAGCAGCTGTGAACTTGGTGCAGTGAACCAAGGAGAAGAAATGGGTGCGCAGACCTGGTCCATCATGGACCCTGTTGTGGTCCATAGACCGTGAACCTATGGACCACCGTGAGCCGGCCGCGATGCCATACACCGTAGACCAAGCCCAGAATGGATCCAAAGGAGCGACGTGGCAACACCTGGGAGCGCCACGTGGCGGGCCGAGCCCGGCCCAGGGAGCCCACTTCTGGCCCATGTCCAGCCCATGTCGACCCATCTCCGGCCCATGTATGGTTTGACCAAGTCAACGGTGATGTCAACATGCATCATGCTGACGTCATCCTGGTCCCGCGTGTCAGTGCCATGTCAGCGTGCCATGTGGCCTATTCCGGTGCTGACACGTGTCGGCCTTGTATAATTCAGCTATTTATCTTTTTCAGAATATGGTTTAAACTTCGAAAATTCATAACTTATTCATACGAGCTCCAAAAATTATGATCTTTATATGTTAAATTCATCTAAAATCGAGATGTACAGTTTAAGACTATGTTTGAGTGCATTTGATCCTTCAATATTTCATTTGCTTCTTTGTGGCTTCTATAGGAGTCGCTAACGCGACTGTTACGTTTCGGTTTCAGAGTCGATTCAGGAAAGGAGCGACCTAAGGACGTGAGGTGGAGATCCGATGTACGACTACGGAGGAGGACTTGTACCACTACAGTCGGATTCGTACCACTACTTCCTCTACATCGCAGGTGTCATGGCAGCACCCTCTTTTAGAGAATCCTATTATACATTGGATGTTTTAGAATTGCTAGCGCTTTATATTTATTCCTTTGCTAGTATATGATGCATGATATTGTCTGAGCTATAATTACCTTGTTCGAAGCCCTTTTACCATGTTACCCAGCCTTGCGCTCGCACTTATTTATTACCACCCTTCTGCGTGCTTGCATTTATTATCACCATACTTATTATAACTCCACTTCGCATTGAGTATGTGGTGCGGGCGGTGAACCCCTGGGAATGGTTTGGCTTGGGATGCCGGACTTGTGGTTATGGTGATGAGCGGTGTGCTGCGTGAGTCTTGGGTGTGTGGTGAGGGTTGAGTCGGCCGGACAGGGATTACGATGAGCTTCGAGCGAGTCTTGCCGAGGGGATACGGCCTGGGTATCCCCGCTTTGTGTTTACCTGTGGCGGGTAACTGCTTTGGATTGAGGAGTTCCATCGTGTGAACCTCTGGGAGGTGGAGCCTTGGGAGTGGGGTGCTATGGCGGCACGTTAAAGATTAGCCCATACAGGGGAGATATCCCTGTCTGGCCAATACCTAAGGACTTGAGGGCTAGTGACCGGATCATTGGACGCTTACTTTCCACTCGCTCTCTAATGGGAAGGGAGACGGTCTAACCATCTGGTAGAATGAATGCCATTACTGTCTGGAGTAAGCGGATGTGTCGGGAGGTACGGGCCGAGAGTGCTCACACCCTCCTTAACCAACATAGTGACCCCCAAGGCCTGGTACTATGTCTCACAGTCTCGGCGGCCAGGGTCGAGTGGCAGGATGGTATTCGCTCTAGGCTTATGGCGACCGATATCTGCCTAGGTAAATTGATGTACCGATGATGGCTATCTTGTGGAATAGTGAAACCTCTGCAGAGTGTATGGTTGATCGATCGATACATAGCTGACTCGTTGGCTGTGGACCAGTCCCGTGTGATGCTTGCTTGACTAGGAGAGGAGTCTTCTGCCTTTCTTGGGATATGGGTCTGTTACATCCGACCGTGAGCCTGGGAGGTTGCGGGTCGTTGAGGCCTGACGAGAGGGAGTCGTCTTGCCGGCCACGTAAAGCGAGGTGGGGTGTGGTATGTGGGGTGTGGTGATGTGTGGATGGGATGGATGGGATGGTGGATGGATGTGTGTGTGGGATTTGGGAATGTGTTAAACTTGATTATTATTATTATTATTATTATTATTATTATTATTACTACTACTACTACTACTACTATACTTGTTGCTACCTCGCATGCGCTAGGATGCAAACCATAGCCAAATATAGGATCGCCAGATCCCTTTATTTTCTCTTTTCCACTAAAGCTCATTCGGTGCTGACCATGGCCTACACACATCTGGCGGTGTGCAGATTTCCTGTGATGTTAGGGTTGAAAGGATTAGATGGTCTCATGCCTGCGCTCAAGTTGGAGTTTGAAGCTGCTTCCGCGTTATACTTCCACCTTCGCAAGCTGTTCTGGATGTTAGAAATACTTTGTTTGCGCCAGTGTGGCGTTGTAATTATTATTGTAAACCCTTCTACTTGTACTCTGTATTCTCAGAATTCGATGTATGGAATTGATTATCAACTGTTGTGATTTTTCCCTTCGTGGAAAATTGAGGATGTTTCAACAGCAATACTGATAAAGAACTCACAATGAAGATGCCATAAAAAGTTTGATAAATTACCACATTACACACATTATATAATGGTCCATAACCATATAGATTCCTTATTACAAGCACACTTCATATATTGATAACATAGCTCATATTATTACAATTCTAATACAAATAGTTCCATCACACAAATCCAAGTTGTACGACTAACACAATGACACTTAAAGACAATGGCATTCTTCATAGTAACGTGGAAAACTGCCATGGTTAATTGCGCCATAGGCTACAGAGCTTCCATCTGTGAGACAAAAAAAAGGATAAACTCATTATGAAACTCACCTCGTATATTTTAAACACAGTCAATTGCAGTGAAAAATTTACAGAGAAAATGTGTCCTAACCTTGCCAGGTTTCAAATTTCATATAGTACACCCAGGTAACCTCTTAAGCTGCATGAATCAGACCCCTGATGTTGCCCCTCTCAACCTTAGGAAATATATGCAAAGCAATGACTAAATCATATGATTCTAAAATATAGTCAACCTATTATACATACCATAATAACAAAACTTACCTCAATCAAATTGAAACTGCGGTAGATTGTCTCAAACCTGACCTTGAAATCACCAAACTGCTGAGTATAGTTGCTGAAGACATCATGTGCAAATACATTCCATCCACTTTCACCTAGGTTAGGATGAACATGCTCTACCCAGCAGCCAAGCAAATACTCACAATAATCTAACATATACTTCAGGCCACTTGCACGACAACCAACCTCTTTGATAACTCCAGGATAGAAGCTATGGAAGTCATCTTGATAGTTTCTGATCAGATAATTCAGGTCCATGAAGCAACAACATTCTGTTTTATTGGCACGGCGCAGCACACTAAAAAATAATCTAGCTTTTGCTCCAGATTCAGTAGCACAAGGCAACCCAATAAAGTTCATAGGTGCAACTTGTATTGGAGGGGAATCTGAACCAGTAGTTGTACGTGGGGGAAATTTAACAAGCATACCAGCCTGATGCTGCACCCCATCCAATTCGTACATGCTAACATCAGAAAGATCCCAACCAAGCTTTTCAACACCCTTGTCAAGCAAGAGACGCATGGTAGAAAGCGATGCCTCCCAAGTAATTGGCTGCAAAGAAATAAACTGAGTTCAGTACCATATAAGAAGAGATGAAACGGAAAGTATGCCATCTTAAAACCTTCACACCCCTTAGGCAATACAAACTTACCATGTCCACGGGAACTGAGTTGTCAAGTCTAGTTTGCAATACATGGTGCCGATGACGCTTCCTAATAGAATCTACCATGATACGTGCAAAATTTATCTCATTGATCATCTTATCAGAGTAATCACTGGCACGAGCTTGAAGCTATGCAACAATAGAAATCTCTTGTTCTTCGACAGTATTATTTGTCCGAGCAACTCCTATCCAATACGACAACTTCTGAGAAAGAACATGCATGGCCGAGTAGCAATCCTTCATAACAGTTTCCATGCAATCAAATGAATGGACATATCTCATAACAGCATCACTGAGCGCATTATGCAACTTGCGCTGTTTAGAAATAACAACATAACTAAAGTCTACTGGATAGATTTTATAAAACAAACGCAGAGACTCAACCATTGAAATTACAGCCAACCGCTCTGCTTCAGCAACACCAACAAAACTCCTCCCACAACTCTCAAGTTTTATGTACCCAGTGGATGAAAGATTGGAGTCACAGTCAATCCAAATTGAGACCTTATGATTAGTATTGCCATCTGACTCCTCCACACAATGGGTTACCTCCAATCCTTCACAAGCATCATCACCATTTTGAAGATCAGCATAAATAGCCCTGAAGATATCCCTTGGCCACACAAATATATCAGGCGCCATCCTGAAAAGAACTAAAGATGATAAAGAACACATAAACCCTATCACAGATAAAATGAATGAATCACCAGAAACAACACTACCAGATCCCAAAACCATCATCCCTCTCCATCAATCCAAATAATAAACAGATGTATATAGATCTACATGGATGTAGTACAAAGATCTACATACCAGGATGCAGCGCCTCGTCCACAAGAACAGATCTATCAGCGCAGTTCGAAGGTGGTGGATAAGCAAGCGAAGCCTAGTCTGCCGTGAGCACAATGCAAGCTAAGAAGAACTGAATTTATTGCACCCTCTAAGCCAAGAATAGCCTGGTAGACTTACAGACAGAGCATGCTTTTGGCCCACGGCTAGGCTTCCAAAGTAAGACACGCTACCTATTCATAATACTATATACAACCTCATCCTTGAAACGGTTAGATAACATGTCATATACTCCTACAATACATAAACGCAGGTCACAGTGAAATTAAACAATAATGGCTTAGTATATTGAAAGATTAGAGGTTTCATTGTCACATTGAGTTAATTCAACAACATGTACATACAGATTACACCTTGGCACAAAATGCAATTCCAAATTGTGTGCGCATTTATTGTGAAAAAACCATCCTTTCTTTCAATTTGTATGTACAATAATAATAACAACTCCTCATGCTCACGTCAAGTTAACTCAGATAACATGTACGAAAATGTTGAATTTAAACAGAAGTAGCATTTCGTGATATGATCTGAATTTTTTATCAGAAAGGATGGTTGTGAATCGTTCCACTTTGCAACTCTTACATGTGTACAATAAATGAAAATTGTAACTGTATCCACAAATATGCTTTACTAACATCTATTCATAAATAATAATTAAACCGTCTCATTTTTTCCTCCCATTAGCACCATGCGATACGAGTTGGTTGCCAAGCGCTTCATTGGCGCGCGTGGCCCTTGCGGTTCCACCTTTGAAAGCATAACTGGTGATAAGACAAAACCACGCACTTCGTCCTCCCACCCAGCAGTTGCACTTCACCTTCCACTTCTACACTTCTCACGACGCCTATCACCAGAAGACATTGCATTCCCCGTCCTCCACCCCCCTTCCTCACATCGATCTGTAGTCCCCAACCTCAGCCCAGCAATGGCGGGTGATGGCAAGAACCAGAGGCTCAGGCTCGACTACGACTACACGCGTTCGAGATTGGAGAACCTGCCAGAGGCACTTGTTGTTGACATTGCAGTCCGCATTGCATCTGATTCTGCAACCGGTCTCGAGGACATGTTCAAGCTGGGCACGACTTGCATCGTGATGAAGAACGCCTGCAAAAGAAGAACCGTCGCTCACTGCATCTCAGTTCATCGGGTGCTGTCAGGTCCACTCATCTCCAATGACGACTTTGTCCGCATCGTCGACAATCTGACTCACCGGCAACGTAGAAGCCAAATTCTACCGTGCTGTGCTCGATGCATTGGTTGATAACCGCTTCACCATCAATCCTCCACTAGCGAACCTAGAGGACGCAGCCACATCGGGCCACCCACTTCCAAGGTATTTGTATCGACACTATATAAGTGCAGTAATATATTCAATCTAAAACATACTGATCGATCCATCCTATGTTAGCATGTTAGGTATCGACATTATATAACTGCAGCCATGTTAGCATGTATGTTTTGGTAGATTGGCCTTGGAATATTGATGTATTTATTATGCAATTGATCAGGTGATTTGTTTGAATTGTCTTTCAAATTTGTAGCAATTGTGAAGTCTAGTAGGCTGTAATTTTGCCTGCCTATCTGTGCTATAGGTGAATTATGTGGATCAATTTAGATTATTTTGGGTGTGACAAGTAGTACAGGTTTTTTTGAGTAATATTTGAACTGATCCGATATAATTAAATGATCTGAATTGAATCAAGTGCAGCTGTGATATGATAAAAGGGACACAATGAATATGGAATCATAACAGATTAGCATTACAAAACAACAGTTGTTTTATTCAAGCAAAATAGACTTGCATACACTAGTTTTGTATTACAATTAGTCTACTTCATCATCTTGATTAAGACACCCGAGACAACGAACATTTAAACTAAAACAGAGCATCCAATATAAATGTTAACAATGTGAATTATTATCAGGTATGTCCTGGCTGGACGGATGATCAGGAACGTCTCATCCTCTGTCAACTCGAAGGAGATCCCAATGATGTGCAGGAGGGCGTCATCTGGAGGAACAACAACATCGACCCAATCCGCGTACGTGCTGTCCAGGTTATCAGCACCATTGTCACCAGGTTCAGGCCTTCGACACTGCTAGCCAAACCAAACCGGCAGGAGTTTGGACGAAACTGCTGCCTTCAGTGGTAGGCCGGCTTCTGCAGCGAAGAATGCCGCATGTACTACGAGTACTTCACCTTCTTCCGCGACGTCGCTAGGGTTAGATACAGGCAGTGTCATACTTCTAGAAAGTATGCAATCCAACACTGCTACTGTGTCAACTGCCAAGTCATTTAATCCCACATTTTAGCAATTACCTCTTCACACGTAGAAAACATACCATGCTGTTTTAATCATTGAACTATGCTACCATGTTTACAGCTTTGAACCAGTACTATTTATGTTATGTAATGTGATCATCCAACTAGTCTACCATGTTTACATATCTCCACCAGTACTATTTATCTTATGTAATGTAAGATTTGATCTGAATTTTGTGTCACAAAGCATGGTTCTAAGGCCTCAAACATGAGGTACACCTACAAATTGATATAAATTCGCTTATATCAATGGAGCTGGCGAATTATTATAATGAACATTTCACACAACATCAATAATAAAAACCATCCATTATTACAACATAAGTCCATCTCACTGCAACATAGTTCTACAACACAGCAACTAATTTACGTCTCTTTATTACAACGTAACTTGACCACAAAATGCACTGGCACTAATGATAAACTAAGAGAACGACTACCTTCCAATAAACATTATCTCCAGGTGATGCAAGCTAGACATCCAACTTATTTGAACAAACCACCGACTTCTCCATATCGATAGCCTGCAATTCACAAATAAAATAACCCTTAACAATATCATATAAAAGCATGAGGAAACCACAAAAGCTTAACTACAAAATTAAAATGGAGACAACAACTATTGATGCGTACCCCAAGTACACGAAGAAGTCAAACAACTGCAGGAATTGACGCCTCCAAATAAGCCTTGTCAACCTAGAAAAAAAACTATAAATGTCATCATGTTTGAACTCGTGAAAAACTAAGTTAAAATAACAGTAGTACGACTTCTTTCCAAACTAACTAAAAACCTGAGCTTCATACCTTGTCGTTTACAAATGAAGCCCAAAGAGGAGCAAATTCTTGCTTCAAACGTAGTAAATTTGCACGAAAAATGTTAGCATAAGACCTCACATGACCAGTACAACCATTCGATGACATCTTGTGCAGCAGACTTGCTCATCAATGAGACGCAGAACACGTTGCAGCCGCTGACCAGAGCGTCAAATGCCATGCATCTTGTATTCAAAGAAGGGAATAAAAGTATCTTCATACTGTTTAACCTTATGATGCAAGTCCATGATTGGAAACCCAAGAGCAACATTCACATGCTTAACTACAGCATACATCAGTTTAGCCTTTGCAGCCACTGGAGTTAGAGCAGTGCCACCAACAAATGAGAAGGGCTCCACAGACAAAGATACAGAGGCCCTAAAGTGCCCATCTTCAGTGCATAGCATCTTGACCACATCAACATCACAGTTCATCTTTCCAATTGCTTCAACTAAAACAGTGCGAAGCGCATTGAAGGAAGCTTCCCAATCAACACGCTGAAATATATAAGAAAAAAGACTCAACATCAATGCTTCATTCATAATGAATCAAAATAACATAAAAAATGCAAATCACATCAGCACAAAATTATGACACATATTCTTTTCAAGTCTGAATTCAAAATATTACCATGGGCATAGGGGATGTGGTGTCAAGACGGCTCTCATCCTAAGGAACAGGATCACGGTCAAGCAACAACCTCAACAGCAAACCAGACTGTTCAATCTCAACAGCACAAGTCCCACCTAATTCAGACACCCAGGATTGGAAACCAGACACAGCTATTTCATTAGTGAGAGCACCTCCCGGGTGTGAAGTATCTAACCAAGATGACAAGGAAACTGAAAGAGCAATCATAGCACTGTGACACTCCGTAATAATTTCTTCCATCCTATAATAGATGCCACAAAAAGAGTCCAGAGATTGTTTCATAAGAGTGTAGAGAGCACGCTTCTCTGCTATAGCAATATAACTATAATCAGCTAAAAAAATATCATAGTTCACCCGAACAGCTTCAAACATCGCAAGAACAGCTGATCTTGCAGCATTCCCAACAGAGAGAGACCGATCACCAGACACAAGCAATGAAACGCGTCTAGTTTTAGAGAACCTCGACTAAACCTCAAGACTGATAGAAAACTGTGTATACACAACACCATGCTCCTCAACCTGATTACTAGCAATTTTCAGACCATCAGCAGTAGCCTCACTGCCCGACTGAAGATCGTCATTCAGACCCCCAAGCAAATACAAAGGCCACACGTAGGCTGCAGACCCCATTCTTTCTACACACATCACATAGAAAAACAATAAGAGAACATTTACTTAATAATGAATTGACTAGAAACCTATCCATCACACAGATTAAGTAAACAACTATACTTTCGTATATATGATCAATCCGAAACAGAAACCATTCAATAAAAACTTCACCTGACAAGTCTCAGATTTTCAAACAAAAAGTCATAAACAAGAAAACTTGCAGATCTGAATAAAACCAGTATGGATCCTTTACTAACCTAAACAAAGCACCTAAGCAGCGAAGCGTAGCCAACCCTTGGACAACAGCACAGGAGATGGCTCCTTACACAACAAGCTTAAGGCCAGGGGGTATGGGGGTAAAATAAGAGGGAACTATATAGACACAAGCATAATAAATGCACCCTAGCAACCGACATACCTTATCGCTTCACTTTCCACAACCGAGACCAAAGACAATGCCTTGCATCCTATGAAACAAGGCATGGGCAACTTGCAAAATTTATAATCGACTTCTACAAGTACTGACACCAATGTGAACAAGAATCGATACATATGCCAATTTAATGCAAACACGTAGGAGTACTAGCAACCTAAACCATGTCATATGTAGTTCATAGTACATTATATTTTGGTATAATTTTACAACCAAGAACAACAGTAACAACTATGGACACCTAAACAGAATATTAAAATCCACCATTCAAATTAATCAATGGATTATCGACCATAGATCATTTGTCCCAACACTAATACATACATTACTTTTTAAAGTTCAAATCAAGAGAAATACTAAATCCCTACAAGCATTTACCACAAAGAATTGCACATAACAAATAAATATCCAATAATTGTATACATCTCCATCGAACCAACTACTAGTAATGACAAATATGACTACCCCAAAACCGAAATATATAATCGAATAGTCATAACATATCATGAACCGCAAATTCGAACAAACCAATTTCAAACGAAACACACTGGATCATAGCTAAAGTATCCAAGTCGGCATAATACGATATTACAATCCATAGTTCAGAATTACCAAATAACACACCAGTTGGTACGTCAAGTACCAAGGTTCAAATGATAGAATACGATATTACAAACCAAGTTCATACATAAATAGTAGTAGAAGGACACAACTAGCCATAGATAAAGGACAATTGCTTCATTCTGGAGACCACACCCAACATCATCATCGAAAGCAAACGTCCCTTAGCATCCCAAGATTTCCTTGTTGAAGTGCACCGACCCCCTACACCACAGGAAGACCAATAGGGAAGAAACGAATGCGGAACCTCTTGTTGCTGATCCTGATACGAACCACATAATTGGCACCAACGGTCAGCCCAGACTCGTTAGCAAATCGAGACCAACCAATGCAGATACGAGCAACACAGTCTAAAGGCTCCTCAGGCTTCTTCAACACAGCTGGATAGCGATCATTGGAAGTACCAAAAAACTGAACCACACGCTTCCTGTTTGGCAGCTCCTTGGAGAATTCCTTTGTAAACCACTACACAACAGAAAAAATGATCAATCACCAAATCTACCTACCAGATAACTAAAGTAATCATGAACTCGACTAACATTTATTAGACATACACCCTAAAAGGTACTCACAAAGTGACAGTGATCAGAGACTTGAGTAGGTGCAATCTTGCACACATAAAGTGAGAAGTCACTACGACGATAATGCTAGACGTTTGCCAAAGTTTGCAAAATGTCACCATCCATTGCAACTCCACCACCAATCTCATATTGCATACCAAGAACAGTAGGAGCAACTGCAACACACATAAATGTTACCAATTAAAACACATGAAATGACAGTGAGTTAAACCCAATAGCTACCTTAAATGACACTAAAAAGACAACATAAATGTCTATATCATAACTCACTCTGAACATCATGTCCATTCTCTGGATTATCTGCAGGCTGCTCATTGAAATCCTCAAGCAAAGGATCACCCATCAAGGGACGATTCTGAATTGGCTTCTCAGAACCATCACTACCATAAAGCTTCATATACAAACTACCAGCTCCAACAGAAACAAACATAGCCATATCACCACGAGAGACCCTCTCAGCTCCGACAAAAGCAGACCAGCCATCACACATGAAAGCCTTTTCACCCCTAATCTCCACAACAACCTCCTCAATAGTATCAGACTCCCCAAACATCAGCACACTAGAACTATCTTGCTCCCGAATTGCCAGCCAAATATCCATTGGAATTTCCTAATAACAAACAAGAGTTCCACTAAACATTACTGAACTTCGTGCTCTCATATACAGAAATAAACTGCCTATCATCACACACACACATACCCAACTAGCTTGCATTCCAAAGATAGCTTGACATTAACTAAACCAACCCCAAAGGAAAGTGTAATTCAAACAACAATATTAATATTGACATGAAAATAAGTAAACCACCAAGAAAAATTTCACATACAATCTCCTGATGGAAAGGCCTGATGAAATCTTTCATGAATGTCCTGCCGAGCTGAACCAACACAGCAGGCACATGTGGAGCAGCATTACCAATCACAGCACCACCAACCCATAAAAACTCCAAGCCAAATAAATAAATAAATAACCATAAAATACAGCAGTACAAATCCTAAACTCATAAATTATGCAGCGTCCACGCTGTAAAAGACCCTAAATCAGGAACCAGAGCTAATTAACCAACACATGCATGTCAAAACAATGAGCAACACCCACCTCGGCAGCAATAGCATCAGTCCCTGACAAGTCGGCCCCACCTCCAGCCATAGCACTTCCAGCAGTCGCCTGAACAATGCTAGATCCACCAGAACCCCCACCCCCAACAAAACGACTTAAAGCTTCAGTGGGCATAGCCTTGTATACAGATCCAAGAAAAAAACAAACATGAGTCAGAACACTATACTCGCACCAAAACAAATTCTATCCAGCTCACTTCAAACAACGGATCTAAAAACACAAAAAAAAACAAATAAGTGGTCACACCTACTGGGAAGCGGCATGGACAAGAGAACCAGACCCAGCGACAGAACGGATGCCTCCATCAACAACCATGTTGTTCCCCCCTGTGCCACTCTCATGGGCTAGATTTTTATTTTTCCCAACTAATCCTGTGACAGTTGGACTCACAGACCCAGCCACCGAAATCCCACCAAAAGCAACTTCCTTCACCTGGTTTATAAACAATGATTCAACATAAGTACAAACAAGTACATCAATCATTACAAAGCAGCACCTTACATTGATTAATACTTAATGCAGATCTATAGTAGTATATAAATCCTAACCTGTGGCCCAGAATCTAGCTTAACAGCTCCAAGAAGAGCAGATCCGCCGGATGGTCCACCACCTATAGCAGAAAATGATCCACCACGTGGCAGATCTGCTTTCTCAGCAGGTACTTTACCACCTTGATTAGGGGAAAGGTGGTACTGAACTTGATGACGAATCGGGCTTCCATCCGTGCTGACATGCTTCCCACCAGACGGCGAGCCTCCATACTTCACATGTGCAGTTCCACGAACATCACCCGGATCCGTGCCCCTCCGCTTCTGCTTCTTCTGCACTCACCAAAAATAGTAAAGAAAAGGACATCAGAACTGAACATAAAAGGAACAGGATAACATGCCCTGCATCCTCCATTAATCCATCAATCCTTCAACAAAAAAAAACCAAGCAACCATACCAGACAAAAGATCTGAACAATACCTCTTCCAAAGGAGTCCATTCGGCCTCATCGACCCCGATTCGGCGGCGACCAACCCGAGCAGGCGAATGAGGAAGCATGGCTACGGCATCAGACAGAACACTCAGAGCAATGCTCCCACCCGATGCGGACCCGGCGCCGGGAGGCCTCGAAAGCAACTTCTTCTTGTGCGGAGTGGTGGGATCCATGGAAGCTTGGAAGAACAGCTGCAGCGAAAGGGATGGAAAGGCAATGGGCTTTCTGCTGAAGAAAGGAGCAAGAAAGAGAGTGGAGAGTCAAGGCGACGAGCGGCCACTCTGCTCATAAAGCATGCCAGGAACCCCACGTGGGCGGCCGCACAGTGCATGCACATGGGTAGGTCAGCATTAAAAGAACACCAGCCCTCGGTACCAAAGTCTCAACACTGCACATTCCAGAACCGAGGCTAAAATCGACAATTATACCATCTTAGCACACTAAGCCATATTGTTCCCAATCCACCAAAAAATAATCAATGAATAAATTACACATGTCACGCTTAAGATTAAACAAAGACATGTTTTACAATAATACCATGGCAAATAGCCGCTACGCGGCAACTCACAATTTGCACCAAAGAACCATCTTTTACAATAAAACATACATAATTTTTTAGCACATAAATAAAATAAACAAATAAAATAAATCACCGTAATAATCCTCATCTCATTTAATTAATACTACTTGTTTTCCGTAACTAAATATATCAGATAGTACTTTTCGCTTACAATTTGATATTGCATTGTATATTGTACATAAGTACGATAAATAAACAAATTAACATCAAATTCATATAAACTTCGTTGTTGGCAATAAATTTCCATTATAAATCTGAGTCATTCCAAATACAAAGTTCAGTTGTTCTAACCAATGTTATATAACAACAGATTAACGTTTCCTACATATATTATAATAAACAACTTGGATAGGGATAACCATCAAGGAATCACTACAATATACCATGCAATAAAGAACTTGATACATACTAAACATCCTCGTTCATAATCATATTGGAAACTACTACAGGTTCATTGACCACTCTATTCGTGCAAACAAATAAAAAATAGATATTTTAAAAAAATACGATAACAAACCATGTACAAATTCTTCGAATTGCACCCACTAGAGCTACAAAACATATATATAAGTATAGTATTCCTACAATAATTCAACATAACTTAACTCCACAAAAACACTTCGACTTTGAAGTGAAATTCTTCTACGTTCAAAACCATCATATAAAACGATCTTCAAATCATCGCATAAAAAATATACCAAGAGCTTATTGGACTGCATTTATCCATTAAGACACGACAGTACTTAATACATATTGAGTTCACAAATAGATCCGATCACAGACACATTAAACTGACAGGAAAGTAGTTCTGATGTGGCCACTTCACACATCAAACACTGAAATCCACCTAATTTGAACAACACCTCCTACTTGCATCTAGACAACACGACCACCCACAGGGATAAACCTGATACGATACTTGTCATTCTTCTCAAGAATCCTAACAATGTATGTCGAGTCTAGCTTGATCGGCACCGAGGCTGCAAATTCTCGCCAGCCCGTAATGATTCGACACACTTTTGAGTTCTTGAACCTAATCATCTCACCACCATGGCGAACATTGCTGGCCCCATACATCAAGACAACAGGTTTCAGAGCTTCAAGCTGATCAGACATCTCAGTAGAGAACCACTGCAATTATCAAAAAGAAAGGAAAAAATGCTTCAACAAAATATACAGCATTAATATGAAGTAGCAGAAACATAATGAAAGTACCAAACTAAAAACATAAGTTTGCAAACTCACAAAATGTCCCTTCGGCCCAACTTGAGTCTTGGAGATACAGCAAACAAAAAGAGGAAAACTGTTCTCACGGTAATGAGCCACATTGACTAGAGTCTGAAAAATAGTCCCATTCATCACAACACCCGCACCAACCTCGAACTCCATATCAAGCACAATAGGAGGCAGTGCAATCCAGCATGAAAATAAGATCCATCAGTTATCTATATTCAACACATACCTACAGGAAATAACTCATTACGCAGATTGGCAATCTAAAAAAGGACATATCTTACCGTATATATCTTCACCATCGGCTACATACTCAACAGCCTGCGGATTATAGTCCTCTAAGATTGGATGACCACTCTCAGGACGCATCCCAAATGGTTTGAAACAGCCATCGGACCCAAACAGCCGCATAGTCACATTGCCTTTGCTAGGAGAGAAAAACATAGCAATGTCACCGCGGGCAACTCGCTCAACTTTCACAAATGCCGACCATCCATGGGCAAAGAGAAAGACACCATTCCTCGACTCAACAACCACCTCATGAAAGGAGTCACTCTCACCACTGAGCATTACTGTGGAGCTTCCTGAGTCACATATTGCCTCCCAAAAGACTTTAGGGATTTCCTACAATCACCACAATATTAACAAAACAAAAATCAACCCCATTCACTCTTTACCGACAAAATCACAATACAATCCAAACAAATCCAGAATGACATGCTGCTATAACAAGGCAAAATTAGAGAAGTTTATTCATAACCATAAACCAAAGAAACAAACCAGTTCAGCATGAAAAGGACTATTAAAGTGCTTCATCATGGTAGACTTGAACTGCACCATAGCTGAATCCTGACCGGTACTAGGACTTTCAAGTCGAGAACCCGAGGCGTAACATTTCTGCAAGAAGAATATTTATCATTAATTACCACAAGACTACGAACATGCCCAAACCATCTCATCTCCATAGTACATTGTTAAATTTAATCAACCAACAAACTCAAACCTTAGCACTAGACTTCACACATTCCTCAGCAACGAGCCGATTCAGCCCTACTTTCTTCAACACATCATTCTATTCAAAGAGATAACATATTACAAACAAACAATGTAAACACGTATAAAAAAGAATTCATCAATTGTACAAACTAATGAACTAATTTCTATCCTCAACACAACATTTCTTAGACTTCTCAGCACAGGACCCATGAACCAATCCTTTCCCCACACCACCATCCTAATAATAACATAAGTCGAATACACTTGTTGAAATACAGTATAAATCTAAAAAATAATCATCCATGTCATCATTGCAATACCAATCAACATAAGACAGTCAAATGATTGAATGTCCTAAATAAATGTAAATATCAGTCAATATATCAAAATAGTGCATAAAAAAATCAAAAATTATACAATGTAATAAACTAATTTCTAACATCAACCGAGGTTTTCTTGGACTTCTCACAACATGACCCATAAACCATTCCTTTCCCCATACCACCAAACTAATAATAACAAGAATCAATAAACTTGTTCCTATACAATAATAATCTAAAAAAAATAATCCATGTCATCACTGCAACACCAATCAACATATGACTATGAATTAATTGAAATTCATAAATAAACGTAAAAATAAGTCCATATATACAAACAATACATCAACAGAGACAACATCACTTATCACAAAACAATCTAAATTTATATCAAACTACTTATACCTCAGGTAAAGACAGCTCCCTAGCAGAAGACCGACCTTCATTTAGACGGTTAGATTTGGATTTAACTTCAGGAGTCTGGACTGCATGACTTTTCCCAGGAGTCCAAGAACTTGACAACTTTGCATGTCCTTCCTCAGTCTAAAATAATACAGTTCAATTAAACAGCACATCCATGAGATACTACCCCAAATCAATAAAGGCATAAAAGCCTTCCACAAATCAATCATCAACTTACAAAAAACCAATCACTACATAACCAGAAATCAATCAAACCTTATCCCCGGTAGCAGGAGAACCAGTTGGCGCATCATCCAAATATCCACTTAATGCTTGGTACCATCCAGGCTTCAGGACACCACCGGATTCGATATCCTCCCTACTAAACCCATGCTTGCAAGTGCCCTGGATTGAAGTTCAAAACCACCAGATTCAATCACAACCAAATGAAACGAGGAAAAAAGAGAAGAGTAGCGTGTACACAACATACCTTCGGAGCACCAGCACGGCAATCACCCTCAGCCATCCGCCGCTTCCGACCCCCGGTTTGACCGCCGCCAGCGGAGGAACGGCCGCCGCCTCCGCCGCCGCCGCTAGAGCCTAGGATGACCTTGCTGCCGCTCCCGGACGCCATGACAAAAAAACCCACTACCTCCACCGGCTCAGCTACCAATCCCTCACTGAGCTATAAAGAGCAAAGTAATAAAAAAACCTTCCAGATTCCAGGGACGTGAATCATGACACCACTGACCAAATTTACAATGGCAACAAATGCACGTGGCATCACTTTCCTCCTAAACTAATAACTGTCGGGCCCACTAACATCTAAAAAAACACCACTACACAACGTTGCCACGTGACCGTACCCTGCAGCAAGCCTTCCACCAGCCATGGACCGTGTGAACACAAAGAAAAAATTACACACCCTGCACCAGGCCCTGTCATTTGGCAGAACACTCATCATATCACCAAAAATAATAAAAAACAACCATAAAATTTAAAATCCCTCAATTTAGACGAGATAAGACCACTCTTCAAATATTAAATACATGCAGGCACTCTACAGAGACACGTCAGTCAGCTGGGCTCCTACTACTTTCGTTATCCCCCTCAACCCAACCCTTCTCCACCAAGACTCCCGGCAGCCAGAACCAAATCAGTCAAGCGCACGGCACCACCAAGCTCACCACCAGCCCTCACCTGCCCAAACACGAGATGAAGGATACAAGCGTGCAATCTATCGCAAGCGGCTCCAGTTACCAGCCACTTTCGGCGAATCCAACCGGGCAAAAAACTGGACTCCCCCTTGTCCCTTGCCCAGAATGTGGATCCGAGATATTTGAGCTTGTCTGCGGTCCAGGATCTAAAGTACCTGGAGCTGTTTTCTTCAAATGCATACATCATCATAGAGATGTAAGTTCATAACTACATTCTCTTATTATGTTCTTCGACAATAGTACCATCTTTATATCATTTGCTCAATTATCTCCAATTGCAAGTTCCAGGAAGCTGCCCTTGGATCTTGTTTCGCGACAACTATGAAAAATTTCTAAGATCCAAAGGAAAGGTACCAGGCCCCAGAGCTGAACACCATGACCAAGTAATTATCCAAGCTGATGAACTGCCAGCATCGCAGGAACAAGAATAGGAGGTGGACCGTGTGACAACAGCTATTGTTGGTTTAGATGCAAAAATTAGGAAGCTTGTAGTCTTGGGCCAGATTGCAGTTGCATGCTCTATTGTAGTTTCACTATTCGTTGTCATGGGTGTCATAATCATGATGATGAAGTAGACTAATTGTAATACATAACTAGTGTATGCAAGTCTATTTCGCTTGAATAAAACAACTCCTGATTTGTAATGCAAATATGTTATGATTCCATATTGATTGTGTCCCTTTTATCATATCACAGCAGCATTTGAGTTCACTCAGATGATTTAATTTTTAAGGCTCAGTTCAAATAATACTCGAAAAAAGCTAAACTACTATGACAACACCCAAAATAATCTAAATTGACCCCCATAATTCACCTAAAGCACACATAAGCTGGCAAAATAAGAGCCTACTACACTTCACTTTTAATACAAATTTGAAACACAATTCAAAGAAACACACCTAATCAATTGCATAATAAATTAAACAAACTTCCAAGGCCAATCTACCATAACATACATGCTAATGGATAATTAACAAAATTAACAACCACACATCCTGCTGTCCAAACACCAAGGAGAATCTACATTGTCACCAGTGAAACCAAATTACAGCCACAAATTATTACAACAATAACAAAACAGTGCATTATAGATATATTAGACTCCAAAGAAGACTATTTATTCAATGCCCTTGCAAATTGCAAGACTAAAACTTCTCCTTCTTAAGCCTCACCAATTCCTCATACAGATAATCCATTGACATTTTAATGTTTTGCTTCTGCAACCTCGCTTGTTTATCGACATCATGGCACATCTTCTTGACAACTGCCTCTATGGTCGCATGCATAGCTGCCATGAAATGCCCATCCCGTTCACCACCAAATTCAGCATTTGACAGTTCATCATGAGAAACCAGAACGTGTTTACAATCCTCTGCGGAGATCTACAAAATAAATCATCACAACTTACCAATAATATATGTATTCAATCACACCCCAAAACATGATGAATATTAAAATAACTACCATTTTATTTCATAATTACAATCATATGCCAATAAATTACTATGGGCCTCACCTCAGCAACTTTCCTCTTCAGCGATTTGTGGACATGTTCATGTTCCAAGTTACTGCCTGCACCAGCCTCACCACGCACAAGGGAACGCTGCAAAGATAATTCTACTGCAGCCTTCCAATCGTCGTCAGATTCAGAGTCCACAACCTCAACGATAGACTTACCCTTTCCTGTCCTTTCAGCATGACAAACAAACCCACGACCAAAATACTTCCCCTTGCCAGACACAAACTCACCTTTCTCATTACACAGGGTCATGGCACAGAGTACAAAAGAAACAACAACACTCACAAGTACAAATCGAGATGAACAAGTGGCTATTTAACCTAAAAACAGATACCCTGGAGATGAAGCAAAACAATCCAATTCCGAATATCAAATGTGTGCAAACTGAACACTACCTTCACTGGTAACGCTAGGACCACCTCTGCAACTGACACCATCACGTCACACAGCTAAACCGACAGTCCTTAAACGATCTGGCTGATGAGTAGACCAGCAACAAAACGCGTCGAACCATCTGGGCATGATCCAAATTCACCGATTTATTCTTTTATTTATTTTTAAAGGATTAACTAAATAAAGTGCAACCCGGTACAAAACCTCTCCAGTACTAAATATCATCGATAAAACATTAACATAACACACATACAAATCGACCCAAACCACACAGATATATATTTTGTTTCATTTTCGTACCCTTCAAATCCAAAGAACGATAATTGCTAAACACTACCACGAAACTAAATTTAGATGTAGTGCTAACCATCCTACCTGTTGGCCATGTTTACTTTTAGCGTTAAATAAAGTAATATTCTCATTGATCACAATTAGCATAAAATCTAAATTAAGGATTTCACCCAAATAAACAATACACCTATAATCCTCATCACAATCAAGCTTACAAAACCAAACTACTCGCATTTATTACTAAACTCGGCCAATGGAAATTATACTCGTTAGACACATTAACAACCTCGACAATCATTCATCCCTAATCTCGGTCAAAATAATACAACTCCTTCATCCATTTTGTTACTTAAAACCTACAAATATTCTAAAACTCAAGTCGCACATTCAACCCTAATCTCAACGATCCTTATAAAACCCAATCATCTCTTTAATTACTTAAATCCACCAACCGTATATACGGTCAAGTCACACCTACAACACAAATATAAGTTAACCTAATACCACTCAGTCATCCCTTTTAAAACAAAAATCCATCAACACTGCTAATACTCACCGGACGACTATAACCCTAATCTCAGTCGACGCAATAAAACTCAGTCATCGCTTTTTTTACTAAAAATAACTAAAACTAGTATTACTCATGAGACGAATTTAACCCTAATATCAATAGGCCTGATACATCTCAGTCATCGCAAATATAGCTAAAATCCGCCAACGCTACTTATACTCAGGGGACGCATTTAAACCTAATCTCAGTAAGCCTAATACATCTCAGTCGATGCTATTAAAACTAAAATCCGCCAACGGTACTGATACTCAGGGGATGCTTTTAACCCTAATCTCATTCGGCCTGATAAATCTCAGTCATCACTAATTTAACTAAAATCCGACAACGCTACTGATACTCAGGGGACGCATTTAACCCTAATCTCAGTCAGCCTAATACATCTCAGTCCACGCTTTTAATACTAAAATCCACCAACGCTACTGATACTCATGGGATGCATTTAACCCTAACCTCAGTCGGCCTAATACATCTCAGTCATCGCAAATATAACTAAAATCCACCAACGCTACTTATACTCAGGCGACGCATTTAACCCTAATCTCAGTCAGCCTAATACATCTCAGTCGACGCTATTAAAACTAAAATCCGCCAACACTACTGATACTCAAGGGGATGCATTTAACCCTAATCTCATTCGGCCTGATACATCTCAGTCATCGCTAATATAACTAAAATCCGACAACGCTACTTATACTCAGGGGACGCATTTAACCCTAATCTCAGTCAGCCTAATACATCTCAGTCAACGCTTTTAATACAAGAATCCGACAACGCTACTGATACTCATTGGAGGCATTTAGCCCTAATCTCAATCGGCCTGATACATCTCAGTCATCGCAAATATAACTAAAACCCGCCAACCTACTGATACTCAGGGGACACATTTAACCCTAATCTCAGTCAGCCTAATACATCTCAGTCAACGCTTTTAATACTAAAACCCACCAACGCTACTGGTACTCAAGGGATGCATTTAACCCTAATCTCAGTATGCCTGATACATCTCAGTCATCGCAATTCTAACTAAAATCCGCCAACGCTACTTATACTCAGGGGACGCGTTCAACCCTAATCTCAGCCAGCCTAATACATCTCAATCAACGCTTTTAATACTAAAATCCACCAACGCTACTGATACTCAGGGTATGCATTTAACCCTAATCTCAGTCGGCCTGATACATTTCAGTCATCAAAAATAATACTAAACTCTTAGGGTACACATTAGTTGAGAATAGTGTCCACAACGGAAGCAAAACCCTAAACCATAAACCCTAAACCCTAACCTAAGCAGCCCATTGGACCCTAACCTCATCTAGTATGTGAACTATAACCACTCCAACAATTACCAACCCTAAACTTAGCAGACAATGTGGGCCGTAACCTCTACAACAATTTGAACTATAACGAACACGAGATGACTACAAAACCTAAACTAAACATACGAATAAAAAATACATCGAAACATCAACAACCAAATTAAACCTTACTAAAATTACACATACTTAACCAAACTCTTACTGAACATAATCAACAGTAACCCTACTGAACACAAAACTATGTACTAAAAAATATGAACAATCTAATTTACTAAATATTAAAAACTTAAATATGGTAAATCAATTGTAAATATATACATCATTGAATCCAGCCCATAAGTATTATACTTACAACGTGAAAAGAAATAAAACATATCTTAAATTCCAATTACGTCTACTACACTAGCAAAATATTTGCAAAGAAACATGACATTCAGTGAAGTTCATAAGAAATCTTTCAAGACAAATTGTTCCTTGTTTAGGAATCCTACATGTCCTACCACTCCTATGTGTGTAGAAGGAACCCCTGTTCACTTAAGCTTTTATGTCTTTGACATAGGGATTTCCACTTTGTTGATAGGACAACCATTTAGAAGACAATGTCCATTTCACATTCTTTAAATGCTATGACCGAGCCCCATCCACATTATGATCCATTGGAGGAATTTAGAGCAAATTTCTCTAGAATTCCTAGTAAAGCCGAATTAGAAGATGAAGCTAGATTCTTCATAGAAGAAGAAACGAGAATGAACCATTAGACGAGTTTACCCTACCACCTAGGCCTCCCAATGTCTTAGATATGCCTTTCTAGGAAATGAATCCCATCACTCTCAATATATGCTGTCCTAGAAAAACATAAAAAAGCTTTTGGAAGGACCTACCCGCCCTTTGTACCCATCGAGATCCCGATATTCCACCAGAAACCAAGAGATCAATAATGCGATGAGGGGAAGTTGTTAAGAAAAAACCGTTCACGCCGGGATTATTTACCCCGTGCCACACCTCAGTTGTCCACATCGTTGTCCAAAATGAGAAGAATGAGTTAATCCCACAAAGAACCGAAGATGGCGAATGTGCATAGATTATAGAAAGCTTAATAAGGCAACAAGAAAAGATCACTTTCCTTTGCCTTTCATTGATGAGATGCTTGAGCGATTAGCCAACCATTCTTACTTTTTGCTTCCTTGATGGATATTCTGGATATCATCAAATCCCTATCCATCCTAATGATCAAAACAAAACGACCTTTACATGCCCTTATGGAACCTTTGCTTATCGTAGGATGTCTTTTGGGTTATGTAATGCACCAGCCTTCTTTTCAAAGATGTATGACGATATGATTGAAAAGATTATGGAAGTTTTCATGGATGATTTTTCGTTTATGGAAAAACTTTTGATGAGTGCCTTGAAAACATAGATCGAGTTTTGCAAAGATGTGAGGAAAAACACTTAGTCCTTAATTGGGAAAAGTGTCATTTCATGGTTAGAGAAGGAATAGTGTTAGGACACTTAGTGTGAAAGAGGCATCGAGGTAGATAGAGCCAAAATAGAAGTTATTGAACAACCGCTCTCCTCCTATCAATGTGAAAGGAATTAGAAGTTTCCTTGGTCATGCTGGTTTTTATCCTAGATTTATAAAAGATTTCTCTTACATCGCTAGACCTCTACCCGCTTATTGGCTAAGGATGTTCCTTTTGACTTTGATGATGCTCGTTTACAATCATTTGAGATCCTTAAGAAAGCGCTCATCGCTCCAATCATTCAACCCCGATTGGACTTTACCTTTTGAAATTATGTGTGATGCAAGTGACTACGCCGTAGGAGCCGGTGTTAGGACGTATTAAGGATAAGAAGCATCATGCAATAGCTTACGCTAGCAAAACTTTGACTGGACCTCGCTTAATTATGCTACCACCGAAAAAGAGCTCCTAGTCGTTGTCTTTGTTATTGATAAGTTTAGATCCTACTTAGTGGGTGCCGATGGCTTGCTCGTAAGATGTGTGCCCACGAAGAAGGAATCAAAATCATCGAAAGATGCCACTCATCACCATATGGAGGCCATTATGGGGTGTTCCATACACATGCGAAGATTTGGCAATGCGGATTTTTCTGGCCAACAATGTATGAAGACACAAAAGATTTCATTCGGAGATAAGCTCTTTGAGACCATTTCCACCGTCGAAGAAATGTGAATACAATCATATTCAGACAAGTATTACTTTAATTCCAGGGTCAAACTCTTCGGCCAAGCAAATGGGAAGGATCAAGTAGTAAGCTCATCATCGCATGGAGCCGTTACGCTCGCAACAACGAAGGTACGATATTCAAGGTAAATGGTCAACGCCTTAAAATATTTTTAGAGCCCATTGAGGAAATAGGTGAAATAGATGAATTAAACTTCTTTCTCAATTAGGTAGTTGGGCCCGACCTTTTTACTTTTCGTTTTTCGGGGTCCGGGGTATTTTTCCGAACGACAAAAATATGTTAATTAGGTTGCGAAAAGCCCGGGCAAGGGATCCACATGCCGAGTCGGCCAACCCAAAGAGATCACGTTGACGCGTTATTCCTTCGGAGATTCCCTTTAGATGCCCTTTAGATGCCTCTCCATCCCCCTATATCAAGAAGCACCGCTTGCTACGCAAAGAATGGTGAAGCCTCGAGCAAAACTTAGATAGGAGATTGATCCGCTTCGGGATTGATCTCAACACCATCCCAAGAGAGAGCCCGAGAGCAAGGCCATCGCTCTTGCTAAGCCCAAACCCCTAGCCTCTATTCCTCCAAAGCCTCAAGTTCTGACCATAGCTACTTCGCCCAACCGCCATTGCCACACCCAAGCCTTTGCTCCTAGATGGACCTCCACCAAAGGGTCCTATTGTGAAGCTCCGATAAGGCGTATTGTGATCCCAAGAGAAGGGAGTTCAAAGAAGCTCAAAGGGCTATCCAAGAGAAGATCAAGCAAAGCAATGTTCAAGAGAAGAGTGTGCAAGAGAGGGAAGGAGCATTATTATCATCAATTTAGCCACCAAATATTCCACACACTTGCATACACTTGATCTAGAGTAAGGTCCCCCTCTCCTTGGTTCCCGTTTTTTGACTAATCAATATGCACGAGGTAAAAATGCTATTCCTTGAAATACCTTAAAGCTCCACATAAGCCTTAGTAGAATAGGAGGCGTACTCTTACATGCCTCAAGTGAGTTCCATAAATACTACATACATTGAGAGATTTGAGTGCTCTATACTTAATGGTGAGATCCACAAATACCACATATAATGAGTGATTCGAGTGTGCTACATGATGGAGAAGGGTAAGCTAAGTTTTCTTTGCAAAAATGTTATAAAAACTCCGAGTGACAGGATTGACGGAAGACGGATCTCTACTTCGCATTTGTTCCATCTTTCAACTCCCCAAAGTTCAATGGTAGACACTTTGAATCCCGTAGTACGGTATGATCAGGGATAATCTAATGTTAATGTCTTAGTTTGAGGCTATGCTTAAAGTAATCCATCCTTTTCCTCGAGACGAGTAAAAGACAAGTGTGGGGGAGTTTGTTGACGGTTGTTAACTCATAAAATTAACCGTCAACTTAGCATGCAAATAGACCTATTCATAAATACTTGATAGATATAGGGTTACCACCACCGACGTAATTCCACGAGTTTTGGTGAATATCTATTTCTCATAGGTGACAGCTGAAAATCAACCAAGATGGCCCACATGTCGGGTTTACATAGAGAGAAAGACCGAACGGGTAAAAAAGTATAATCTAGAAGACTCCAGAAGGCAAACCCTGGAAGCGGGGACCCACCTGGCAGAGTGGTGGGTCGGCCGACCAGGAAAGGGGAGTCGGCCGACTCCCCATCTCCACCAATCAGGTGGAGTCTCGCGGATCCTGCCTCCACCGACTTTGAGGATTAATAATTATCGTCCATTTAGGTCGGTTTGATCCGAGGGCTGTGGTTAATCCTAGGGGGCTATATAAGCGAGCCCCGGCCCCCGGGTAAAACCCTAATTCATTCTCCTATTCATTCAAGACTTCAATCCGAGAGAGAGAGCTAGATAGAGAAGGGTCCCTCGAATGGATCTATCTCTATAGGGTATTAGTATCAAGAGAGATTGAGAGAGTATAGAGTGGAGGTAGATTTGGAGGAAGCCCTACGTCGGTGTCTCCTCTCCAGGTGTACCTGCCCGCGGGATCAAGTCTCCTAACCCGAGGCTTGGTTTCGAATCATTCGGCAATTCAACTTCTAATACTAGTAAGTTCATTGTTATTATTGTTCTTTGGTTTACAAGTTTACTTTATTTCCGCGTTGGGAATAGAGTAATCGTTCTTTAGCATAAGCGTGGTGCTTAGGCTAGGTTCACTTGTAGATGCTCCCTATTCGGCCGGAACCGTGGTAGTAGTGAGGGAAGTGACAATCCCTTTATTACCTTTGTAATCCACTTCCCGTTGGTAGGTAAGGTAGGTCCTTTGTGCCCGGTCTAGCATCCTCTCGTGGTGTCTATTCCTCAGTACCCCCTTAGAACGGTAGTCTCAAAGCTTGCCATAGGTTAGAAGAAGACGACGAAGGAGTTCTCTCTATATCGCTTAATTCTCACTTGACTAGCAGCCCAGGGGTAGTAGTAAAGATCGGGTTAGTCTATTGCACGTTTTCTCTTAGCGGATAAAAACAAATACGATACTCAGGACTTATCTCCCGGGTGAAGTGCTCACCGATATCCGTGCGCTTGCGGATTATTTCTCTTTGATTCTTTCGTGTGCGTATCTAGTGTCAACAATGTCCCATCTCAACTAACTTTTACAAAAAAAAAGGTCTCGTATAGACCATAAAGATACCCTACTACGACACGTCTTCCCTTTTTTTCAACCCTATTGAACACCGAAAACTACCCTGACTCATAAGCAGAAATTCACAGAACCATTTAATGCCTCCACCACCTTACACCTCCACGAAACATACCCAAGCACTGCCAAGTCACAAGGTACACTTGCAAGACAAGATTCAGATCCAAACTACTTATTACCAAATTCACAACCACCTCCACCGATAGCTTTTCTTTGTAACATACAACCACCTCAGATTAACAATACCAATCCCCAAATACATGGAGCGAAGTAGTTCGAGGAAAAGAAAACAAGAGATCTACCAAAATCAACACCTCATCCACTTCATAGAAGACGATGACTCCGAAGATTCAAAGCTCAACGGTAAAGAATCATATTCAAGAAAGTCAAGAAGCACCGGCCGGCCCCAACCAAGAGTTCGACAGGGCCAAACATCATCAGATCCAGATGGTGAGATCTTTCTTGCCCCAAAAAGAGAAATAATCAAAACTGGGTGCCTAACTACAAACTTCTTAGGTAGCATTTCACCAGAACTTAGCAATTGCCAGAAGAAACTACTCATAGATACTGGTTTTGCATTCCTAGAGCACATAACAAAGTTCGGAATCAACCTTGAACTTGCAACTTGGCTTGTTTTTTCATTAGATCACAACACTTCTGAGATCGTGCTAGATGATGGACAAGCTACACCAATCACAGCAGCTGACATAGAATCCACAATTGGTATAAGAGGCACATCAGATTTAGGACCAAATCTTTCAAAAATTTCCGAAAGATGGCAGCAACCAAATCTGTCTAAAATGTTCCCATCTTACAATTCAAAGACAGAACCAACAAACCACAATGGAATATCAATACAAGAAGCTAGGAACCAAATACGATACCTAAAGGGTAAGACTCAAATGACTCCTAACGAAGAAAGTAAATTCCTATCAGCAATGCTACTAGTGGCAGTGGAAGATCTAATTGCACCTAGAATTGAGAAGAATCAGCTAATCCCGGAGGTCATTCATGCAATTGAGCATCCAAACGGTCCATGGAAATTTAATTGGGCTGAATTCATGATAAAACATCTCAAACAGGCATCAATGGATCTGAAAGCACAAGTCCTGAGGGAAGACACAACTAAGCACATCATTGTCCAAGGATGCACATACTTCCTGATAGTAAGTTGCACCTACATTATGCAGTTTTCAATTCATACAATGAAGCATTTTCTTTGAATTACAAATATCTCAACATTTATCTAACACACCTCATTACATTGTTATGATAACAGCTGTTCTATATACTCAAGTTCACGGCATGCGGCATTCGGTACAACTCTGCAAACCAACCTGCAATACAGCTTCTCAAACCACCACTAATGAGATCCCTATTACGGGAAGGTGCAGACATAAGACACTGCATGCCAACGTACAGCACACTGGCAGCGAAAACAATGGTAAGAACTTTCAAGTACCTAACTTTTAAACAATCCATACACAATGCCTCCAATTATATCAACTACCACAACACCAACATATATAATTGAAACTTACAGCTTATATCATCTCATTATTTATCAACTTATAAAGACGAGGGATTACTTTTATAGGTTGATGCAATAAAGCTCAAATACTACGAGGCATAGAAACTTAAGCTGAAGATATATGACAACCTACACATTCCCAAACTACTATGGAACACAGAAGTATGCTTCCAAATTGACAAACTTAGTATATTGCTATGACTACCATATCATCTACTGAACTAACATTTATTCTCCTACCTCTTCAGCAGTGGAACACCATCAATAAGGAAATCATACAAGAAATCGTGAAGATTGAAATTGACAACCTGCTAAACAATACAATGTCCAACGCACCTTTCAAGGATGAGCACAACCAAACTAGAGTAAGCCCTTTACACTTTAACCCTATAGCAAACATAAACACATATTTTAACAACAAATATCTTGTAAAACTACTATAATCATTATTTGAAGTATTTGCAGGATCAACGACACGAAGGATACAAAGCAACATTAAGTACAATGACCAAAATTCAGATAGCAAAATATCTATTTGAAAAGATAAGAACAGATTTGACAGCAGAGTCAGCTTCAGCATCAGATATCCAAGGTAAATGAGTAGTATCACTAACATTAAATGTCTATTCGACAAATTTCCATTTCATCTTTTCTAACCCGATCATTGAAACATACGCAGGAACGGATCTACATCAGGACCTATCCATTGTACAAACAGCTTATCAAAATATCCTTGAAATAAATGAACCATCCGAGAGTGCAAAACATTCCCATAGCTTACAGCTCATAAAAAGATATGAAAACAGAAGCAACAGCTCTACAGGTAACAATATCACAACTTTCAATTTAAATTTCTACGACCTACAAATACAACATTTACATACCATGCAACACCTTTCATTGTAGTCAAACTTGGGCACCAACATGACAATCAAGAAGAACCAAATATAGCCACAATTGAACCTTATAACGACATCGAAACACCAATAGCAACATCACTCCTCAAAGCATTTCATATTGGCCAATGTTCAGTTCACCCACATTTTGATAGCACCACACCAAAAAAACCCATTTATGACACACCGACTATATACACTCTCAACAACACAGGCTCAATGCAAGATAAATCAATGGGTCCTATATTCGACAAATCTTGATACACCGTAGCTTTCAAGACAAAGGTACCTTATATATACTTCTAATCTTTTAATATTGTGCATATTAAATTTTGTCATGTACCTACCCCAAATACATCTTACTTATCTTAAAACCATTCTAACAAATGACACAGAATTTTGCAGGAACAATCAGAGCAAATCCCAACCGCGGCACCAGCATTGACACAAATGAAAATGTACTACAACAATATCATACAATAACTTATGTACATACACTTTTTCAGCCCATGTGTGGAACATATTTCTGTAATACAATGTAAAATTCCACATTTCATATGTGCCACCTTTCATTCACTAGCAATTTTTACCTATACATCGTGAAAAATATTAATATATTCACAAAAATAGATAATATCTATTTTTGTATTACTACATCAATTAATTCAAAGATGCCAATTTTTAACGCACATGGAACATCAACATTATAAACACATAGATTATATACTTATAATCTACCACAAATAATACAAAATACCTAAAATAAACTAAACTTCTAACACTAAAAATTTGTCCATATTTTTAAATTCCGCGGCTCCAACGACATAATATACACTAACACCCCTTACAGTCAGAAAACGGAATAACATATTCAACACACATCATTGATTACTCTATTAAAGAAAGTGACAGCTTCATGATATCACAACAAGCACACATGCAACACACCACGAAATAAAGTTATGTGTGAAGCCAACCATGACTTAAAGAACATCACTGACGAGCCTTGCAGTCCAAGGAATCCACCATTAATGCTCCACAGCAATACAAATATGAAGCCTCATAGACCTACCATCTAAATCTCAATACTCCAACCTACACCAAATACACACAAGCAACCCATCAAAATTCCCCATGGAGGACAACACATATGCAAACATCTCAAACAATCAAACAGCTATAAGGAATGAAAGAAACATATGGTCTGTTACAGTTAAGCAGCTCACTGATACATCTCGTTCAAGTAGACACAACGGACATTTCGTACTAAGCAACAGCCACCTATACACGGTACGATTTCCATATATTTACACTTCTAAACCAATAAACACTTAATTTTTTCTGTGGACATTTACCAGTCTAATTACACTAACCAATTTTCAGGTTACAATCTGTGGAATAATTCACAGTATAGACCAACACGAGCTATACACAGACTTCGAAATAAACGATGGAACTGGGACAATAAGCGGTCGTTTCTGGTATAAATTCGAACAACCCTCCAATTATTCAAATTAAGATTACCAAACTAATTACCATAGTATTCCTGATATGACCCTATTAATTTCATTCACAGGCCAGTGTACCCAGAAGGCAAGACAGAACTATCCAGAGCAACGTAATTCCTTTCATACTCCTAGCAATTACTTAAATCACTTGTCTCTACACACAATCTTTCATCATATTTACCTCTCACCCAAACAGCATAGGAGCTTATTACAAGATATTTAGTGATCTATTCTGGGATGATGACAAAATAACACTACGAGCATTCAAAGCTATGTAAGTCCGACCACAACGCACCCGAACACAATACCCCATTATATTACACACCTACGTACTTAACATACCAAAATTCTCATCTGTGCAGGAAAATAGCCAACTATAACTACATCACGCTTCATTTCATCTGTGCAATTCAGGAGCACCAGGACCTCACATCCAACCCCAAACCGAAAGCTAAAAGTTGCTACAAAGACGAGCACCCAACAATCAGCAACATAGAACTAGACAGAGAGGCAATCGTATACCTACTTTCTGAAGATAGGATAAGGTAATCCATAAGTTGTGTCATTCATAAATACACCATTTTCACAATCTAGTAATAATGATGATTTTAGAACAAGCCATGAAGGTGCATCTTCTGACAAAATAGTAAATGCACTCCAAATCAACGAACAAGAAGCAAGGTAAATATAAACGACCTAAACAAATAGATGTAATTGATATTTACTAGCCTTATATACTAAGCCGAGCATTTTTCAGGTTGGCATTGAACTCAATGATAGAGGACGGCAGCATCTACAACACTATTGACTACGAACATTTCAAACTCGCAGACAACAATTGAAATTCAGATGGCAACAAAAATAACAATAGCAACTGTTTTGTATGTACTTTGATTGCTTCAGTGTCGAAAAAATTGTCAGAACTGTAAACATTATTGAGATGTACTTAATGTTGTATGCTATTACATAATACATCTACCAATATTCAGATACCACTGCTCATCCATACAACTCTTATGAAAACAACATTGATGATGTCGTGTTTACATATATAGCCAACTATCTTTCATGTGCATAATATCAAACAAACCTATGACCTTGTGTGCTAGAGACCAAAAAGAAATAGCACACTGCTTTGCAAACATCAGAAATGGGACACGGTTGAACTCCAAATAAACAAACTAAAAATTTGACCTCATTTCTACAAGCAATCGTACTTTCCAACTTCATCAAGAATTCATCCAGAAGCCCTACTCGATCAGACACATCGGAATTGTTCCAGCATTGCAAGGAAGATTGACCAGATCCAACGCCAACATAGAAGCTACCAAGTCAAATTCCACCTAAAATAAAAAAAAGATCAACACTTCTTTCATAACCACCTAGTAAAACCAACTGCATATTTTATCAACCCAACTTGAAAGACTTTGTATAAATTAATGCAAAACAATATATTGCAACCCATAATAACTTAATCAACTTAAAAATTTGATAAGAACAATTGTCACACTTCAACAAACATACCTTTCTAAATTTAGGCTTGAAATCATAACCATCAAAACAACGGCGAGAAAAGTGCGCACATCACTCCAGTACGGTTCCATCTGATAAAAGAAACAATAAAATAAAATATATAATTACAATCAAAAGCCTCTCCATTGTAAAAAACCCCTACACAACTTCCAATTTAAAAAACACAACTGCCAAACATTAAAAAATTCACTCACCCCGCAAGGGCACAATCAGACCAAGAGATAATACGCATTCCTGCCGAAGTCCAATCATATCTAGAATGATGTGACATTGTAGCATCCAACGTATGCATAGCTACTTTAACCATGTAGCATATTTGATCATGGGTATGCATAGCACTATCAAGAACTGGAATCCCATACCGAGGATCAAAAACCCATATCATGTTCTCATTAAGCGACCATGCATAACACACCCACCTATGTTCCAGTAAAGCTGGGAAAAAAACCTAAAACATTCATATATACAAAAATATGGGATCAAAAAACATCACACATTATAGAACAAATGTAATATAAACCAAATGCATAATTCAACAAAACGTATTTCGTCTATTACCATTTGGGACTTATTCAAAGTTGAAGACCCAATACCACAGTGCAAATCATATCTTCGTTTAGTAAGAAACGGATCAAAGTTCCCAGACACAATCGAAGCCTACAAACCAAAATTTACACATCAACATCTTTTCACAGCCTCATAATAACATAATCAAACAACTACTAACAAAAACAACTGTACATTTGACCATAACAAAAATATGCTACAACAAGCAATCTTCTTTCAACCATTTAGGGTTGTTCAAACACCAGAGATAGGTACCTACATTACAACTATTGCACTTATACAAATATCCACAAAAATTGCATACCATGAAATCTGACTCAAACTATACTCGCCAACGATCCAAACCATGTCCTGAGTACAGCACATCATCATCATACTTCATACAACGGACAAATGCATCAAATAAATCCATTTCAACCTCACGTTCACCTAGCATTTGTGAACGAAAATGACCGCGCTATCACATTTATATACTTTGGTTTATAATGAACAATGACAGGCCTACATACAAAACCATGACATTAATTATTACTCCCAACAGCAATACATATATAATAACAATCACATCTTAATTTTGAACAAACGCAAGCTTACACTTCATCTTCAGGTACACGACAAATTTTCTCCATTTCACCGCCCTTCAAACGATCCTCATCATACCATGAATACCCAAGCTCCCACGGAGACACAACCAAACATATCTCAGAGGACGTGCTTCCGACCTCATATTCACCAGAGGTACCGACCTCATCAGCGACCAAATTCAAGTCAACACCAGGCTGCCTCCTAACATCTCTCAACCAACAATAAAACCGACACATTAGGTTCGCAACACGGGGATGAACATCCAAATTAGATCCACAATTACGATTCTGCAACAACGCACTACGCAATGGCTTCTGATTAGCTTCCACAACATAGGTTAGATCAAAAACATCGGAGTCCCTTTTACAGCGGAATGAATGTTCAGAACTAGAGCAGCTATCTTTCAGACAATCATATTGTCCATTGATGATGTCCCCACAATGAACTTTACGATTATTAGATAACTGAGTTCGACAATTCTGAATTGGAACAGACAGTTGCCTCAAACCCGACCAACACAATGAATTCCAGTCAATATCACCTACAAAACAAAACACTGATAAGATAACAAATAACAAATCAATACACCATACATCCAAAATAACAAAATATTCATCTAACCATTTCAATTGAACATGCCTATAATTTATATGTTCCAGTAAAACAAAGATGCTCCAGTTGATCATGAATCCATACAATATTCATCCTAAATATATAGAATCACAAAAAAAACAAACCTCCACAGCCTTCCATCCCGTCAGTACTCGACTGATAGCGATATCCATCTCTATACGGAAGCATTATAGATATCAGAACTGACATAAATTTAAATGCTTCGAAACCTGATGCAACAAGCCCAAAGCATTTATCGCTCATGGAAATCCGCCGCAGCAAAGTACAAAGGACCTGCTACCTACACAAATAAAATAAATTACTTACTCCATATAAAAAGCATAACAAAATATCAGACTGCACCACAAAAAGAAACTTATCATCACCTAAAGAGTACCATATACAATAATCCAACATACCTCCATAGGTATCCTCAGAAACTTGGCCATCAACATCATTGTCTCCCATAAAGCAACAAAACACCCACCATTACTTCCATCAACACTTGAATGTGCCATATGAGCCCACTGATAACTACACTCACTAGGATCCCTCAACTACAGAACAAAAGAGAAATTACTATACTAACAACCAATACATACTCCATATCAACACCTATAATTCTGAAATAATATAACAGAACAAATTACTCCACCTACCTTGCACGGACTTAGATCATCTCCACCAGCTTCATATCGCAAGAAATTCTTATCAGAAGCAATCATACTCTTCATACTATCATAAGAAAAAACTCTAATCCTCGGAAAACAATCATGAGGCAATGACAGATCACCCAAACAAATGCTGTCTATATACAGCACCTACAAGTGAACAACACATTTAAATCAATTATAACATAACATTACTACTATAATAACCTAACACAAAAAACCCTCAACATATACATGGCTCACCTGCAAAAATAACGAACATCCTATAATGTTAGGGCACTTGACACCATTTCTAACATCCAACTTCAGCTTTGCAACAGAATCCAACAGCCTCACCATTACAAAATTGGCCCAATCAAAACGGCACAACGAACGAGCATCTGCAATGGCACTCCAATAATCAACAATGGCATAGTCATGCTTCGCTCCAGGACATAAGACGGTGGAAACTACAAAAACGACAAACGCCACCATAAACGCATCTTCATCTTCCTTCGACATCGGATAAACATAACCACGCTCAAGTATTTCCTGAACAACCTTTATACTATGATTCTCCAGAAACAGAGGACCCAAATAATTATTAATAACCTTCTCTTTTGATACCCTATAATTACTGTCATTAATAACAACTATATTGCCTGAACATGGTATCCCAAACACAGTGCTAACATCTTCCTTGGTAAACTTGATTCTTTGATCACCGGGAACAACAATTTCAGCATTCACTTCATCTATGCAATTCATAATCCAAAGAGCAAATTTCCGATTAATCTGCTTCATTGGTGGAAATGATAGCAATCCACCAAACCCAGTTGACTTTACAAGCTCAACCTTCTTGGCATCGAACTTAGATACAACCTGATGAACCAATCGAACGCAAGAACAAGATGCCAGAATGGATGACTCTGCCAAATAACTCCCAAGATTATCAGCCAACGCCTGCATAGACTCATCGACACAACTCCAAATCAACCCTAACCACATAAAAATAACATATATATAAAATACTAAACCATAACAAAATCAACATTTGCCCTCACCTCTTGCCCCGGATCCAATTGAACGGTTCCATTGCTCGACGACTTAGATGAATCAGCACCAGCAGCGATTTCAGAAGCAGACAAGCAACTGGATTTAAAGCGCTTAGAACAGCGCCGAGATCCACCCATAAAATTCCCCTTCCAATCGGGTAGCAATACAACTCCGCTTACGGATTGACAACCCTCGGAGCCCCGACTATGCAGATCCACAGCAAAGAGAAGCACAACCAACTTCGAGTCATCCCGACTCCCTCCCACAATCAACTATACCGATCGACAGTGAAGAGACCTTCGGACAAGAGCGATTCATCCCATCATTTTCGAACAGCAGAAAGGGGAAAGTTAGGTATTGCTGACCTCACGCACCAATAAATGCCCTTCTACTGTACAAGCTGTAACCACACTGCCAACCTCCTAGAATAACAGACCCTCACAGACAACCGTTAAATATTACACCAGACAGTAATCTTTCCCATTATGTCTTGCACGAATCTTGAAACTTTGAGCGAATCTTTAAAAAAATCCAACGATCAGATAAAGGGAGATATCCATGCCCGGAGACACTCCCATCTTTGGCGTCTACAAACAGGTATCGTCCACATGATGCTAATGGACAAGCCCACCTATATGCCTGCATTGTGAGGCCACACATACATGTGCGATCTCTCAAGGTTTGAGCTATGCCAAACGCCCAAACGTGCAGGAGAAAGTTAATCTTACTTACATGGATATGCATGCATGTGTACTTCACTGCATGCTTGGTGGCATCCTAGGAGGCCATAAAGAATAAATTTTCATATATTGCCTCTCGCAGTCGCAGTTTATCATCGTCGTTCAAGACCGTACACTTTGCTTTCTTTCTTTGTCAAAGGCGTTGCTTTCTACAATGGTTATTAATAGGATGTTGGACATTACATCCCTATGTATCGACCTGACAACCTCTCCAAGAGATGCATGGGCAAGACCAAGCACCAATGGCGAATTACGTACTTGGTAATATACTAATATATACTTGCATTTTTTTGGTTAAATAACAAGTTCTTCTACCATCTTATGCTTTTTTTTTCCTTTCCACAGACAATATATGATGGAAGTCAACCTGGTGTATAGTATGTAGGAAGTCAGAGACTTTCATTTGCAGCGCACGTGTATAATGTGTGAGTCATCAAAAGGTAATGCATACATGCATCTCTACGTAAAAAGTATTTTATTTCCTACTTATTTACTTTACATGGAAAAGGCAAAAAGTCCGCACCTATATGAGTTATTCATAAGTTAATATAATCACTTAACAATCGATGAACAAAGTGCTATAATGATCAGCTGATATATATTTCGCGAAAAAAAATGATCAGCTGATAAGTGCAGTCAGTCTTGGAATGAAGAGTGCATTCACAGCTTCTTGATCCAAGGGCTTTCCAATCTAATCTCTTAAAGAAAATATAATGGCAACGGATCCTATGCAAACTAGGCATCCCGTGCAAACTTGTAAACTAACGATCTGGACCGCAGGATGTTAATCCAAGGGGGCGCATGAGAGAGGGGAAGGAGGGATTTATAAATGTGTGATTAAGAGCGGGCGGTTAAATGCAAAATTACCCAATCTTTTCGCGCCCCTTGGATCAACATCCTGCGATCCAGATCGTGCCCAATCTTTCCGCGCCCCTTGGATCAACATCCTGCGATCCAGATCGTTAGTTTTCAAGTTTGCACGGGATGCCTAGTTTATATAGGATCCGTTGCCAAATATAATAACATGATATAACTAGGCTGAATGCTGAACTGCACGAGGGATAAGAGAGATGGGAAGCGGGCTCTAAGACTATCAGCACTGGGGAACGGTATAGCTTACGGTGAAAGCTTTACCGTCTCAAACTGCTGCAGCAGGAGCCGGTAATTCTCCGCAAAAGCTTGCGTTTTGGCCACCGAACGACATATTTGCATGAGTACGGAGGGAAACGCAAAGGACGGTGCGGGCCCCTCGAGGAGAGAGAAGAACGGGGCAAATGCGGAGAGAAGCCATGGGACGGAGCCACCGCTGCTCCTCGCGGGCTGGGACGGGGGCGGCACGGAGAGGGCACCGGCGCCGCGGCCGGAGGACGTGGTCCTCCCGGCGCCCGCGTGCGGCTCACCATGGCCGCCCACTATGGCCCGTCTCTGGTCGCAGGCAAGAGGAGGGGAAGGGAAGGCAGGACCAGCGCGCCGGCAGTGATGGCGCCCGCCGCGCCCGCGCGCGGCTCCCGGAGAAGCGGAGCCGAAGGAGGCACCGGACACCGAGGTGGGCCGCCGGAGGGAGTAGGAAGGGGGGCAGAGCGAGTCCCGCCCCTGTGGACCGAGCTCTATCCATGGCCGTGGGCGCGCTCCACCTGGGAGTACATCAACCGCCGCCGGGGAGGTGGAGGCCGGCGGAGGGACCGAGCGCGGCTGCAGAGGTGTCGAAGTAGAAGCACCGGTCCGAATGGATTGAGGAGGAGAGTGAAAAAGAAAAGAGAAAAAGGGAAAAAAAAAAAAAAAACTTGATAAGTAGGTCCCACAGTGGATAGAGAGAGATAAAAAGGATGCATGAGTGCGTGAGAAATTAGAATAGAGTAAAGAATCTCGTTGACTAAGATGGAATATTTCTTATAGAGGAAGAAAACAGAGTTCTATGAGTGCGGGTAGTCTAATCTTATAGCCATCGTAGACACAAGAACCAAAAAACTTTAGGAGAGAGACAAACGCATCATGTATTAATACAATTAAATATTATATGAGTGGGCCGAGAGGTATAATTATTATTTTCAAATGGAATAAGATAAATTTAGTGCGCCACACTTTGTTGAAGCACAACACATGCAAAACCCTTGTTGAAGGCTTCAATGGACCCACACAAGAACAGTTTGGAATCCTGCCACACCTCCCTCCGTCTCAAATAAATGCACATTTTGATTTTTATATTTTCTATTTGACCTTTTGTATTATTCAAAAAAAATTATTAAGTATTATTGATTTTGTTATGACTTATTTTATCGCTAGAGATACTTTCATAATAATTTATTTATTTTTAATATTTGTATAAAAATATAAATAAGATGGACTATCAAATAGGAAGTATAAAAATTGAAATGTATGTTTATTTGTAACGCAGAGGGACTACATGTGTCCGAGTTCACAATTACAAGATTGCACTCTATTGATGGTACGGCATGAAACGACACCATGGTATTCTCACATGATCCATATGGTTGATTGGGAATTCTGGAGGAATATATTGCAGGATGTTTGCTACATCCAGAATTGAGTAGATTGGTCTGCTATTGCACACCGAAGCTTCCTGATGGTGGCTTATTCTGGTTTCCACTTGGCACACCGGACGTAACAATGTGAGAACAATATCCCACACGGACCTAACAATGTGAGAACAATATCCAAGAAGACATGAATGTGAGGAGAAGGCAGATGCACGGAATGAACCATCCACAAAATATTTCTGATGCCACTCGTTCCAACCCAAGGTATAGCAAATATAATTGCGGACGCGTGATCTCTATCAATTGTCGGGCTCGGCTTGTAGAAGAAAATCGGATAAAATCGGTTAAAGAAGTTGTAAATGGAACTTGTATGCACCGGATGCAAGAGGGACTGTGAAGAGAGGTACGGGTGGATAGTTGTTCTATATAGCAGAGCACAGAGGTGAAATTCAGAAACATGATGTTGTGCTTTTACATTTAAATTTATTTATTGTTAGATAATGTTTTGCGAATTTTTAATCTATTTATTGCTGGAATGAAGTTCTTGCAAATCGGTCGCAAAACAGCTCACTGAATTATTAGGAACAATGATGTGCACATTCATCCTTGTGCACCATTGATTTCGACGTGTGTCTTTTGTTAAGATATGTCATCTTATCTTGATGGTATAAGATATCTCGGCTGTATAGGAAAGATCCTTTGCTTGTATGTCAAGTATGTAGATCATGATATACACATTGTTGTAATTGTGTCCCAATTGTATAAGCCATGACAGCGGCTTTTCCCGCCCCTATATAAACAGGCAATGAGGTCCACAAGGGGTACGCCATTCCAGCAAACTTTACATCTTCTATTTGGGCAGGCGGTTATTAAGTGCCTCCGTGGCAACAGCCCGACTGCAACCCACATGCCAGACGGGAGCTGCAACCCACATGCTAAGTGGCCTCGGGCATGGCCAGCAGTGGCGGTGATCGCGGCAGCGGCGTGGAGCCATGGTCGCAGCTGTTCTTATCCGGAGATAGCGATTCATGGCGACCCCGCATCTCTTGTACAATTTCCACACATGCAGCTGTGACGGGTACATGAGACCGAGCGACCTAAGCCACTTAGACGGTCATCAAGATGGCGCTGCGGCTAATCCCTTCGTCCAACAGACTTGCCAGGTCAAGGAAATAGCGGAGGCAAGAAACGCTCATTTCGAATGCAGATAAAATGATCTGTGGGTACTTGTAAAGAAATAACAGTAGTGTGTAAAATAAGCTGAAAGTATAGGCTTATATATAGTCTGCACTAAGGTGAAAGTGTGGAATTATATTAAACATGCCGTGCTTTGTCACCTGCTAGTATTTATTATTGATTGTCGATAATGAGCTACATATCAGTTTGTAGCTCATTTCGAATGGTGCAAACTAACTCCAGAGCCATGTATTACACCACACTAATCCAGCATATTGACCAGCTAATACATTTTTTAGGTCATGGATAACAACCGGCCTCAGACATCTTTATTGAACTTGGAGAAATAAACTATACAAATAAAAAGAATATTAGGGAGTAGAACAGTGATTGTGTACAACACAGAATTTTACTCGGTGATTCAGTAGTGAATGTAGATTAAGCATGGAAATTTTACTAAGTTGTGAGCTGCCACTTGATACAACCATTTCTGTTGGCATGCTCTTCATCTGCATGAACCCAGATACTGTAATTCAACCACGATCAGGATTCAATCACCCTGGCCATATGGCTACACCTACTGCCCAAGTGCTAAGCCTAGCATGCCTGTTGTGGTGAACTGTTGCCATGAGTTCACTTAGCTGATTATGAAATCCCCAGATGCATCCCAATCCCAGGCAACATTGGGCATGCAACATTGAGGTGACCGAATATCTGAACATTACCAAAGTCACGGTGCACTCATAGTAGATATTAGGGTTATAAATTTTCATGTACAATCGAGCTAGAGCAAATGCAAGGAGGGTGCGCTTGCCTTGTGGGTGCATAGAATTTTACTGTTTGAGTGCGAATATGATGAAAATTGGATCATAATAACTGTTTTTTTAACCAAATATTGGGGCACTCGGTAAAGCCACGGTTTGCTGAGTGCCGCACTCAGCAAACTGAGGCACTGGGCAAAGGAGGCTTTGCAGAGGGCCGGGCTCTCGAAAAAGGCAAGCACTCGGCAAAGCCAACCAAAGGCGGCCATCGGCAAAGGTGGTCGTGGCGTGACGGCGGCCACATGGCAAAGGTGGTCGTGGCGTGACGGCGGCCACATGCCGTCAACCTTTGCCAAGTGCGAGCCATTAGGCACTCGGCAAATTTGTTTTTTATTTATTTTTTTAACCAATCTATGCCATGTGCCTTGGGGCGGGCACTCGGCAAAATATTTTTTTTGTCTTTGTAGACCTATATTTTTGTGGGCTGCTTGTACAGCACCTGAAAGGCCATGTTCAAATTTGGAGTAATTTTGAGTTTTTTTGATATATTTGATTAATTTTTTGTTTCATTAAATTTTTTTTGAATATTTCAAATTTGAATTGCAGGTGCATGGAATATTCAAATTTGGTGATTCAGAAAAATGATATTCATGTTATTTATTGTATGATGATGACGTAAGATGAAATTTTGAGGAACTCACATGAAATTTCGAGCATTTTGTTGACGTAAGATGATGAGGAACTTACTGGAAAAGTGTTTTTAAATTGTATAAAATCCAAATGAAGTACGAAAATCATGAAACTTGTACAGGTGTCAAGTCATCGCATGTGTAATCTGTTTTCGAGCAAGCTGTGACGTCGGATGCTTAAAATCCAGACATCTCCACATGTGATCGTCACACCCGGCCCGTTTGGCCCGTAGTGGCCCATGTGTGTTAATGAGATGCTGTGGAGAGTTTAGTCCCCCTTGGTTGCTAAAGGTGGGATAGACCAACATATAAGGCTTCTAGAGTCCATCCCGCCATCCCCAGGTTAATCCTTTTAAGCGAAGCGAGGACGAAAGCTTAAGTGGGATGGTGTGGCAGGTGTTTCGCCCAGCGTGCAGAGTGAATCTGAGCCGTTTGAGTGTAATTACACTCGGCAAAACACATGAGTCCAGTAGTGAATAGCCATCAAATGTGAACTGTTGATGCTGCTCAATCCTAAGGTACTAGTGTTGATACAAATGCATGTCGGATTGACCTCTCCATTGAGTGTTGGAGGATGCAATGAGCAGGGATGAGGAGATGAGTGTGATTTTGAAAGGCGAGGTTCATGTTGCTTAGTATATAGCGAATGTGTGTCATTTGCAGGTTTATTGTTCTTTTATATTTTACAGACAAAAAAACTATTGTGGTCCTACTACAGAAAAAAACATCCGTTTGAAGGGATTGGATGTTGGGACCAAATGGTGGAGCTTCTCACGGTCATAGGCCATTAGCGGCCACATGAGCTCCCTAAACTTATGTAAAATCCGTTAGTTACAACCATTTGGCTTGATAATTATTAAAGATTAGCCTTATATTACTAATCTTTAATGAGTGCTCCCGGCTTGGCTTAGATTGAAGCTTCGCCATTTGCCCCACCCAAGCACAATATGCGGTCCTACCAAACCTCAATCCATGTGTTGAAGTTCAGACTTACTTCCTCTGTTTCAAATTATAAGTTGCTTTGACATTTTAGGTTCATCTATTTTGCTATGTATCTAGATATGTTATTGTACCTAGACATTTTTGGTTCATCCATAGCAAAATGGAGGGAGTAATTAAAAAGATTTTCAAATGATTGCTTGCACTGAGGGCACGGCCTGAGGCAACGCCATGGCATACTCACACAAGATCCATCCGTTGATCATGATATCTTTGGAGTAATATATATAATGGATGACATTTGCTTATGTCCAGAATGGAGGAGATTGTATTGCCATCACGTGCTGAAGCCTCCTTGTGGTAGGATTCTAGTATCCGCATCTAAAACCTCAAGTGGACGTCTTCCTGTGAGAACACCTTCCATCCAGACTTTGAAAAGAAGGAGGACGAGGATGCACAGAATCTACTATCCAACGAAGATGCCTGATGCCACTCATTCCAATCGAAGGTACAGTAAATTAAATATAATTGGGGATGCATGGTATCTATCGGGAGTGCATGGTATCGGCATGGTAGAACAAAGTAGGTTAAAGAAGAGGTAGCATGCACAGGATGCGAAGTGAGCCACTGGTGTTGTTATATATAGCACAGAGGTGAAAGTGAGATATTCACAAAAAAAAAAGAGGTGAAAGTGAGAGAAACATGCTGTTATGCTTTTACATATTAATTGGTGAGATAATGTTTTACAACTTTGTTGATATATTTATTTATCAGATAATAAATAAATATGTTTGTTTGCTCCCCAGCACATGCTGTCATTAACTCATGTACTAAGACATCATTTGTGTTCACCCTAGGCAAAACCCGAATGGCCATTTCTCTATTTATGGCGGTTGTAATAAAGAAGTTCATCCCAATGTCATATTTTGTTTCAAATTCAGCAATGCATTGTTATTTGACATCTTTTAACTATAGCGATCGAATTATTTGTAGCTACATATATCTACTAAACTGATTACTTGTTGATGAAAACACAGCCATTCCATTCCATCTATAATTGCAAACTCAACAATACCATCCACCTGTCATGCAAGTTGATGTTGGCTGTTAGTTGTTAACTAGTTGTTGATGCAAGTTTGATGTTGATGTTGTTTGACATGGCAGTGGGACTCGATCCAGAAGACTTGCAAGGTGAAGGAAAAGCAAGAAATTTTACAATGGTTGAAAAAAAAATATGGATTGTCCATAGGGTTAGTTTGGACGGTGCTAAAGTAGGAGGTACTTACGTGAAAGTAGTTAGAAATTTCAAATTGGTGGAGACGGTACTAAATTGTGTGGGACCAGTACCAAATTAGTGGACCACTTCCTGATTTTTTTCTTAGTTTATTGTTTTTAGACAAGGGTAATTTAACAATCTCTTAATTGTCATGTGAGGCAAAACTGGGATTTCCCTTCCCTTCTGTCTCTCCATGTATGAATCCATCTATAAATCATCTCATGCATATACAGAAAAGGCAGGCAACCAGAATCTTTTGGTCGAGCCGACCATGGCGTTAGCCGTGCGCCTTAGAGCTGCTAGTGGGCACAACACCAGCGGTAGTTGGCCACCTCGATCCTCAATTCTGGTTCCAACCACGGCAGCCAACCCGCGGACGCCTTCACCACCCTGCTTCTCTAGATTACTAGTATTTCTATATCTTCAAGCGATCCTGTAACTCGTCGAGGCGACCGCGGGAACACTCAGCAGCTCTCCGCGCCACAATGCCAGGAACTGCCGGCTGTGCCACGTGCCCAATCGGTCGCCTGTGAATCAGAAGCAGAATGAACAAATCCTCCGAACTGGCCTATGAACAAGGCTGCTGCTCCTGCAACCAAGACCAACCAGCAGTCTAGCATGGCGACTAAGACCGAGCGAAAGGCAGTGGCGGCCTGCTGTGGCAACTGCCGAGAGCAACAATTAACTCGTGAGAGGAACCGTGCAGCAGGCTAAGGGTCAAAATAACAATTACTGATATAGCCCCATAAATAAAACTACATTTACCAAATATAATCTTCTTCAGTTAGTTGCTAGAAAAATAGTAAAAATGAAAATACCTGGAAGTACCAAGGTACTTTCCCAACCATTGTAGAAGAGATCTTTTTTTTCTCACAAGGACTATATAGATAATAACTCTATATTATGTTAGAACCGTGAAAACATTGAGCAAAGTCTGGGAACAGCCTCAAAGAAGATAATTAGTAAAATTTATATTAAAAAGGACTTAAAAGATATAATGGAAAAAATAACCCTAAATTTTTTGACTGCACTTGCCATTCGGCCTCACGGATCAAGCCTCAATTTCTTCAACTTGGTTTATTCGGTTAGTTTTCAATCCAAGGGGATTATATGAAGGATTAATGTAGATGAATATCCCTTCTAATCCTCTCTCATATTGGGAACTAATTAAGCCCACTCTATAGCTTGGCTCGGTCCAACTGCACACACATGCTTCTGTTGATGTGTGTCGTGTCATACATGTGTGGTTTGTTGGTATTCTGTACTATTTGACTACAAACTGAGCATGGTTCAGTTTACTCATGCGAACAATTTTTTTTTAAAACCATGATCTTCCTAGATACTACTTTTTTTTTTTTTTTTTGCGAACAGGGGATCTTCCGAGATACAAATGACATTGTTTGGGGTCATATACATAGGAGAGCAAGAATGGTTCTCCAGATGCTATAAACGGTACAAAGCTGAGCTTATGTACACAGAGCATCAATCATTCCAACATGAGTCTATATCTAGTTTCAACATTGCTGTGACTAATTTAGGTAACCTTTGCTTTTCACTATTTGCAGCTTGCTATGAACAGGTCCATTGATTGTTGTCTGAATGTGCTGCCTTTGGGGGAAGAGAGCGTGTTGTTGCTATAATGATTTTACCAGGTCAGCTTCATTAATTCTTATAGCAGTCATACATTGTCACCACTCGAATGTTCTTTCAACAAATAGTTATGGAGCACACATTTAGTTTGTTACAATCCACAATTTATACAGGTTCTTAAATTTTGCCGCTCCTAACTATACAATGCTCTGGAACCAAGAAGGCAACAACAGATGAATCAAGTCTTTGTCATGTTATCGAGAATCAACATCCGGCTCCCAGATGCCCCACCGTGAGGCAGCGACGTCATGCCGTGCAAAACATCGTGGTAGTGCACATATCTTACACGCCATCCAACAAACGTTCTCACGCTACCTTTGAGACTTAGCCCTCTCACTAACAAAAGTTATCACGCTACCTTTGAGACTTAGTCCTCTCTGCTTGACATGCATATTTTTCATGTCTCAGAATTCCCAGGAGTTGACCACCTATTGCTTCCTTTTAATGTATAGCGAAAACATAGATCAGGTAATCACATATGACTCTCCAGTGTGACAAACAGTGTGTTAGTAGGCTAACGATCTTTATATCTATTACTGATTTTGTTAATGCAGAAATAGAAGGCCATGCAACCCATCCAGCTCACTCACGAGGACCTCTCCTACTAGATTGTGCAACATTTATCTTCCTACATAATCATCTCTTTTTCATGTACAAACTACCATTATTTTTAATCTTTGTACACCATCAGCTCTTCATGTACCTTACGTCTACCCTTATGTACCTTATATCAATACTTTTCTCTCAGTTTTCTTGGACTGCTGCCTATCGTGCACATTGCAAACTTGCTGCCCGCGCTTTGTGTGGGCTCACCTTCAAGTTAATAATAAGGCCGTGCTCGTATGTTCACTCTAGGCCAAACCCGACAAGTGACCATTTTACAACTGTCTATATGATAATTGTAATCAAGAAATTATTTTAACCGCACTTAAGTGTCATTTCACAACTTATTATTTGAATGTACTTTCCAAATTCAGCCGTGCATTGTTGATTTATTTATTTTGAAAATAGCAAATTTGTAGCTATCTTTCCTAATAAAACTGATTATTAGCTGAACACATACGGAATTGCGCATCCCATTACTTATAACTGCAAAGCAGAAACTACATTTCTACTTCGCACTCAAAGTACTCAAACTCAAAACCAAGTTTCCCCCCTGCGGCAGTCTTGGGCTACTCACTCGTCATCCCTCCTATCACTATCAAGAGCCCAACACAATCCCCGCCATCTTGAAAGAAAACGGCCGGCTGGAAAAGTCGCCCTTCTCGGTTAGGGGCGTAACTTGGTAATTGTTGGCCCATTCGTGCAATGGAACTGGCCTCCCACGCTCAGTTCCAGCTCCAATTGGCATCCGTTAGAGGAAAAAATCCCCTGTGATAGTGTCCACAGTCGCGCCCTTGGACGCCATCTGTCACAACACCTGTTCAGTCGCCAAATCCATACTGACGAAGGAAACCGCGGAGTCACGGATAACACCGCCCACTAGACTTGCCTGATGCCGCTCATTCCCAGTCAAGAAAATAGGAAATACTACGAGGGAGGTAAAAGGGGCACACCCAATCGGGAGAGCTGGAACGTGTAATATAAACTGAGCCACTGGTCGATGGTAGTTCATATAGCACTACAGTGAAGGTCTGAAAAAATGCCGTTCTGCTATGTCATGTGCTCCTATTTATTTGTAGATAATGTTTTGTAGTTTTATTTCTTTATTTGCGAGTATTACTTTTGGTGACATGAGGTCACCGATTATTTAGCTACACTCGTGTGTAACAAATGGAGCAGGACTTCTTTTATTAGACTGCAGAGCAGAACATGTTTTCTAATTAATAGGCAGCATCATTAGGCGGCGGTATGGTGTTACTAAATGTAGTTAGTTCTTTCTTGTTTGCTCTCTCTCTCTCTCTCTTGAACGCCAACAGCATTATTAGGTTATTACCTTCCGTACTATCTTCCAGCTACCTTCCTTACTATCTTCTTTGTTCATGTTATTATCTAATTTTCTAGCCTTCAAATTAGAGGTAAACGTTAGAGACCTAATATTAATTAATTAATCATGTTCCCCTTTCTCTGAATATTCAGCACCATAATTTTTAGTTTTGTAAGTCTTACTCACAATGCGCACACACAAATAAAACCTACCCCTACAAGCATCCTCAAAGACTAGGCTGGCAAATCCTCTAGATTAGTGAAGTCAACCCTTTATCAATGGAAACATAGTCTTTCACCAAAAGCACAATGTCATTAAATCTGAGAATATTTGCTATCACATGAAATCGAACCTTGCACTTCAGGTGCTACAAAGAGTCTGGTAACAAAAACTGAACGGTTCATGGCATCATGTGTCCAAGTTTACATTAACAAGATTCACAGATGATTGCACAATTGCACTCTATTGGAATGGCTTGAGATGACACCACTCTATTCACAAAGACGGGTGACTTTGAGTAGAAACCGTAAGAATATTTGAGACGGTTAATGTCTACAGCCGTCTCTTTTAGTTAATAGCAGAGATGGTTAGCTAACCGTCGCTAATAAGGCTTTATCAGAGACACAAATTCTGAGACGCTTGCATAATGTGTCTCTAATTATACTTACCAGCCGTCTCAAATCTTTAACTAGTAGTGATAATCCATCTGCTAACGAATTCTTTTGAGGAATATAATGCACGACGTTTGCTTATGTACAAGATTGAGATTGAAGATCATTCTGCCATCGTTGTGGTGGTAGGATCATTCTGGTTTTCGCTTGTCACACCAGATCCGACAGTGTGAGAACAATGCCCACCCAGACTTGCAGGTGGAGGAGTAGGCGGATGAAAGGATTGCGACCAAACATGCCTGATGCCACTCGTTCCAATTTCCAGTCATAGTCTCTCTCTGTCGTGGAGTGCTCTGCTCGGTGGTAGAAGGAATTATGTAAAAAATGTGGAAAATGGAAGATGCACCAAATGCGAGAGGGAGTGTGAAGTGAGGCATGGGTGAATATGCACCGTTGTTCTTTTATTTTTTCACTTTTCCTATATTGTCGTCATCTGGATTTTGTCTTTAGCGCCAGGCGACATGCGGCGCGCGCTCGGCCGACGTGAGCGGCTGCAAAGCGAGCGCGAGCAGTTGTGGTTGTTTTCGGGTCCGCCCTTCTTTTATCGGGTTAGAGAGTGCACCCGCTAACGCGTTCCGACTCCCAAATTGGAATCACTGTTCCTATTCTGGATACGCACTCGGTGTTGGAGCTCGTCGCGGCGGAGGGGGCGATTTCCACTTCCCCTTTCCGTGCTCCTCTCCAACCAGGCTCCCTCTCCCCGATTTGGGCTCTTTTGTTTGGTATTTCTGGATCTGGGGAACAGGGGGTCGTCGGGTCTGTGGGATGCGGCACCGGCAAGTGGATTCGTCGCGATAGAAACTATCCGGCTTCATCTACCTGTAGGTAGAATCTGGTCAAATTATTACAACATCAAAAATAATAGAAAAAATGACAGAAGAAATAACTTCTGCAACAAGGGATTCAAGTAGTCCTACACAACCTATGCCACCGCTGCTATAATATTATTTGCATGTCCACAATTAGTTGGGTATTGTGATGCTATTAGCAGCAATACTTTTATGTAATATACACCAAATTATGTTGATAGACCAACTTTAGTAGGGTTGAACTAGCAAACCCTAACTATTTTTTTTTTTTTTGGATTGATTGGGCTGTCTCTGTGGGTATCACCGTTTATATTTACAGAGAGGTGAGTCTTTCTTCGTATCGCATAGATACATCGTGGTGCCAAACACGACAGACACTTTTCAGGTTGTTGAGAGCTTCAGAGCTCAGCTTCAGCTGCTTTTCTTTATGGATATTATAACTACAATGTGTTGGGCCATCTGGACTTCGCGCAATGACAAGATCTTCAGGGGCATTGATAATTCAGTTTCCCGATGCAAGACAATCTATTGTAAAGAGTTTGCCCAGGTTATCCTGAGAGCAGGGGATCAAACCCCTCATGTTTCCCAATAAAAAAACATTGTTTCCATGCATGTATGTCAAATTCAACTTCTATGTGCCTGTCACTGCATCCAAGCAGTTTGACAGAACCTATCGTGCCCCCCTTTAGTAACAGCTAACATTTGATCTTTGGTTGAACTCTGTTTTGTTTTTCGGAGGATTTGGTTGAACTATGTTAATTCCATGCATATGGTTTACCGTCACTGCCCTCCCCGTCAGATCTGTCGAAGTCGTACCGTGTATCCTTGGTGGTGCCAGTTTGGTTCCGGCTTGCGTCAACGTTGAGCTGCCGGGACAGCGGGGCTAACAGTTTGGCAACACACGCAGTTCCAGATTCCTCGCATTCCAACGTAAAGGCCTATTATGTTGATATACGGATATACCAACGTTGGTGTTTGGCCAGTTATCTAACAAATGGTCTTTGGCCATGGAAATGGGCACCTCTGATTCCAGTGTTGCAACATTGGGGGTCTGTTCCTTGTATCAAGTTTCGGAATTTTTGTGTACTACTAGAAACAAGCAGACGAAAGAAGCTAGCTAGGCATACAGCTGTTAATTTGTTTGCTTTTGTCGAGCAGTGTAGGATGCAGAGGCTATTATAAATAAGCAGGGCCATGCATGCATGCATCACTAGGTGGTTGCATGAATTTGCTTCATCTCACCAACATCGGACATGGATATACTTCGCCCGTCTGTCCTGCATACTATATTTATATAGATATACATACCTAACCATGTTATAGACTTCCATATATCGAAGCAACGCATAAGATACTATCAAGTAAAAAGTTTGAGATAGGCAGGCATGCATCTGTATTTTGAGTAAAGCCTAGGTGTCCGGTTTCCCAATCCTGGTTTGGAAGATGAGCCAATTTAATTTGGATATATTTGTCGTGCTTCCCAATTTTTTTAAAAAAACAAAATTCTTTGCCGAGTGTATGGCGCTCGGCAAAGGCGGTGATGGCGTGACCGTTCGTTGTGACGGCGAAAGTGCACGACTTTCGGCACTCGGCAACGAAACACAACTGCTGTGTTGTAGTGACTCCACCGCGCCGCCGTCATGTTCCACTAATAAGAGAAACATCAGACTCCACTACTCCAATCATTCATCGCGGTGGGAGCCGACGGTGCTAACCCGAATCTGACCCGGCCATAGTGGCAGCAGTGAGGAAGCTGCGTACGAATACGTCGCCTCCCAGTGTGCATTCAGGGGATCTAGCTCATGAACTCCGGAGAAGAGGAGCCTGCATCATATTAACATATACGCATGTGTAGCAAGCAATCAAATTTGAATCCTTTGGGGTAAATAAGTATGAACTTGCAAACAAAACTTGTTCTCTCTTTCGTTAGCTTATACGAGCTAATAACATATTTATACATTTACTTGTCCTTGCGGGGACACCGGTGTGCCATGATTTGGCATCGATGTGGCCGTGCTTTTCTCCTTTGACCTTAGCTGCAGCTGGTAAATATTCGTTAGTAAATTCTAGTGCTGGTTGCAATCTTTCATACTGCGGAAGTCCAGGCGGGGGAAACTAAAGACCCATTCACAAAAATCCACGTAAGTGAAAGGTAGAGACTTATCTTTCGGCGGTTATGGTTTCCGATTCATCGAATGCCGCTTGTGTGCGGTAAGGCCCACCATAGAGGCTTCAGACATCGGCTTTGTTCCTGAATGTAGCATTGATGCTGATGGACTTTGCATCGTCGATACGGCTTTGCTGCCCGAAGCGTTTCGACGCTGCCGAATGCAATTTTGGTACTACCAGGCTTTGCCTCATCGATACGGCTTTTTGCCAAAGTATGCCTTGCAACTGGGTTCGCTCCAACCACTCGCAAGGCTAGAGACTTGCGAGATCTTGTGGCTTACTGAGAAAAAAGCGAGGAACAACAGTATGCCATGGAATTTTTCAAGAGTTATGTAAAACAGATTCGGTTGAAGTGAAAATCGAGCTACAGCTACACCGTACCATAGCCCTTTCACTCTGATCAAAGAAATATTCAAAGGGCATCAATATCGATAAATGCTTTACTGCATGAATGGCATTCTGGTGAAAACTCCTTCACGTGGCCCATCGAGCTCGCGTCTCGAGCTTCTCGAGATTGCATGTTCGACTTCGGCACTTATGGCCCTTTAGTAGAGGTCCGCACCCGTTCTTAGCCTTGGACCGATTCATCACCCCGCCCGAAGCGGGGAAATCTGGTGAATGTTCCAGACAAGGGACTCGCTTGCTGGGCCTGCAGCTACGAGAGAATACAAAATGCTTGGAAAGTGCGTTAGATGAAAATCGTAGTTTTGATGAATGGGAAAATTGGAGTCAATGGGTAAGATTGAAATTATCTGGCGATGATGCCAATTTCGACGGGCGAAATCGTCGTTGCCCTCTAGCACGGAGTTAGTTTTGCTGAGCTGGTGGTGGCTCGGGCGACGGGGCCGAGCACGGGCAACACGACACTGCTGCCGGATGCGCTGTGCCGGCTTCGCTTTCGGTTATATTGGACTTCGCATCGGGAGTCCCGCCACTGCTGATCTTGCATAGTGTTGACGGCATTTAGACCCTGTTTTCATCTCATGAAAGCCGTCAACATTTGTCACAATCCAGAGCTACAACCAATAAATAAGTAGTGACATAGGTAAATTTCACTTGGTTCCACTTGTACATGTCATTATTTGGATGCAGGTGCAGACAACTACAAATCAAGCACGAACAAGCTTAAATGAAGAAAATATGACAAAACTCCAAATGAGCTGGAAACACGCTCCATGACACGTGGGGACAATGGTGCAACAAGGCTGGTGGGCCCACCTGACCGGACCCTGGTCGGCCGACCAGGACCTGGTGGGTCCCACCTGCCGGACCGGTCCCACCGACCTTGGGATGCTTCTAGAAGGTGACACATGTCACCAGGGGATTGGACCCCTGGTCGACCGACCTGGAAAGTGGGCCAACCAAAGGTCGGTTGGCCTCCCACCGACATGCTGAAGCCTCTCGGAGCTGACACGTGGCAAATGGGTGAAAAACCCCGGTCGACCGACCGGGGGTTTGGGCCCATCCTGGGTCGGTTGTCCCAAACCGACCTCAGGAGCACATCCTGGCCCTCCATTCAAGTCGGTTGTGAAGTCGGTTGATCCAAGGGCTAAGAAGTGATGTCACCTGGATCGATGACGTGGCGGTGGAGTAGCCCCTACTCCACCTCCCACTATAAGGGTGTGTTTGGTTGGGCTTTTGGCTGTGGCTTTTGCCCCCAAAAGCCAAAAGCCCAACCAAAGGGCCTAAACAGTAAAGCTGCTTTTGCCAAAAACCAGCTTTTCCCATAGTACAAACTCAAAAGCACCCCCACCCCCTGCTTTCACTGGTTTTGGGGTAAAAATTACCCACATGCCGCTGGTTACACACGTAACGGTTCGATTCTATTCTTTCTTTCCCCTTCGTACAAACTCAAAAGCACCCCCACTCCCTCGCGGCGTCCCTCCTCGCGCACCCATTCTCCCTGGCCGCGCTGCTCGCGCTCCTCGCCGCGTGGTGCCTCCTCTACATGCTCCGCCCCACCGACGCGCCGCCCGTGGCAGCGTTCAGCCGGACCTTCTCCGACCGCGAGGTGCTAGGGGCGCTCGTCGCCGCGTCCGCGTTCGTCGTGTTTCTCACGTCGGTCGGGAGCCTCATCTTCTCCGCGCTCGCGCTGGGCGCTTGATGAGGGTGGTGATCAGAGTGGTGCCGGTGGCGCTGGGAACCGCTGCTGTTGTTCATTGCATCTGCCACCGGAGGAGGCCGTGTCTGATGAGTTTGAGATCTAGATGCGCACTCTCATCTCAGAAAAAAAAAATGTCTTTTTTATCATTTCTTGAATTGTTCGATTACACGGAAGTATATTATACAAGATGAAAGATACTATAGCTAGAGTACACGAGTCTGTCTGGTTGATCTAGTGGTGTCCCCTGTATGGTCTGAGAAACCTGATCAGCAGAACAATATTCTTGTTGTGCCTTGTTATTATTCGTGGCATTATATTTGTATTTTTATTACCTAGTATTATGGTGATTGATAATAATCTTGTAAGCATCACCAAATTTGTGTTCAACTCGCACCAGTAAAAGATGGAACTTTTTTTTTGTCAGGGACATTGGATTTTTGTCACCAAAAGAGTTTCCTCGACATGTTTTAGTATCTCTTCTGATGGATATTGTTCTATTTACATGGACTATGGAGAATTAAGAAAACCTAGTGAAAATTATTTTACCTTGCTTAAATAGTCATTATCATGTGAATTGGCGAACAAATTAGCTTGTTACGAGCAATTTCCATATAAACATGTCCCATACATTCAGGGCATTACCGGTATTTGTCAGACAGTCTACAGTTTACCATGGCCTTCTGCTTTTCCCACAGCTGCTTTCTCACAGCTGCTTTTCCACAGCTCACAGCCCACAGCAGCTTTTTCAAAAGCCACAGCTCAACCAAACACACCCTAAATACCCCCTCACTCCCTCTCATTCAAGACATCAAGGAGAAGCCTCTTGAGAGCCATATAAAGCTATGTAGCCCACTATAGTAGTAGTAGTAGTAGTAGTGTGAGTTAGAGTGAGTCGAGCGGAGCTCGGGGTCTCCGGAGTCGTCTTCTGGAGAGTCCGGTATGTCTTCCTCTTGTTTTAGTAAGATTCTCAGTATTCAATATATAGTATTCTTGCTTTGCTTTCCTCTGAGTAGTACTAGTATTTACTTTCTGTCTTAGTTTATTGTAAGTATACATTCTTTCTGCTGGCACATTGCTCTCTCCTGAGCGAGCGTATGTTAGGCTCTTGAGTGAAGTGCTCTAAACCCTAGCTGAGTTTAGAGTAGTAGAGATAGTGTAGGCGTGGTGTCTAGACTAGATCTGCCGGTGTGAACGTCTAGCTGCACCCAGGAATGCCCACAAGTGAAGTGTGACAGCCTGCCATTGGGACCGAGGAGTTCTCCTGAGAGTGTTGTTAGGTTAGATTGTAGGTCTGCACTGGTGGCCGCTTCAGGGGGTGTTATTTAGCCACCTGTCTCGCCCATCGGCCGCAGCAGAAAGTTAGAGTTAGTTCTCATGTATCCTTCGGATAAGCTAGGTCGGAATCTAAACGCTAGGACTAATTCATGGAAGTAAGCCAAGACCCATTAGGAATCTTACACTCTCTCGTTATCCTCTCACTTAGCTGCCATGACATTAGTTATCCCTTAGACTCTCTTACCAACTCCTTGATCCATCCTTCCTATCCACTTCGTTCATCCCTCTAGCACTAGTGATACTAGATGATAGACATCTGGATATCTTTTCCCTATTGACTCCTAGCTACGGCTTTCCCTTGGGAGAATATAAATCGACAATCTTGGAATACTCCTTGGTGAAATGCTACAGCGGTATATTCTATGCGCTTGCGGAATATCCAATAGTTAGAGAATTACCCCTCCTGGCATCTCTGGTGTTGTTTCAGCCCTTTGGGGTTGCACCCCCTAAAGGACCGAAACCGGAAAGAACTGGAAAACACGGAATTACAATACGAAACAAACAACACAAACCTTATATACCAAGTCCTCCGGCTAAAACGCACGGAGTCCAGAAGTCCCTTACAACGTCCCCTGAGGGGTCTACTTATAGGAAGTCGTGTTGCATTTTGTACAAGAATGCCCCTGGCAACCCTAATTTCAACGTACAGGAGCAGCCGACACAGGGCAGACAAGTAAATGGCCCAAGGGCCCACTTTTGCCGGTTAACCACCGACCAGCACACATCCGGACTCTTCTTTCTGCCTGGCCGCCGAATGCGTCCAGACTCGTGCCGAATGCGCGCCTTCTCGCGCTATTGGGGTTTCCTCCCCGGCACCCGACGACGCCGAATGCGCACCTTCCCGCGCTATCGGGGTTTCCGCTGGCGCCGGCGATGCCGAATGCGCGTCTTCCCGCTATCGGGGCTTTCCGTCCCGGGGCTGATGTCGACGCCGAATGCGCGCCTTCTCGCGCTATCGGGGTTTCCCACGGCACCGGCGATGCCGAATGCGCGTCCTCCCGCGCTATCGGGGTTTCCGCTGGCGCCGGCGATGCCGAATGCGCATCTTCCCGCGCTATCGGGGTTTCCGCCCTGCTTTGACGCCGGATGCGCGTCTTCCCGCGCTATCGGCCGTGCCTGCGTACATCAAACACATGAGGCGCACACAATCAGGGGGGACGGGGTGGCCAATTCCACTCCTGCCCCCAACAGTAGCCCTCCGGCCTTGTCCGGAAGGGTGGTCCCTTCCGGGCATGGCCGACAATATTTCGTTGCACCGAATGTGCCCGCGCCGAATGTGCCAGCGCCGCCCATAGGATGAGGAGACGTTTTTTTTACCTCGATTCGCGTGAAGCGACGCGTCGGCTCCCCCCACGGCCGCCCCTGCCTATAAAAGGCAAAGGAACGGGAGGGGGCGGGCACTTAGCCCCCGCGCGCTCGCCTCGACGCATTCGCGGATCGCTTCCGTTCTCCGCATCCGGTGTTCTCCTTCTCATTCGGTAAGATGTAAATTTGCACTTTCGTTTCTTTTATGTTAGTTTAGCATTCGGGATTTGGTGAGGAGGCTTAGGTTAGTTACGGGTGTCTCTTTCGGCCTTATTGAATGCAATTTCGTTTCTCTTCATAGCTCGGAAGCCTGGGCACCCTCTTGGAGCGATCGCCTATGTCCGAAAGCTCCTCATCTGGGGATTCGGCCGGAATAGCCCACGGTAGCGCATCCGGACTCTCCACTTTTTGCGCTGAACTGGCAGCCCAGCTTAGCCAATCCGGAACAGAAAACATGTCATGGAATTCTGGGGCAAGCTTGGGGGAGCCATAAATAGTTGAACCCATTCGTGCTGTGGCACCCGCGATAGCGGCGCCCATGATTGATTCGTCTGCTGATGAAACCAATAGCGGCCAAGGGAGCGCTGGAGTGGCCGGTGAAGATGGTGCCGATTCTGTGGAGTATGATGGGGCAGAAGGGAGTGCAGCGGCCGCTGGACCGGATGGAGGTGAAGGCGCCGAATCTGGCCCGACTCGCAGAAACCGCCGGGTCAGAATCGAGGGGCACACCGGCATTATTTGCCGATCTAAAGTTGACGAGGAGCGACTTAACTCATACCAGCGCAGCGGCCTTCTCAGCGCATTCGAGCGCGAAAGGAGCCGAGCTCCGGGGGACGAAGTAACCCCGAAACCGGAACCAAATGAGGCAGTGGTGTTCCGCGATTTCTTCATAGCCGGGTTGAGGTTTCCCTTGGTTCCGTTTTTCGGAGCCGTTACGCAAAAATACCGCCGCAGATTCATCATCTTACACCGAATGCCATCGCGCGGCTCAGCATATATGCCATGGCCATGAAGATGATGGGCCACGAACCCAGCGTCGCCCATTTCGTGAAACTCCATTGCACCCACTTCCACTCGAAAGTGGGGAAGGTAGATGGACGGCCCAATATTCGCACCGAATACGGATCCTACAACTTCGTGCCGGCGCCGGGGCAAGAACAGAACTGTTTGGTGCCCACTTTCAAAGAAAAATGGGAGGATTGGAACAAGTACTGGTTCTACATTCGGGTTGCCTCGGATGAAGAGGTGGAAGCTACTAAGAGAGTAAGGCGCCGCCGGGCAAACCCCTTGGTGTCCTTGATGACCGTGATGATTGGAGAGAAGCAACCGCCACACGACACTTTCGGTCCGGCTGATCACGCTGCCGTGGAAGCGTATGCTCTGACCGCCAGCCGGCAGACCAGCTGTGACTTGGCCGAGGAAATGATTGCTATTGACGAATGGCCCCTATGTGAATCGGTGAAATTCGAGCCAATCCGGGACGTCAATGGCTATCGAGGTCCCGACTTCCTCCTCGAGCGCCGGATTACTTTGAGTCTAATCGCGTACTGGCTTATTTGGATAAGAAGGCTACCCGATTGTGCGGGCCGTATGGAGAAAGGGAGCACAAGAAGAAAATGCTCCGACTTGGAAACTCTCCTAGGAGAAACCGTGCCCTGGACTGCATGGGTATCGCCTATTCGGAGAGGCCGCCGCCAGTTCCGAAAGCGTCCAAGGCCAAGGCCACCGATAGTGCCGACGAGCCGGAGGCCAGCGTGCCAAGCGGCTCAGTATCGGGGGTGCCCAAACCGATCCCCGTCCGGCGCCCTCCTCCTTCCACGCCGACTCGCGCTACTACAACGGCCACTGCCGAGAAGAGAAAACGCGCGAAGCAAAACCGGGAGCGACCGGAGCCGGAGGCTCGCGATGTTCAGGTATGCCGCGAAATGGCTAGACGGCTGTGGACCAAACCTCTGAAACGCAGCGCTAAGTTCTCCTTGGACTTCCTGGGGGTCCCGGAACCTTTGCATGCCGAAATGGTAGAACGGGATATTCATTGCACATTAGGGCATAGCTGCTGAATTCACATTTCGGGCGGCGTATGCTAACATGACAATTTCGGCCTGTGTTTTGTAGGACAATACCGGCGGATCGAGTTCGATGGCCGGGACGCGCCCCAAGAAAGTTTCGGACCCGTGCCGCCTGCCGCTGAAACCACAGCCAACGCTGAGCACCCTTGGCCTCAGCTTCAAAAGGCCGGCTGATGCCCCCGGAGGTGTGTTTGAGATGTCCAAGAGGCAGAAAGCCGCGGGCACGCCTGCGAGCACGAATGCACCCGTCTCCATGCCGCCGCCTGCCGCACCCGAAACCTCTCGCGCGCATTCGTCCCATCCGGCCCGGAAGTCTGGTAAGTCCCGATTCCACCGCGAGATGAGCCGCATGACCCCCCGAAACCGCCGCGTGTGCCCTATTTGGCCATGGCAAGCTCTCCTTGGAGCGAGCCCCGGGCGAGTGTGATCACATGCGCGTGTATTCGGGGTGCTCATCTCCCGAAGAGACGAGCCCAGACCGTGAAAGGACTTACCAACTTGCTCGTGCTCTAGGGGCGGCTTCGGACGCTCGCTTAATCGCGGGGGTGGACTGTCGCGCAAGTGGCGTGCTGCCTGGTGCGGCTGCTGTCGCTTTCGCGGACCAGTGCAGCACTTCTTTTAACACCACCACCACCAAAAGGGACTTGACCCAGGTGGATCGTCTGGAGCTCCTCTCGGCCATCAACTTCCACGCTATTTCTGTGAGTTGTCGAACCCGAATAATCAAAGTCCTTTCGATTTCGGGTTGTTTAGATTCTCACTCCTTTTTCTCGCGCAGCAATCTGTTATAAGTGCTGCGCTTGCCAAGCAGGACTGCGCCGCGGTCACTTTCGTTGAGTCAAAGCTCACCGAAAGTGAGGCCGAGGTGCGCAGGCTGAAGGAAGAGCTGGCGCAAGCGCGCACCGAGCTTAATCGGGAGAAAACTGCGCGCGAGGAGGCCGAAGCTGACGCCCGCACCGCCAGGACCGAAAGGAATACCCAGAACCAGCTGCAGAGGTCCGCCCAGCGCCAGCAGCTCGATGAACTCAACCAGGCCGCTGCCATATTCGCGCGCCTGGTGGCTGGAGTCAGCGATGAAGTGGTGGTGCCCGCCATCGGGGAGGACACCACGGTCTTTGACTTCTCCAGGTTCCTCCGTACCGGGCTCGCTGCGTTGGAGGGCCAGATGGAGCTCGGACGTCGCTGGGCTGCCCTCGAGACCGCCCGTGCACTGTGCAAGGCGCTGAAGGACGCAGGCTGTCCACATGCGGCGGCCCTTCCGGCTCCTGATGACGTGGATCGTTTCTGGATCCCGGATAAGGACGCGCACGAGGCCGCCGTGAAGTTCTTCAGCGGTTTCTGGAGCTGTGGCGGACGCAATATCAGCCTGATGCGGGCGGCACTGAGCGTAGCGGAGGTAAGAACTGCTTAATGCGTTTATCCTTTATGACGGATATGGTTAGGAATCTTTTAGTTGACCACTTTCGTGTTTCTTTATTTTAGGGGGATGAGGCAGAAGAAGCCATTATCCGTGATCGGGTTATGGCCTACATTCGGGAGAGGGACGAGCGCGAGGCGGCTGCGGCGAGCAGCACGCCATCTTCCAACGCGCTGCGGTCCCCGGAGATGGCTCTTGCGCCCGATGGTGCCGCGCAAGGCGATCCTTCCGGTGCCATCAACCCTTCGCGGCGGCGTCCACCGGAGCCGCCGCGCCTCAACCTCAATCTCCCGCCAACGAAAGCGTGGCCGACTCTTAATCTATTCATTCTTCCTCTCGTATCGACTTAAGACTTGCAGTAATTGGCCTGCGTGGCCGTGTTTGAGGCCTGCGTGGCCGGGGTTCGGGGAACCCTTGTACCTTGTTTGGACACATTTTGTGGCACCAGTGCCGAATCCGGCCGTAGCTTGACTATCCGGTTGTTTTCCTGCGGGCTTATGTTGCCACTTTCGCCGTGGCGGTGCATTCGGCCCTGCGTTTTTATAAGTCGTTTTGTGGCGTTTCTAGCGATTTCATAGACCAGCCTGATTACGGAGACTTAGAGCGCCGAAACCTACGAATTGGAGCGGTGCCACCTTCAGCGTTGTGTGGAGTCTGAGAGCGCCGCCCCTCCGAATCTGAGCGGTGGAGGGCGCATTCGGGAAAATTTTTCGTTAAGCCCTCCGGCGTTGTGTGGAGTCTGAGAGCGCCGCCCCCCCGAATCTGAGCGGTGGAGGGCGCATTCGGGAAAATTTTTCGTTAAGCCCTCCGGCGTTGTGTGGAGTCCGAGCGCGCCGCCCCGAATCCGGCGGTGGAGGGCGCATTCGGGAAAATTTTTCGTTAAGCCCTCCGGCGTTGTGTGGAGTCCGAGAGCGCCACCCCCGAATCGGGCGGTGGAGGGCGCATTCGGGAAAATTTTTCGTTAAGCCCTCCGGCGTTGTGTGGAGTCCGAGAGCGCCGCCCCGAATCCGGCGGTGGAGGGCGCATTCGGGAAAATTTTTCGTTAAGCCCTCCGGCGTTGTGTGGAGTCTAAGAGCGCCGCCCCCGAATCGAGCGGTGGAGGGCGCATTCGGGAAAATTTTTCGTTAAGCCCTCCGGCGTTGTGTGGAGTCCGAGAGCGCCGCCCCGAATCCGGCGGTGGAGGGTGCATTCGGGAAAATTTTTCGTTAAGCCCTCCGGCGTTGTGTGGTGTCTGAGAGCGCCGCCCCCCCCGAATCTGAGCGGTGGAGGGCGCATTCGGGAAAAATTTTCGTTAAGCCCTCCAGCGTTTATTTTCCAAGATATGCCGATGTTGTTACACGGTGTTCTTGCGCTCGCATAGCTACCGAATGGAACTCTATATGGCTTTAATGGTTGTAGCTAGACCCCGAATGTGGGCTAGTCGGCGTGCGGGGAGCTGGGTCTTCCATTCATTCTTGGCGATAGTGAGACACGCGGTTCGCGCATCTCGCTATTGCGTGCGTGTTACTTTTGCTTAGGCAGCCGAGTTGAGCCTGGCTGCACCTGCTTGTCCGGTGCTCTCAACTGAAACGGGAGGACTAGCGCTGACTCCCCTTCTGACTCCTCCCGAGTTAAGCCTGGCTGCGCCTGATTACCCGGCGCTCACAAGCGAAACGGGAGGACGAGCGCGGCTCCGTTCGACTCCTCTCATTCCTATTATCCTTGGTTTGAAACGGGATAGGTTTGTTTTGACCGACATGGCTTTGCGTGATTGGGGATGTTATGTATATATAATACTTGTTTGGATCATGTTGCCATGAAACACCTTTTTATGTAACGACCTGGTCGTACTTTTATTAGGTGGATCATAAATTTTACACGTCTTAGAGGCCATGTAGCCGGATTATATAATCCAGTCAAACCCGTTGGTTTTTACCATGCCTGCAGGAACCTTAGCTTTGGTTCTCCGATTGCTCATATTGTTTGTAGTATGTTGGAGTGGGAGGTTTCGGGATAACCGGTATCGTCGGACCAAATGCGGCTTCCGCTTACCGGTCCTCACTAACCGCATTGGGTGTAGGATTTCGGCCCTTTTGCACGTTGTGTATGCCATATTCGGGTGGAGCACGCTCGATAATGGTGCTACAGCGCTCCTTTCGAGAGTCCGAGGGGTTCTATTCGTCCGTATTCTCGAGGCATTGCTCGATATAGAGGGTGTGTTGCTCTTGATTGTGACATTAAACGCCACAAGCACTTCCGGTGTAATTATACCATCAGAATATGATGAATAAGAAGTTTGGCCTTGTGGGTGAAAATTGCTTGTTAATGGCTTTGCGGCATTGTTACATTCGGGTTTTTATCCCTGAAGCTCGCTTCACTGAAACGTTGATTGCACGCATTCGGCTTTCTGCGTGTTCGCGACACTTCAGCGTTTTTCTTTGAGTTCGTCGCAGCGTTTTCTTTTCGCGCAATTTAGATGTTTGTTCGTGACACTCCGGCGTTTTCTTTGCGTTCACTAGCCGTTTTTGGCTTTTGGTTGCTTGCAACGACAAAAAACGATCCGAATAGGGACAGTGGCATATTTGCCATTGTCTTTTTCGGCTTGAAGAGATTAGTACGCATCCTCGCTTTTGGGGAAAACGCGGCTTAAAAAGCATTGAAAAGGGTACATAGGGACGCCTCATTAAAAAAACCTCACGCCTCCGAAAAGGCTTCCCCTGTGAGGAAAAAGAGCGCGCCCCCCGAATTGTAAAATGTATGCTTAAGAATTAAAAAGGAAAATTACAACCCCTGTGGGGCAATTTCACGGGTAAAAGCGGCGTAAATTGTCAGCATTCCAGGTGTGGCTGGACTCAGCGCCATTTTCATTCACCAACGTGTAGACACCTGCTTTTACCATTCTCGCGACAATGTACGGTCCGTACCATGGCGGCTGCAGTTTGCCTTGCTTGTCGGGCTGCCGAATAAGCACCATATCTCCGGGGTTGATGACTTGCCTGAGCACTTTTTTATCTCTCCAAGCCTTTGTTTCCTGATGGTACTTGTCAAGATTTTCCGCCGCCTGTTGCCTTAGGGAGTCAACTGCTTCAAGCTGAGTGTATCGCTGTTCTTGCATAGTAGCCATGATTTCAGTTCGGAAAGATCCTAGCCGCACCTCTTCTGGGGTAATGGCCTCTTCCCCGAAAAGGAGTCTGAAAGGCGTGAAGCCAGTTGCTCGTGACTTGGATATTTTGTGCCCCCAAACCGTGGCTGTTAGCTCCTGAGCCCATCTGCCTTTCTTCTCGGTGCTGTCGAGGGTCTTTGATATGGCGGTGAAAATGTCACCGTTGACCCGTTCCACTGCGCCATTCGATTTTGGGTGGTTTACTGAGGCGAATGTCAGTTTGATCCCGAGGTCTTCACAGAAAGTCCTGAACTTGGTACTATTGAACTGCTTTCCGTTGTCCACTATTATGTAGGATGGGACCCCGAATCTGCAGATGATTCACTGCCACACAAGGTTAACTAGAGTGCCAGATGATATTGTTGCCAGCGCCTTTGCTTTGACCCATTTGGTGAAGTATTCAAGTGCCACTGCAGTGAATTTCAGATTTCAGGGTGCTGGCGGAAGCGGCCCCACTATGTCGATGCCCCATCTCTGCAGCGGCCAAGTTGGACATATCGGGGAGGTTGGGTGCGCCGGGGCCCTCTGATATTTTGCAAACTTTTGGCAGCCCTGGCATGATTTCACCAATTGCTTGGCATCCTCGATGGCGGTCGGCCAATAAAAGCCTTGTCTCATTGCTCTGTGAGCGATTTCATGCGGACCTCTGTGCGCTCCACATGTACCCGAGTGTATATCGTGCAAAAGCTGGACCCCCTCGTGCCGGCTAATGCACTTCAGCAGTGGCGCTACAACTCCCTCCTTGTACAAATTCTCTCCAATTATGGAGTATTGCTTGGTTCTGGACTCCATCCTTTGTTGTTGCTTTCTGTCTTCGGGCTCATAAGTTCCGAGAAATGAATGCCCATATCGGTGCTCTCCGGTCGTCACTCGCGATAGCGTGAATTCCGCCGGTCGCTCCTCCTCCATTTGCACCACCGCGGGCTGTCAAGACTTGGTAGAAAACATCGGCGGGCAAGGGAGTGTTACGGGCTGCAGCTTTTGCCAGCGCATCTGCCTCTGTGTTGTCCGCCCTTGGAATGTATTGCAAAGTGAAACCAAGGAAATATTTCTCCATTCGTCGAACGGCTTCCAGATACCTGGCCAGAGCCGGTTCCTTTGCTGTGTATTCCTTCCGGATGTGCCCCACAATTACTTGCGAATCGGACTTGATGACGCATCTGCGGATTCCTAGCGCTCGGAGTTTCCTGAGACCCAGCAGAACTGCCTCGTATTCGGCTGTGTTGTTGGTGGTGCGATCAGTAACCTTGCGGCGTATCGCAGATTTGGGCGGTTGGAGGTGTCAATACCGCGGATATGCTGCTCCGGCTGAGCACCACGCTCCATCCGTGTGCACTTGTCCATTCGGTTCCTCGAAGGCGAGGGTGGTGTTGTCCCCGCATGGGGTCCAATCCGCGATAAAGTCCGCTATGACTGCGATTTGATGGCCGATCGTGCTCGAAGTCAATGACATATTCATTCGGCTCGGCCGCCCACTTGCCTATCCGCCCTACCGCCTGCGTTTCGAACGGGGCATCTAGGGGCCGAGCGAGACAAGACCCGAATGTGATGAGCCTGAAAATAGTGCTTGAGCTTCCGCGACGCCATGACCACCGCATATGCGATTTTCTCCAGCTCGGAATAGTTTGCCTTCGCTGATGTCAACGCTTCTGATACGAAGTAGATTGGGAACTGCTGTAACTTCCCCTCGTTCTCTTTTTCTTCCACCAGGACCGCGCTCACCGCGGCATGGGCTGCTGCTACGTATAGTAATAGGGTCGCATCTGGCGATGGGCTTGATAATGTTGTGGCCTTTGACAGGTAAGCTTTTAGGTCATCGAATGCTTGCTGCTGCTCCGGGCCCCATCCGAAACCTTCTGAATTCTTTAGGATACGGAAAAACGGAAGTCCCCGCTCCGCGCTTCGGATATGAACCTCCCTAGAGCGGCGATCCCGCCGGTGAGCTTCGCACTTTTGCTTCTTTGTCTCGGGCGGTCTCATGTTTACAATAGCGGCAATCTTGTCGGGTTAGCTTCTATGCCTCGGCCGATACCGAGACATCCCAACATCTTGCCCTTGCTAACCCCGAATATGCATTTTTCCGGGTTTAGCTTCGGAGCCGCTTGCTCGAAGGTTCACAAAAGTTTCCTTTAGATCCTCGATGTGTGTGCTTTTTTTATCGCTCTTTACCGCTATATCGTCCACGTATGCGACTAGGTTTTTCCTCTTTTTCTCGCTCCCTAAAGACCTCGTCGTCATTCGGGAGAAAGTAGAGCCAGCATTGCGCGAGTCCCTCGGGCATGCGCTTGTAGCAAAAGGTCCCCCGGGAGTGATAAAACTTGTTTTCTCTTGATCCTCTTCATTTAGCCATATCGATGGTACCCCGAGAAACAATCCAAGTAAACTTAACGGCTCGCAACCCGATGCGATATCGACCGGCTTGTCGATCCGCGGCAATGGGTATGGGTCTTTAGGGCAATGTTTGTTTAGATCTGTGAAATCCACGCACATGCGCCATTTGCCGCTTTTCTTCTTGACCATTACCACATTGGCTAGCCATTCCGGATCTTGCACGGGCCGATCACGTCTCGCGTCCAAAAGCCTTTGCACTTCACTGCCATTTGCCGCGTCGCTCTTTCGGATGACATCTTCCTCAACTTTTGCTTCCTTGGCTTTGCTTTGTTTTGCTAACGTTGAGATTGTCTTTGTGCCAATTCCCTGTCAACCCCCTTGAGGTCTTTAGTGGTCCACGCGAATATGTCCTTGTTCTCAGCCAGAAATGCTAGCAGCTCCGAAGCGTCCTGTTCCGACAGACTTGCCCCGATATGTACACACTGATCCGGGTGGTTCGCCGATAAAGGCACTCTTCTCGTGCCCTCGTCGGCTCGCTCTCCGCTCTTTCCGCTCCGCGGCTTCATTACCATCCTCTTTCCTTGCAGGCTTTTTTACTTCGTGCACCATCTTTGTATCCCGGTATAGGTTTGCCATCTATCTTTCTGGCTGCGATTTGATCACCATGCACCGTGATTACCTCGAAAGGGGAGGGCAGCTTCATGCACAGGTAGCTCTGCTTGATTATGATGTCAAACTTGTTTATGATTCCTCTTCCGAAGATTGCCGTATATGGGTATTCCATTTGTACCACATCGAACGATATCTCTTCCGCCCGCACTTTCTCTCCTTCGCTAAACGCTACCGTGAGTGTCTTCTTCCCAAGTGCATCTATTTTCTTTCCACCAAAACCGAATAGGGCATTGCCCGCCCGATCAAGCGATCGCTGTCGAGTTTTATCTTTGTCGTACGCTTTGGTGAACAAGATGTCCGCCGAACTCCCGTTGTCAATCGAATGTTGTGCAAGGTGTACCCGGCTACGAAAGCGGTTGCAACGAAAGCGTCATAGTGCGGGTAATCCCGGACTGATTATCTTCTTCGGTGAAGGTGATGGGCTGAAGCTTCCACGCGGCCCGATTCGTCGGAGCGGCGATGATACCGCCAACACGCGCCTCGATATTCTCTTCGCGTTCTCTTCTTGTCGTGCTCTATATTGGAACCTCCAATGATGGCGTATATGTGCCCGTTGGATGGCATCGCATTCGCGGGTGCTACGGTGTGTACGATCTCGCAACTCCTTGGAAGTTTCTTGCTTTGCCTTTTCGTTCCGCTCTTGTCTATTCTCGGTAGGCGCGAGGAAGAAGCCACGGCCCGATCGGCATCGGATGCGCAATCATCGGCTGCTTGGTATTGTTGGTACTTGCATGGTTGGCGACCCCCCAATGTGCATGAACATGTGGGGCGAGGTACGGATTTCCCGGCTGCCCAGACCGGAAAGCAGCCATTTGATGGGGGAAAGCGTAGTGTTGTGATGGTGCCGTGTGGAATACGTGCTTTGTGGGTTCGGATTTCCCTATAGCGTCATCTCTTTCCTTCTGCTCTTTGGCCTGCTGCGTGTATTTGCAGTCTCTGGTGAAATGGCCCTTGTTTTCGCCACACACGCAACAATATGGCGTTTTCGGGGCGCCGCCATTGCGCCCTCGACCTCGTCCGCCTCTGTTAGCACGGCCCCCCCGGTTCTGCTGTCCTCCTCCCCGGGTTTCATGAAGCGGCTATCGTTTTGCTTCGGGGTGCGGGGTTGGATGACTCCTCCGAAGGTTGTTGACATAACCTTGATTCTGTCCCCACTTCTGCTGATTCTGCTGATTCTGCTTAGGGGTGTTTTGTTTGAGGCTGTTTCTTGATACCTTGTGCTTCTGTAGGTCTTCCTCTGAAATGGCGAATTTTCTCATCTCATCGAACAACTGCTTTACAGTTTTGGGTACCTCCCTGGTCAACACTTCGGCGCACGGCCCAATTTTGAGGCCTCTGATGGCCGAAGCGATGACCGTGTCGTCAGACACATTTGGGACTTGTGCCCGCATCTGGATGATGCGTTCCAGGTACTTGGCCATTGGCTCATCATCTGGTTGCTACAAAGTGAGCAGATCCATTATGGTTTTCTTGTCGGCTTGAAGCCCCTGAAATGTTGCCAGGAGCTCCTCTTTCGCCTGCCTCCATGACCGAATGGATAATGGACGCGAGGACATGTACCAATCATGTGCCACATCTTGCATTGCCAGAATCAAAGTCTTGGCCAGTAAGGATTCGTTGCCTCCTGCCGAATATATTGCAGCCTCGTAACTTGATATGAACCTTCTGGGATTGGATTTACCATTAAAGTGCGGGATTTTGGGCTTGTACCCCGGCGGCCATGGGTATTTTTGCAGCTCAGGGGACAAAGGGGACGCCATGTCAACCATATCCGGGGCCCCCTTGCACGAGGCCGAACCCAGATATCTGACCTCGCTCTCAGTTTCGGTTCTTGCTCCAAGTGCCTGAATCTCCCGCTGTAATCTTTCTGCTTCTCTTGCTGCGTGATCGACCGCTACCTGGGTCGCTGTTATCCTGTTTCTTGCTTCGATGTCTCCTTGCAACTGATCACGGTATGCCTTTAGCTCCTCGATTCGGTTGTGTGCTCATCCAGCGGCTTTAACGGCTTGGAATTTTGCAGCATCGGTCGTCCACCGCATTCGGGGCTGCTTGGGTCCGGGGCCTCCGCGTCTTCCGCCGCCCCCTCGGCGACTACGGCTTCCACATCGGATGGGATCGGCGCTCCGTCTGCTGCTCTAACGGCATTTTCTTCGGCGGCCGGATCTGGCTGCGGAGGCGTCGGATTCGGTGGCGGAGGCGCCGCCCCGATGCGTGGCCGGGAGTACCGAATCCGTGCCGGTTGCCGCTTGAAGGAATGATTTCGTCAATGGTCGGCATTTGCTTTCTTGAACTTCTAGCTTTTCCCTTGGGTGGCATGACAAGTCCGGGCGACAACCACGGTGGGCGCCAATGTTGTTTCAGCCCTTTGGGGTTGCACCCCCTAAAGGACCGAAACCGGAAAGAACTGGAAAACACGGAATTACAATACGAAACAAACAACGCAAACCTTATATACCAAGTCCTCCGGCTAAAACGCACGGAGTCCAGAAGTCCCTTACAACGTCCCCTGAGGGGTCTACTTATAGGAAGTCGTGTTGCATTTTGTACAAGAATGCCCCCGGCAACCCTAATTTCAACGTACGGGGAGTAGCCGACACGGGCGAGACAAGTAAATGGCCCAAGGGCCCACTTTTGCCGGTTAACCACCGACCGGCACACATCCGGACTCTTCTTTCTTCCGGCCGCCGAATGCGTCCGGACTCGTGCCGAATGCGCGCCTTCTCGCGCTATTGGGGTTTCCTCCCGGCACCCGACGACGCCGAATGCGCGCCTTCCCCGCTATCGGGGTTTCCGCTGGCGCCGGCGATGCCGAATGCGCGTCTTCCCGCGCTATCGGGGCTTTCCGTCCGGGGCCCGATGTCGACGCCGAATGCGCGCCTTCTCACGCTATCGGGGTTTCCACTGGCGCCGGCGATGCCGAATGCGCGTCCTCCCGCGCTATCGGGGTTTCCACCTGGCGCCCGGCGATGCCGAATGCGCATCTTCCCGCGCTATCGGGGTTTCCGCCCTGCGTTGACGCCGGATGCGCGTCTTCCCGCGCTATCGGCCGTGCCTGCGTACATCAAACACATGAGGCGCACACAATCAGGGGGGACGGGGTGGCCAATTCCACTCCTGCCCCCAACATCTGGCGTTGCTGCCATACTTTTGGTGGTTGCGCTAAGAAATGCCAGCACATAGCTTAGGCTTGTCGAAGAGGTGTTGTCAGCCGCGGATGAATGCCCGCGGTGGTGTCGATGTTGTCCTTTGAGCGATCAAAGATGTCTGGCAAGAGTGGGGCGAAGAGGTGCCCGTCCTTCCCGGTACTGATGCTGCAGTTCGGGGTTGGCGGGTTCGTCGTCGTCACACATCGGACCCTGGCGCAGATCCCTTGTTTTTCCTCCCCAATGGGTGGACTACGTCCACTTGACTCTTTGCATCTCGAGGTCGATTGCCGCATTCGAGTTTTCCTCTGATGCGGCTTCTGCATCTTCGATCCTCTCTCCGGCGGCTCCACCTTCGGGTGGATCCAAAGGCTGAAGGGTCTGCTCTGATGTGGTGGCGATCGCCTCTTGGTCGCTTACTCCCCGAACAAATGGGGACTGCGCTCTTGCCAACCATCTCCTCTGGGCTGCTACTCCTTCTACTTTTCCTCCTTCGGTGGTGTGATAAGCTCGAGCGACAACTACGGTGGGCGCCACTGTTGTTTCAGGCCCTGGGGGTGGGACCCCCTAGGCCGAAACAGAGAACCCGAATGCGAACAGCACGAGCATCAGCACTCCAATGTCGATGCTCACACAAGGGCACGTAAATGTAAATGCACGAATGCGGACTCATGAATGTGGAACACACTTACACGAATGTAGACACACGAATGGCGACTATGGAATTACTCGGATCCCGGCTAAAACGCTCGGGTCCCTCCTCTATTACAAGCCCATGGGGGCAGTATTTATAGGAGCCCGCAGACATTTACATGACCGGAGTCTCCTACACCGACCGGGGGCAAACACGTTCAGAGGCCATGGACCCCACACTTGTCAGCTAACCGCCGACCTACCGCGGGTCCACTCTGGCACCCAGCCCATCTTCTCTTGATCCTCCCGAATGCGTGGCACTGGCTACCGAATCCGCCCGCCCGATTCTTCCTGGCGCTGAATTTGCCGCCCAGGAGTACCGAATCTGCTGGCGGCGGTCGCCGAATGTGCGGATTCGGCACCTCTTCGGCCTGAATCCGTCAAAACCTGCATCTGAGCACAATTGGTTAGATGAAACGTGAGGGACAGGGTGGCAATTTCCATCCCTGCCCCCAACACTAGCCTCCAACGAAATCATCCTTGAGTGCCAAAACCGTCAAGAAAACTAATTTGCCTTAGCTTCTATCCATGTGTGTGTTTGCTTGACGGTTTGTGATCAAGGATTATTTCCTTGGCGGTTTTACCCCTTTCCTTGGTGGTTTTTGGCACTCAAGGCAATTCGAGTTTGTGGTAGTGGTAATTTAGGTTTTTCAGTTTCACATAGATGAACCATTTTGGTGTGTGTACAATACCTATCATTCCGTTGTCCGAAAGTTATGGCCTTATTATAATGAATGAAGCTCTTGGTTCTGATTCTAGAAGTTTTATTTTTTTTATTAGTCCGTTTAGGTTTCCTTTTTACCTAATTATCATCCTTCTCTAACTGATAATTTACCCTTGCACACGTTTTACCGATATTTGTGAACGTTGCCTTTTCATTAGGGATTCAAAAGAGAGAAACAGGGTTCACATCAAAGTTTCCACTGAAGGAAACTCACATATTGAAGAAGTTGAAAAACAATTAGGATCGGGAGTTGAGAACAAAAATCACACGGTTCCTCCCTGTAACTATGTAACAACTAATTGTGGATCTGGTGATCAGGTTCCTCCCTGAAACTATGTAGCAACTAATTATTTTGGTAGTTTCCTAAACTCGTTACTTCTCCAAAAGTACAAATGCACTTGAAAAAAACTCCTGCATACATATATTTTGTTGCCCCATAGTAGGAGAATTGATATGATATTTTGTTGCCCATTGTCCAACCCAGGAGCATATATATAGAGGCTGGCATATATATAGTTGCTGGCATACATATAGATGCTTGCATGTATTCAGACTAGTATGGTGCGCCACACTATATAACATGTACGAGGCACGCAGGACAAAGTGCCCATAACTTTGAATTGGTGCATGTCTACTCTAATACATGATGCCGTAGTGAGTTTAATAGGAGGGTTCCTAGTTCTTCCCCGAAGCTGGGGCTGTATCTTTTAGCTACACAGTTTTCCTGAGTGGTCCTTTAAATCTTTTATCGTATCTAATAATGTACAAGTAGGAGGGAAATCCCGACTTGCACGTAGTCACTGTGACTTGAGTGATGGAGAAAGCTCCTCCCACTACCGTGCAGTCTGCCCCACGCTGAGGTCTTCAGGCACTGCTGTGTGACTACTGTAATCGGCTACCCAGAGATATAGGTATTCCTCATGCCGCTCAATCCCAGGAAAAAAAATCTCATGTATCACATTGGCCTCCTTGTATAGGTGTTAGGGGCAATAGATTACTTAAGTGAACTTGGGAGCCTAAATAGTGTCTTGTATCACATGCAAGACCAGTGTTGGACTATATATCGACCGTATTTATAGAACGCATCATTGTGAGGGTTATATTTACTTTGACATAAAAGTGCATCACTAGTACAAGTTTTACAGTTGTGAGGGTTAAGAGTACTTCTAAACCTCACGGAAAAACAGGTATTCATGGGCTAGGTAATTTATATCAGCCAACAACCTAAAATTACAGAAACTATTTGGAAACAGTTCGGCCAAGCTTCTCCTAGTGAGCATCTCATCATAGTCCCTGCCATCATCCTCTTCGCCACGTCATATCCATATTCTAAGCTGGGTCTATAGTGGCTCAAGGAGCGAGGACTTCCATATCTAAAAGAGTGAGGGCTTGCTACGTAGAGCAAGGAATGATATCCGCCGTACCCTTGGTTTAACAAAAAAATACCTCTATTTTTCTATTTCCTATGCTCAATTAACACAAGATGCCATTGCTGCAGCTTCTAGTCTGACCTGAAGAGATGAGGAACGCAGTATGTTGTGGGGAACAACCTCCGCTAGGACCCCCCCCCCCTTCACTTAGCTACGCGGCCCTAACATGGGCCAAGACACGCAAAAGTGCCAAGCAACCTTGGACAACCTTCGCCGTTGTGTGCCCATTTACGGCGAAGGTCGTCAAGCCCGTTTTAACGATTCGGTGAAGGTACGTCATACCTCCGCGATCGTGCTCTTCAAATCTCTTATCGCACAGGTGAATGAGGATTCGGTGGAGTCTCCCAAGACCTCCGCGATGAGCAGGGTTCCCGAAGACATCCGGAGAAGTTGTTCAGCCCACCTAGGTGTGTTGAGGCCTCCAGACCTTCGCAGACCTGAGGCGGCGGAAGACCTCCGGACGATCACCCACAAGGTCAACACAGGGTGACGCTGAAGACCCGACGCGTGGTGGCAGCCGAGGGCGACACGTGGAGTCCTGGAGGGCATGACACGTGGCGTTTCGGGATAGGTTTAGGAAGAGATGCTTTTAGTTTCACAATGTATAATAGTGCCCTTGTTGAGGCCCACTTGTAAGTGTAAGAAGAGTTGAAACCCTAGTGTAAAAAGCCACATGACCCTTGGTATGGCCTATAAATACCAAGGGTATGGCATGTGGAAGGGGAGGACCCTTGGCTTTTTAGCCCCAATTAATACAAATCCACAGTGGGGACCCATTGACAATTGTCTTGCTTGGTACATGTTTGAACCCCACACTCTGTCTGGGAAACCTTCGCCCTCCTCCTCCGGATCCCAGCGAAGGTAGGGGGCAAGAGTTTATACCAACAGTTGGCGCCGTCCGTGGGGTTCGAATAAAAGAAACCAGCCATGGCACCAAACATCAGTGAACTTTCTTCAGCGCAGGGAGCCAACGCGGATCCGACCCTCGCAGGCGGAGGTGTCGTTTCGCCAAATCCCCTTTCGGTGCAACCTCCGATCGAGCAATCTGCAAACCTGGTAGTTGATGCCAACCCAGATCAAACCGGATCCGGAGGTCGGCCACGGACCTCGGTGGTCCGGGACATCATTGTCTAGCCGCGCCCTCACACCTCCGGAGATGGTAACAGCAATGGATCAACGACCGACAGTGAGGCTTCTGAGGAAGACAGATTGACCAGGCACCTCGAACAGCCCCAAGAGAACATCCTCGCTGGCAAGAGACACCTAGAGCAAATCAACAAAGAATCAAGAGCGGCAATCATACGGCGCAGGACAGAGGAAGCAGAAGTAGAGCTCCGCCGCATCGAGCAAAGCATCAGAGCTGCTGAGGCAGGTGCGGAAGTAAGGAACTACAGAGACCCGGCCCTCCCTGTGTGCCTCCCAGTCGCCGGCCACATCGAGAAAACTTTCAAGGCAAAAGACCCGGAGCTACGAAATACCTTCACACTGTCCGCAAAGCAGAAAGTTTCTTCCTGGGCATTATCACTAAATCCATCCCTCGCAGCGAGAACAGGGAGGCAGATGAAATAGCCAAGGCCGCAGCTCAAGCAACACCATTACCTCCGACGTCTTTTATGAGACCTTCGCAGCACCCGCGATCGCCTGCAACACACCTCATGTAAGGATGGTCAACATAATAGCAAGCGAAGATTGGAGGGCTCCTATCATAGCTTACATCAAAGGATTCTATGAACCCGAATCGAAGGAAGAAGGAAAAAGAATGATTCAGAGAGCTTGAGGGTACAAGATCGAAGGACAGAACCTTTACAAAGCTTCGGTCACTGCTCCTTGGTTGAAATGTGTCGCCACAAGCAAAGGTATCGCTATACTCAAAGAAATCCACCAGGGCATTTGTGGCTCATATAACGGTCCTCGGGCCCGAGTTGGAAAGGCATTCAGACAAGGGTTCTATTGGCCCACCGCTCTGTCCGACGCTTCCCTGATGGTGCGCCACTGCGAAGGTTGCCAGCGGGCCGCCAATCACTCAAACAGACCCGGAGCTCTGACTACTCTGATCTGCCCTACCTGGCCAATGCAATGCTAGGCCATGGACCTGGTTGGGCCTCTGCCGACCGCTCCTGGGAAGCTCCGCTACGCGGTGGTAGCGGTGGAGTACTTTACCAAATGGATCGAAGCTCGAGCGCTTGCCACCATTACCTCCGCCACAGTACAGAAATTCTTCTAGCAGCAAATCATCTGTCGCTTCGGCATTCCAAGGGCTCTCACAGTTGACAATGGAACCCAGTTTGATAGCTTCGCCTTCAAAGAATTCTGCTTCCAAATCGGCACCAAAATCCACTTCGCCTCGGTCAGACATTCGCAGTCTAACGGGCTAGTCCAAAGGGCCAATGCAATCATCCTGCAAGGAATCAAAAAGAATCTCACAGACAAGCCATTAGGCAAATGGGCAGAGGAACATATCACGGTAGTATGGTCTCACAACACCTCCGATGCCAGAGCCACCGGCATCACCCCATTCAAGCTACTCTATGGAGAGGAAGCCGTCCTTCCAGAAGAGCTCCGCCATGGCTCACCAAGAACTACCTCCGATGCCCCCGCTCAAGATGAAGCATTGGACAAGGACCTACTCGAGGAAGTAAGGTGCAAAGCGGTCAACAACCTCCGCACCTACCAGGCTGAAACCCAGAAGTGGAGAGACAAGAAGGTCTCACCACGCGAGCTCCGCCAAGGAGACATGTTATTGATCAGGAAGCAGAACGCGAAGATGGCGGGCAAGCTCCAAGACAAGTGGATCGGCCCCTACGTTATCACAAGCTCCGCAAGACCAGGATCGTTCCACCTCTAGGATGCCGAAGGTCGCTAATTACCGCATACATGAACATCGACGACCTCCGCAAGTACTACCCATAGTGGTCCATTAAAAACTATGTAACCTCTACCTTCGCACCACTTTTTTCCTTTCCTTCGCAAGCACAGACTATCCCTGCACTCTTTTTCCTTATGTCAGGGCATAAGGTTTTTTAATGAGGCAGGAAAACTATGTAATAAAGATTTGATTCCCTGAGATTTGCAAGTCAACCACCGCTGAAATGGGCTAGGCTCTGCCTCGCCCTCATCAGCAGCCGCTTTAAGTGCAGGGATTGCCTCGGGCTGACAATCGACCCTGGTCGAAGGTCACCCCGATGCAAGCCCATCCGTAGACCCCCGCCAGTTGGGCCAGGGGCTGCGACGAAAGCAAACTCCACCTCGACCCCTGCAGAGGGCGAGGAGCGGAGGTACCAAAAATCCACAGACCCCCGCCAGTTGGGCCAGGGGCTGCGATGAAAGCAAACTCCACCTCGACCCCGCAGAGGGCGAGGAGCTGAGGTGCCAAAATCCGCAGACCCCACCAGTTGGGCCAGGGGCTGCGATGAAAGCAAACTCCACCTCGACCCCCGCAGAGGGCGAGGAGCGGAGGTACCAAAATCCGCAGACCCTTGCCAGTTGGGCCAGGGGCTGCGATGAAAGCAAACTCCACCTCGACCCCTGCAGAGGGCGAGGAGCGGAGGTACCAAAATACCGCAGACACCCGCCAGTTGGGCCAGGGGCTGCAATGAAAGCAAACTCCACCTCGACCCCTGCAGAGGGCGAGGAGCGGAGGTACCAAAAATCCGCAGACACCCGCCAGTTGGGCCAGGGGCTGCGATGGAAGCATACTCCACCTCGACCCCCGCAGAGGGCGAGGAGCGGAGGTACCAAAAGCTGCAGATTACCGCCACTCGAGCCGGGAGCTACGATTAAAACAAACTCCACCTTGACCCTCGCAGAAGGTGTGAAGCGGAGGTATAAGCACCAACAGACCCTCATTCCTCAAACCAAGACCCGCGTCAGGGCGACCTTTGTTTCAATAGTCAACCACTCAAGGTAACCTTTTTCCAGAACCAATAACCAGCTAAAATCTGTAATACAAAGCCTACCCCAAGTGCAGTCAATCCCGCACGGTTCCAAAATCACTCCAACCAACTTGGTGCCTCACTCATTTACCCACACCCCTCTAGCCAGCACACTTGCATATATAGTCCTTACCTACTAAACCCTCGTCGTACAAGTCAGACCGAGAATTAAAAGCCCTGTACCTTTCACCAACCACCGCACCTACCATAGTACCTTGCAAATCCCAGCATTCAAACCTAATCGCAAACCATCAAGTCAGCCCCAACATCATTACCACCAAAACCTGCTTATTTAAGCAAGACCCAGCACCCAGTCCCAAGCATTTCCAGATCATGTCCGGCCATTAACCCACCTCCATGGGAATGAGAGGTATCAGGAAGGAGCGCCTAAGCCAGCCACCCAGCCGAAGGTCTTGATTCCGCAGCATAGCTGCTTTAGCACAGTTCCAGCTAGCCTTCTACCTACACCATCGCAACCCCCGCAACTACAATCTCCGAAGGTCAGGGGCATGAAGCACAATACCCTTACCAGCCACCACTTGTAGACACCCTCCCACAACCACCTCCGCAACAAAACCCAGCAGCTTTATGTAGTCACGCGCAAGGCCACAACTTGACATCAGTTGCAGCTTAAACCACCGCTGGGAACCAAGGAAGAGCTGTGCCTGAGCAAAAATCTGAACACGCGAAAGTAAGCAAACTAGCGCGTGATCCCGAATTCAACCCTTGGTCTGATGCTGCGAAGCTATCTACCTCCGCAGCTCCGCAACCAAGGTTCATCATCAACCAGTACCTCCGATGTGAAGGACACGCTTTAGCTCATAGCACTGCTGTTGTTCCAAAGGCCAAACTGGCACCATGTAAACACATGTAGGCTAAGCTCCGCTTACAGTTCGTGCAAAAGATCCTGTATCAACTGAATATAAGTCGCTGCACTTTACTACCTCCGAACAAGCGCGAGCCTCGCTTTTAAAAAGTTGGGCGTCGCTTTGCTTTTCTACCTCCGAAAACAAACATGAGCCTCGCTTTTGAAAAGTTGGGCGTCACTGCGCTTTTCTACCTCCGAAAACAAGCGCGAGCCTCGCTTTTGAAAAGTTGGGCGTTGCTGCGCTTTCCTACCTCCGAAAACAAGCGCGAGCCTCGCTTTTGAAAAGTTGGGCGTCGCTGCGCTTTTCTACCTCCGAAAACAAACACGAGGCTCGCTTTTGAAAAGTTGGGCGTCGCGCGCTTTTCTATCTCCGAAAACAAACGCGAGCCTCGCTTTTGAAAAGTTGGTCATCGCTGCACTTTTCTACCTCCGAAAACAAGCGCGAGCCTCGCTTTTGAAAAGTTGGGCGTCGCTGCGCTTGCCTACCTCCGAAAACAAGCGCGAGCCTCGCTTTTGAAAAGTTGGGTGTTGCTGCGCTTTTCTACCTCCGGAAACAAACGCGAGCCTCGCTTTTGAAAAGTTGGGCGTCGCTGCGCTTTTCTACCTCCGGAAATAGACGCGAGCCTCGCTTTTGAAAAGTTGGGGGTCGCTGCGCTTTCCTACCTCCGAAAACAGACGCGAGCCTCTCTTTTGAAAAGTTGGGCGTCACTACGCTTTTCTACCTCCAAAAACAAACGCGAGCCTCGCTTTTGAAAAGTTGGGCGTCGCTGCGCTTTTCTACCTCCGAAAACAAGCGCGAGCCTCGCTTTTGAAAAGTTGGGCATCGCTGCGCTTTCCTACCTCCGAAAACAAGCGCGAGCCTCGCTTTTGAAAAGTTGGGCGTCGCTGCGCTTTCCTACCTCCGGAAACAAGCGCGAGCCTCGCTTTTGAAAAGTTGGGCGTCGCTGCGCTTTTCTACCTCCGCAAACAGACACGAGCCTCACTTTTGAAAAGTTGGGCGTCGCTGCGCTTTTCTACCTCTGAAAACAAACACGAATCTCGTTCCCAAAAGTTTGTCTCTTTTAGAACACAACATTCATTAACAACAAGAAGTTAAAAAATTCTTTTACAAGTCACCTCCTCAAACGACCGTGGGAGTCAACATAATAATGCAACACTCGACCGCGCTTCCGCCGGGATCGTGGCCGAGTCACCTCCGCAGCCATCGATTGCACGACACCTTCTAGTATGTCATCGACAAGCACCTCTGCAACCATACCGACAAATTCCTCCACGTCCATGATATTTATCTCACGACCAGCAACACATTCGTCATCTTCGTCGTCGCTAATAATTACCACCTCCGGAGGAGGCCGTTGGCTCGCGTCGGTCTCATCATCGCTGTCATCAATAAGAATCGGGGCACTCCAAGAGCCCCGCCAACTTTTTACCACAAGTGGTAAGTCGCCTTCAAGCACCCTCGAGCGAAAACATTGGCGAAGATCGTGCGTTTCTATTTCCACCGGCTCCTCCTTCGGAATAAGCAAGCCACTGCTACCTCCGGATTCCCCAGACCGCCTTCCATGGCCAGCGATCCGGAGGAGTTGCCGCGACTTCTGAACTGACTGATCGTACTTCGCTACTCTCCACCACCAAATCCTATCAAATTTCGCATGCGGATTCTTGCCCCTCAGATTAATCCAGCTGGCTCCCATCATAAAAAAATCTTGACGATTCAGCATCAGCGGAACCACGTTAAAAATGGCCAGTCCAAAGTCCAAAGGAACCTACGCAGCGAAGGCACATGATCAGTGCCCGCTCAAACCTCCGCCCTAACACTCGGAACCAAACCCTCGCACAAAAAACAGCAGAAACGCCAAGGCAGAACCCCAAACCACCAGTCGAATTCTAGAAGGCAAAACCCCGAAGGCAGCATTAAATGACCAAACCGAAAAGCCTTATGGCTCAATGTATCTTACAATCATCCAGAAAGCACACAGTGCAAATTGTTCAAGCGAAGCTCTCTCAAAGTCTCCCCGAAAACAAAATAGCGACGACCAACTCTACTTCAAGCCTGTTCACCGGGGGTAACACCAACCTGTTCTTCTGCGGAAGCCTCCGGAGCGGGGTTGGTCGCGGTGGTAGCTTCGGTATTCACGGGCCCTGGCACCGAACCTCCGTCGCCAGTTGTTCCGGTGGTCGTTGTAACATTGCCTTCCTCCGAAGGTGGTAGATCTTGCGTTCCTTCATTCAGCGCATCACCCTGCAAAGACCAGAAAAGTCTCAATACAAGTCGACGCAATAACATACTTAGAGAATTTAGTCATTGACAAACAACTATGCAACCCTTACCCCCGCAGCAACCTCGGCGATGATCTCGTACGCCAGCTGGGTACCTCCGGCCACAGCAAATTTGGCAAAGGCTGCGTGACCCACAGCGGCTACAAGCGGATCTTTCCTGGCTTCACGAACCTCCGCGACAGTGGGGTAGCGGAAGTCAGCGACAATCTTGCGGGCATGCTTGCTCCCCGCATCCCTATGGGCGCACGCGGTAGCCGAACCTCCGCAATAAATCCCCGCCTCAGTCAGCTGATCGAAGAAGGGAGTCAGATAGTTTAACTCTGTCGTCAGCCACTCCACATAACCTTCGATGCTTGGATCGGCAGGCAGATCATTGGTGGGAGCTCCGCCGGTGTGCGCGAGCTGCGCATCGAAGGTCTGCTTGACATGCGCCATACGAGTCACAAGGGCGCGCATCAAGTACGCCTCCCTCTCCTCCGCATCTTTAGCACGCTGCTCGAAGGTTTCCTTCCGGCCTTCAGCATCCTCCGCTCTTTTCCTCATATCTTCAAAGCTCTTGTTGGCTTTCCGTAGCTCCTCCCTCAGGTCCAAGTTCCGTGACACAGCATCATCGCAATCTTCACGCGCCTTTTTGGAGCTCGCGCGGAGCTCCTTCACCTCAGAATCATGAGAAGCTTGCTCAGCGAGAAGCTCCTGAACCCGCCGTTCGAGCTTACGGTTCGCCTCCTCCAGCTCCATAATCCTCTTATGGGCCTCCGCCTCCCCTCTTGCAAAATGCTGCCGCGAGCCTCGCGCAAGCAGAATCGCTTCGATCATTTTTCCCTCAATGTCAACCAAGTTATTCTCCAGTTTCTGCCCTGCCAGCAGCACCTCCACCTCGGGCATACTGACGCGCCCAAAGGCGGGGACCAAGAACCTCCGCTCCTCATCGCTGCAGATCAGCTGGCAGCCACGAAGGTCCGCGCTGGTGTAAAGGTGCGCCTTGGGGTCCTTCACCCCCGCCGACTGTGCGAAATAGGGCAATGAGCTTGGCGCAGCACTACCCAGGGCGTTCTCCCCAGCCTCCGTACGGAGCGGAGGTACCGCTTCCTCCCATCGACCCAGATATGAACTCTTTCATACTCCAGCGGCTCGTCGTGGGCGCTAGACGTAGCCTCAGCCTCCACCATCGCCACATCCTGGCCACCTCCTCCTTCTTGCCCCTCCGCAACATCCTTAACAGCTGGTTCCTGCTGAACCCCCGCAGGGGCCTGCTGCACCAAGACGTGGGGCGAGGTAATGTCAACATCCTCTTCAGCCTTATCGCCCGAACGACCCGAAGGAAACGAGCTGCCAGAGGACTTGTCTTCGCTGCTACTGCTCTGCTGCTGCTGGAGGAACTGACAGTCAAAACCGGAGGTGGTTTTGGCACCGCCAGCAAAGCCAAAGAAGACGCGCGGCCTCTGCCAAGCCCCCGTCCCCGCCCGCCTCTGGTCGGCAGAGGAGGTCGTTGAGCAACAGGAAGAACGTTCAGCGCTTCCTCCGCAGATTGAAGAGAAACGGTGGCCGCGCCAGAGCGAGTGGTCCTCGCCGACCCACCACCGCGGCCGCCGGCCGACGTCTTCCGGATTTTCCCTCCTCCGCGACCACCTCCGCCGGTGGGGGCAGGGACATCGTCGCTGGCTGAAACCTCGGAGGTCTCCGAAGCTGCCTCAGTCGCCGATCGCTTCCTAACCCCCTTTTGTTTCTCCTTCGCTGGGGCAGTAGCTTCGGAGTCGGCCCGGTATTCAATCCCCAACATATCATAAACCCGATTCACACGGGTCACACCCTCCATCTCCTCCTTCATCTTTCTCTGCTCTGCATCGTCCACCTTGCCAACAAGCTCCAATACCTCCGCCTCCACCACCGCACGGATCTTCTTGACAGCCTCCGCTTCGCTGGCAGACGAAGAAAATCCCCCCGCCCAAGCAGCGTGGAGGTTGGGTAGGTTCAAATCCTTCAAAAACACGTACCCCATAGCCGCGTAAGATGACGGCCCCTCCTTCGCCAGGCCCTTCCAATCATGGTCGGCCTTCAGAGGTATGACCTTCGCGCAGTGATACTCTGAGAAGAGATCTCACTGCGCCATACACCGAGAGAGGTCGCGCATGGCGTCCTCACAAAGCCGCGATCCAAGGTCGGAAGCGGTGGTCACCTTCAAGGCATCCTTGTCCGGGAGCGGGCGAAGGTCGCCCGCCAAATCACGTCCCTCCGCGTCATCCAAATGGTAATAAAACCACTTGTTCAGCCAACCCTCCCACTTGTTCTTCTGAGCTTGCACTGGTACCTTCGCGTTGTTCCGGAGACGGAACGTGAGAACCCCAAACTGACTCTCCTCCGTCACCGACTTGTCGCCGGAGGTCACCGTCTTCATCTTCCTCTGCACATGCGTGCTATGCACCTTCGCGAAACCCTCCACAGTCGGTTCCACCCCCTGCGAGGGGCACCCCCACACAAACGCGCAAAACTTCGGGAAGTTGTTGGGCGTGAGGTGATGGAACTGGACACTGAACTTCCGCAGAGCGCACAACACCAGCGGGTGAGGCGGAAACCGGAGCCCCGCTTCAAAGAAAGCTTCAAACACCACCACCTAGTTGTTGTCAGGGAGCGGCGTCAGCACACCACCGGCAGCCATCGCCCGGTCCCTCTCTAGCCAACCTCTAGCAGCGAACCTCGCGAGATCCCCCTCCGTCACAGAGCTAGCTCCGATCTCGTAAACAGGGAGGGTGCTCACAGTGCCCATTGCGTCAGTTCCCTTCGCCTCAGTCCCCTTCGCCATCAAACGCCAACCTCCGCCTCTCTCTAATCACCTCCGCCCCTTTCTGATCACCTCCACTCTCACTGACAACCTCCGACAGCCTGTCGCCTATCACCCTCGCACGAGCCGACAACCTCCGCGTATGAACGAGCGAAAGCAAGCGGGCAGTGGAAGCAAAGGCGCGGGAGCAGGTAAAAAGGTGTCTCTTTCACCCACCCCGGCTATTTATAAGCCGGGGGATTTCACCGCGGTAAAGGCCGGCGCAAATCTCGAAGACGCGGCGATCTAGCGGTGGGGGAACGCCACGCAAACCCTAACCGTCCCATCCCCTCCACAGTGGCGAAGCCCACTTCAGCCCATTAATCAATTAAAATAACAAAGCGCAAGTGAGCCCAGCTAAAGCGGGCCGCGAGCAACTGTTGGGCGTCGCTGCGGAGGTGGGCCTCAGGCGACACGCCACCGGGCCATTCCCCCTCTTTTCTTAAGGGCGTTGCTCCGACCCCGCCAGCCGGGCCGAACCATCGTGGGGCTACTGTTGGGGGGAACAACCTCCGCAAGGACCCCCCCACTTAGCTCCGCGGCCCTAACATGGGCCAAGACACGCAAAAGTGTCAAGCAACCTTGGACAACCTTCACCGTTGTGTGCCCAATTACGGCGAAGGTCGTCAAGCCCGTTTTAACGATTCGGCGAAGGTACGTCATACCTCCGCGATCGTGCTCGTCAAATCTCTTATCGCATAGGTGAATGAGGATTCGGTGGAGTCTCCCAAGACCTCCGCGATGAGCAGGTTTCCCGAAGACCTCCGGAGAAGTTGTTCAGCCCACCTAGGTGTGTTGAGGCCTCCAGACCTTCGCAGACCTTAGGCGGCGGAAGACCTCCGGACGATCACCCACAATGTCGACACGGGGTGACGCTGAAGACCCGACGCGTGGTGGCAGCAGAGGGCGACACGTGGAGTCCTGGATGGCATGACACGTGGCGTTTCGGGATAGGTTTAGGAAGAGATGCTTTTAGTTTCACAATGTACAATAGTGCCCTTGTTGAGGCCCACTTGTAAGTGTAAGAAGATTTGAAATCCTAGTGTAAAAAGCCACATGACCCTTGGTATGGCCTATAAATACCAAGAGTATGGCATGTGGAAGGGGAGGACCCTTGGCTTTTTAGCCCCAATTAATACAAATCCACAGTGGGGACCCATTGACAATTGTCTTGCTTGGTACATGTTTGAACACCACACTCTGTCTGGGAAACCTTCGCCCTCCTCCTCCGGATCCCGGCGAAGGTAGGGGGGCAAGAGTTTATACCAACACAGTAGCAAAGCATACCATTGGTGGCCATTGGATCTATCTTTTCCGCTCAATGGACTTAAATTCCAGCTTTGTACTATATATACACACGAGAATTATTGAATTCGCAACTGTTCATGTTCATCCGCACACAATAGTCATTTGACAGGGCAGTCGCGTAGCGGTGGTTCGATTTCTACACAGCGGAAACCTGAGCAGGGTGGCGTTATAACTTCGGGCGGAGTCCACAATCGAGTTCTATGGGCACCTTCTTCCATTCCATGACCTGTGTCCACCAGCGATGTGAGTTTCCAATAGCAGGCTCACGTCATTGCAGCTCCCAGTGCATCACTCAGCTTCCTTGTCGAACCCCTTGTGTGTGCTACGCTAAACACAGGAGCATTTCTTGCTCGCTCGTTCAGCAAGACTCATGGAGAACACTTGTCCCACTGTCTTGCATTCTGCCTCGAAACGAGCCCTTCATTTGCTATTGTGCGACGTGCATGAGAAGATCAGGGACGCTCCTCACCACATACTACTCCGACCACTCCATCATGTAGGATATACTCAACAGCCACGATATTGGCATTCCTGATGCCAACTCAGTCCCCAACAGACGATTGTCAAGTGTCACATTGACCATCCAGTAGTGATTGTTATATATAGTCAAGATATAGATTACTTAATTGAACTAGGGAGGAAAATAAGAGCATGCGGCCATCCAAGAGAAGTGTAAGACTATATATTTGGACACTAGATGAGGTTCATAACACGACAATCGACAATAACTAGTACAGCGGAAATTTTTACTGGCGCCATCACTTTTTTCTACCGGCGGTTCAGAACGACAGGGCGCTAGTAGAGAAAAAATGGTGGACCCCACGCGGCTAACCGCTTCTAAACATAGTTTACACAAGCGGCTCGTTTAACTCCGCCGATGGTGGAAATGAATCATTTATACTGGCGGTGTTCGTTAGGAAGCCGTCTGTATAGGTTATGTTTATACTGTCGGCCCATGGATCATTGCCGCTCATGGAAATATAGCATTTATACTGGCGGTTTCCATTATTGTGCCGCCAGTACACTATACGTTTGTAGTAACGTCATCGAGTAAAACCGACTGTGGAAACCGCGTGCAGTTATTACGCGCCAACGACCCAGCGACGACGCGTCCCAGCGACTCACTTATTGCAGCCGCAGCACGCGCGCGCCGGCCTCAGCGCACATCTTCCTCTGCTCTCCGACGACACCAGATCGATATCTGGATCTTCGCTGGAGCGCGCGCGTCTCCGGCCGGCGGGCGGCGAGGTACGTACAGATCGATCGATCTATCATCATCAACAATCAACAAAACGCGCTTTTGATTCGATATATTATATATACCTAGCGTGCGCTATATTCTCAAGCACGATCCATATCGCGCCGCATATATATGTTTTAATTCAATTGGATCCATTGCAGAGATCCAGCGCGCGCGCGACTACATATATATAAAGCTTCTTGGATCGGATCAGCGCGAGCGATTCCGGCCAATTTGGTACTGTTTTGTGTGAGATCGAGCTGCACGCTAGGCTTCAATATACAATTAAGAACCAGCAGGTAAAGTATATATATATATACGTGTTAATTATTTTTTTGTTTATAGTAGAGATCAGGCGGCTTAACTAATAAAAGTCAAGGTGGTAACATTATATATATTTATATATATAAGATAAACGCCCCCTCTGCTTGCTGATCTTGATGGTAATTAAGTTAAGGTAAAATTATAATGCATATATATGTGTTGTTTGGGATATGAGAGAAAGAATTGTAGTAGATCGACTAATTTTTGCCTTTGTCTGGGTCGCTTTAATATGCATTGAACGAGATGAACAAGATGCGCCTGAAGCAGGACGGTGAAGACACTGGAGGTCAGGACGGTGAAAGTGAACAAGATGCGGCTGAAGCAGATTTATTCGAAGCATTGTTGCATCGTCATTCTGATCCGTCACTATTCTTTCAAAAGGGTATGGAGGCACTAAGGAAGGCTGCAAAAGATCATTTGTACGATGAGTCCAATGGTTGTACCAATGAATGGACTACACTGAGATCTGTCCTTCAGTTTTTGGTGATAAAATCTCGATTTGGCTGGTCTGATGCTAGCTTCAACGAGTTTCTGCGTGTTCTTGGAGAACTGCTTCCAAAGGGGAACAACGTGCCTGCTAACACATACTATGCAAAGAAGCTAATCAGTCCGCTGACTATGGGTGTCGAAAAGATCGACGCGTGTAGGAATCATTGTATCCTATACCGTGACGATCATGAAGACAAGGAGAGCTGCCCAAATTGTGGTGCTAGTAGATACAAGACGAAGAAAGACTACCTGGAGGAAGAGAACGGAGCCTCTGTTTTGATAGGGAACAAGCGAAAGAAGACCGACAAGAAGACCCAGGAAAGTTCAAAAAAAAGTGGTTCTAAAGAAGAGGTAGACTATTACGCGAAGAGAAAGGTTCCTGCTTTAGTGATATGGTACCTCCCAGTGGTAGATCGGTTGAGGTGTTTGTTCGCAAACCCTGAGGATTCCGAACTGATGTGTTGGCATGCTTCCAGTACACGCAAAAACGATGGAAAACTTCGACATCCTTCTGATGCCAAGCAATGGAAGAAATTTAACAACAAGCACCATGAATTTGCTAATGAACCAAGGAATGTAAGGTTTGCACTATGTACGGATGGAATGAATCCATTTGTTCTATTAAATACTCTTTTTGTTGGTTGATCTTGTCTCTATATTGCCTGTAGTTCCAATATACTACTTGGAACAAGCACTTATTAGTACTTTTGGAATCTTAATTATATAGTGTCACAAGCAACCACCAGGATGGACGCACTCTGCTGGATACTATGTGTGTGAGTTTCTCAGAGTCAACGGTCAGTACATCAACTCTAAGAAAGTAAGTAATGTCACATTCGAAGGTTACTGGTGCCATCTTCATGTTGCAGTATGTTAATGTTCGATGGCTTAATATTTTTTTGCAGGTATACAAGTGTGCTGATCCAACAGATAATCATCTTTACGCTGTAGAGCTCATGTACATTTGCAATGAAATTAGCTCTTTCATCCTGAAAGAAGTAATTTTCAAGGGTGGGAAGTATTTTGATCTCGAAGGTGAGTTAGCGGATCCAGAGTATCAAGATCTCGTAGAACTCAACAACGAGGATTAGCCAATTCATGGGAACAAAAACAAGAACTTGGGAGTGGGGCCGGACTGGTGGGTTTAATTTAGGGGTTGTACATTTGTACTCTGCAGTGCAATGTTTAAGTGTATGAGCCTGACAATTCTGACTATGATCTTTTTTTCATGATGTGACTATGATCTTTTATTACTTATGTGCCTGTGACAACTATTTGAGTATATCATGTTTATTTAATTATGAGCCTGTGATTTATTATCAGGTACCCAGAGCCGCTATTGGCGCCAAAATTTGAATTTTTAAAATCATTTAAACTATCAGTCTCTATTATATACCGCATGTGCAAAAGCTGTTTACGGAGTCGGGCTGTGTAACTAATCCGTTGGTGTAATGTTTCCTTACACAAGCGGCTTTTCAACGCGCATGTGTAAATCGTATATACAGAAACGGATTATTTAACAAAACCGATACTAATAATGTGTATCCACAACCGGCTCCGTAGGCAAGCCGTTAGTGGAAATCTGGACATTAGAAGCGGTTGCTTTAATCAGACCGATAGTGGAAACATGTCTTTACAGGCGGTTCCAAAGTTACCGCTTCTAGAATACTATTTTTCTACCGTCGAACGGTACTGGCGGTATGGGCTAGCGTTAGTATAGACCCATCTGGAACCGCCAGTAAAACTCTCCTCTGTACTAGTAATTATATATTCATAGAAGGCATAGTTATGACGGTTATTTACATTGAGATACAAGTACGCGGACTAATATTGTACACTTATGAGGGTCACAGTGCTTTTAAACCTATATATATGGAAATGAATCCATGCTCCATATGGCAAAGTAATTTATATCACAAAAAAACATTGTCATATTGACCATCCCGGATTCATGACTGTTTTTGCCCATCAGGAAAAATTCCTACTCTACTAGTGACAGGTCTGCACTGGGTCAAGGTGGGAGGATATCCACATCTATCTAAATATTTTATCATTACAAAAGTTTAAAAAAAGCTAACACAATTACTGGGAGTCCATAACGTGCAAGATATCAATTAAAAAAGAGAATAGCTAGTAAGAATTAGGGCACTCACAATGCAAGACTCTATTATGGAGTGCAAGACTATTTATTACATCTTATTTATGATATTTTACTGATCCGGCAGCATATTTACTGAACAAAGAAGAAGAAAAAATAAGACTCCAAGTCTTAATTAGACTATAAGTTCACAATATTCGAGGTAATAAATAGGCTTAGACTTTATAATAGAGTCTTCATTGTGAGTGCCCTTACGAGGCCAACATTGAATTGAATAGACCTACAACTATCATTTTCGTCACTGCAAAACAGTTTTCATAAAATAACAATAACATCTCCAAAAATACGGAGGCTATAGGGGCGGTTGATCTTTTTTAAAAAAATCCGAAAAAACTCCAAAAATAATAGCAAAAAAATTTTTAAATATAGGAAGGGCCCCCACCACTCAACCACCATGCCACTCTATTTACACCATATTTTTTCGAGCATTTTTCAGACTTTGCATCACCCGGGATTCGAACCCACAACCTCACGCTCGCGCGGTTCCTCCCTTCACCACTGCACTACACCATCACATGTGTTTCTATATAGTTTTAGTTCCCCATATATTGTACCCAACCGAAAGTAATTTGCTTATTTAAGGCCCTAAATGATATCAAATCAAAAAGTCGTCAACTACAAACTTTCATATCTTTTCGAGATTTACACTTTCTATTTAGAAAGTTTTTTCATCCGATGTCATTTATAAAATTTGAATTTCAAATTTGAGAAACTAAAACATAGGTTTCGCATGACTAGATGAAGTCAAATAAAAAAGTTTTCAACAACAAAGTTTCATAACTTTTTGAGATGTACAAACTTCATATAGAAAGTTTTTCCATCCGACATCGTTTATAAAATTTGAATTTCAAATTTGAGAAACTAAAACGTAGGTTTCGCATGACTAGATAAAGTCAAATAAAAAAGTTTTCAACTACAAAGTTTCATAACTTTTTAAGATGTACAAACTTTATGTAGAAAGTTTTTCCATCCGACATCATTTATAAAATTTGAATTTTAAATTTGAGAAACTAAAACGTAGGTTTCGCATGACAAGATGAAGTCAAATCAAAAAGTTGTCAACTACAAAGTTTCATAACTTTTTGAGATGTACAAACTTCATATAGAAAGTTTTTCCATCCGACATTTTTTACAAAATTTGAATTTTTTAAACCCGCTTATACACCTAGGACCCTTTGTAGGGGGCGGCTCAATCACCGGCCGCCCTTACGGTGGTCCACCGTAAGGCGGCTGGTGATTGAGCCGCCCTTACAGTGACCCTGACCACTGTAAGGGCGGCTCAATCACCAGCCGCCCTTACAGTGAAAGGGGAAGCGCTCTCTTAGTGCTTTTTTCACGTAGTGTCCAAAAATACGGAGGCTATAAGGTTACGTTGATCTTCCCGTCAAAGAAGATACTGAAGGCCTTTTAATTTGTCTGCAGTGAAAATGTGTCCGATGATCTGGATTTTAGTTACACACATACCACGAGGCACTATATGAGTGATGTATATAGTCAGGACCTCCCGAACTACTTGTGAAGCGCATAAGGCTAGTCTCAATGGAGGTTTCATCATAGTGTCATGCACATTAAATATACTTGTGTGGCACCGTATTAATGAAGAGAGAGATGATAAAGTTTTATGGGAGCAGAGAGAGTTTCATGGTGATGAAACTCTTCTGCACTGTTTCCAAAATATTAATGCGTTGGAAACAGAGCCATGAAACTCCCACGACTAGCCTAAGGAAGTCAGGTGCTTCTGCTTTCTAGACCAAAAGGACCTTGTGCCCAGCTTTATATTGAAAGCTGTAACAACAAACTGAATTCAGGTGGGTTCTAGAAGCGACTAAAAGAAGAAATTTTCCTGCTTCATTATCAGTGATAGATAGACAAGTGTAAACTGGAAACTCGAGACACTAGCCCTGGATTGAGGCTAATTTTTATGAATTAATCCATTCCAAAGCCAGGACTAGCTAAGTGCTCAGTTTGCACCACGATCCTTTCCAGTGGCATGCTAGGAGCTGCGCTACAGGGAGAGATTCACCGATTTTTACTGAGTTCCCGTCTACCCGGTGTCAATCCGGTGGTCTCTGACTCCACAACACTTCTAAGTCTGGCATCTCTCTAGTTCACAAGCCTGGGTAACAATCGTCGCCCTTACCTGTAGCTACATTGCATCAGAACAAAGCGATCATAGACCTGTATTTTGACACTGAATGTGTCGCAGAGCGCACAATATAGACCGAGACAAACTGTCGGAGGTACCAAACACGACATGCCACACAGTAGGGAACACCCCCATTTCCATTGCATCGATCATACATTTTTCTGATGCCACCCAATCCAAAGAAACTACATACTGGCATGCTGAAGCATATGATGCGCACATTGACATGCTTTATTGAGTGTTAGCGGCAAAACCAGCATGCAGGCACGCAATAGAAATGTATGCCTTTATATATGGACAGCTAGCTAGTGCTGACATGCAGTATTTAATTTATAAAACACACCGTTATAGTTTTAACGTTATTCATACTGATATAAAAGTACAGCACTACTACTTTTACGCTTGTGAGTGTTAGAGTTCATTTACATCAGCTACCAACCTAAGACCTCAGCAACTTTCGCAAAACCATTTTCAAGGATCTGCGGTTTGGGTTAGTGGTTTGGTGCCTCCATGAACGTCTACAAACTTTTTTCTTCAGCTTCTGGTCCGAGTTTTTTTTAGTGGAAGCTGAGTGACGATGAATGCTATAGCAATGTGAACCATTATGGTCCTTTGGTCGTACCTTTTTCCTTGTCTTGTGCATAGTGGGCCAAACTACCTTGTCAGCTTAATGGAATGAATCCCAGCTTCTTGATATGCACGAGAATTATTAAATTCACAACTGTTCAAGTTCTTTAGTCACAATAAAAAAACTGTCCAAGTCCTTTCACGCACAATTGGTATCTTGATAGGGCAGTGACACAATGACTGTTCCAGTTCTACATGACAGAAACTTGCACATAGAGCGGATAGAAGCAGGGCGTGGTAGGCGCATATATAGCGACGGTCCATCACTTGTCTTCTAATTCACTCTGTGCATGCAGAGTCGACCTGAACTTCATTCGACGTCGATGCCCACATCTCGTACGCAGGCAAGTGCAAGATCAGCCCCAAGGGACCTACTGGCTGCACAATCAGGCATGCAACTGTCAAGGTCCTGGAGTGCGAGTCCCATGTTGCGTGTCATTACTTCCGCTTGAGTGATAAAGAACGCTCTCAATATGGTGCTGTGCTACGCTGACGTGATGATAAAGGAAGAACCCTGCCTTCTACCCCAAGCAGCACTCAACTACATGTAGGATACCCAGCAGCCACGATATAGGTATTCCAGATGCCGCTCAATTCCAACAAAAAATACTGTCATGTGTTGCAGTGACCTCGTGTAATATGCGGTAATGGCGATAGATTAGATTAGGGAGACAAGGGAGGATAAATAACTTATAGTGTAATACGCGGCCATCGGCAAAGGGACGTCGGCAAAGATTTGCTCGGCGAAGGCCCCTTTGCCAATGCCCACGTGTCAGACCAACAGCAAAGCTTTGCCGATGGCCACGTCACCCGTCGGTCGGATGTCGGCAAAGGTTTTTTTTATTTTTTTGGGAAAATTCTTTGCCGATGGGTGGCCTTCGACAAAGATATTTTTTTTCTTTTTTTCTTTTTTAAAATATGAAAAAATGGCTTTGCCGACGGCAAAGGTATGGTCACTTTGCCGATGGCCGAGCCGGCCGTCGGCAAAGCTGGGCAGCGCTTGTAAAAATCGCCCAGCTTTTCTGTTTCTTGCATTTATACCATATTTCATCACATATATACCATATAACCCACATTTCATCACATATATTCACAACAATATACCATATAAACCATATTTCAGCATCAAATTCAGTTTCAACATGAATCCACACATGAAGGTCCTCAAATCCATCGATACATGTCCACAATACACATAACATGGCCAAAAGAATCCATACATGTCCAACATACAAATAACATGTCCAACGTGCCACATCTTCATCGCCATTTGTCCACAAGAGGGAAGTAAAGGTACATAGCTCGAGGCGCCGTCCCCCGGGGTCCCAGAGCCGCCACCTTGCTCCCACGGAGACCAATCCGGCTGCGCGACCGAACTATAGGGCCAGTAGTGCCTCTTTTGCTGCAGAGGGACGCCTGCAGGACCCAGTGGAGGGCTGCAGTGGGACCGAACCTGGAGTCGGGTTCGAACCCGCCGACGGTTCCTGCACAAAGGCCAAGTGATGTAATTAGTACCTGCATGATGGCCGCACAAGCTAAAGCAACAGGCAATATATTCATCGGACCAGGTACAGGAGTGGACAGTGGAACTAGTTGTGGAGCAAAGAGCGAGGGAGGAGGCTCCTGCGTTCCCGGGATCTGGGACCGGAAGTAACCAGTCAGGTCCATCAACTGACGCTAGTAGTGCATCGAAAGTGCCGCCAACTACTGCTGATGGGCCGCCTCCTGCTGCTGACGCAGCACCTCCTGCACCTGATGCAGCGCCTCCTACCTCGCCTCCTAGGCCGCCTGGTGGGCCTGCAGCTGGTCGACCGTGGCCTGCAATACTACACCCGCATGGTTGATGGTATGTGAAGGCAAGGTACATCATGTATGAAACGACTGAACGACGAATGAAACTGCACTTACCTGAAGTGTCGTCATCATTTGCGCGTTGCTCGGCTGCAGAGGCGCTTTGGGGATCTCCGGTCCGCCCCTTTGCGAGTTGCCTCAACGGATCTCGCTCAGTGTCTGAACAGAGGACGGCTCGATGGCGCTGTTGGCCATAAAGTACCGGCCGTGCTGCTTCCCTCCTCCCAACCTCATCACGAGGTCAGTGTCCAGGGGCTCGGTGGTGGGGTCGAACGTCAGCCCATGGCCCTCAAGACCTGCAGTGGCGTTCTAGGCGAGCTTGTTGTAGACGATCGGGTTGATGTATGCCTCAGGCCCGTCCGACGAGCTCTAGACGGTGGAGGCTGATTTCTCTTTGCCCTTGTGAGCAAAGGCCCACCGAATTAACTTGTTGATTTGTTGCCCACCATGCGTCTCCATGTGCGAGGAGAACACAAACATGGTTACAAGTAGTGATAATTGAGCGCTATAACAAATGGATCAACAGAAGCATACACTGGGAGGACCTGGTTCCCTTGGTGGTGTGATACCCCTGACCTCTCGATCTCTACCTTGCGTTTTGCCCGACGTTCTCTGCGCTGCTTTACCAGGTTTTCACATCAGCAAAAATTGAAAAACGATTAGGAAAAAAGAAATAAGAGAGTGATGATAATTGCTTTTAGCCATTAGATTGTCGACCATAAATTTGAGGAGTTTGTGGAAATTTAGCATATTTAATTTAACACAGGATCAATACAATCAAATAAATAAACATAATTATTCACAGAAAAATATTTTTCATGTAAGAAAGACCAACCATTTAGGTAAAAACACATTAAATATTTACCCACGTTATTTACTCGCATGTCACGTTGCTAGTTCTGGTTTTCGTGAGGTTGATGCGCATAGAACATCCTTGGAAGTCATGCAAGGTGTGTACCTGCCAAGTTGAGAAAGGTGATACCACCAACGAGGAAGGTGAAGATGATGCTTCGTTGTTGGTTTGGTCCATTCTTTGACACTACACATTTCAGCATCAAATTCAGTTTCAACATGAATCCACACATGAAGGTCCTCAAATCCATCGATACATGTCCACAATACACATAACATGGCCAAAAGAATCCATACATGTCCAACATACAAATAACATGTCCAACGTGCCACATCTTCATCGCCATTTGTCCACAAGAGGGAAGTAAAGGTACCTAGCTCGAGGCGCCGTCCCCCGGGGTCCCAGAGCCCCCACCTTGCTCCCACGGAGACCAATCCGGCTGCGCGACCGAACTATAGGGCCAGTAGTGCCTCTTTTGCTGCAGAGGGACGCTTGCAGGACCCAGTGGAGGGCTGCAGAGGGACTGAACCTGGAGTCGCGTTCGAACCCGCCGATGGTTCCTGCACAAAGGCCAAGTGATGTAATTAGTACCTGCATGATGGCCGCACAAGCTAAAGCAACAGGCAATATATTCATCGGACCAGGTACAAGAGTGGACAGTGGAACTAGTTGTGGAGCAAAGAGCGAGGGAGGAGGCTCCTGCGTTCCCGGGATCTGGGACAGGAAGTAACCAGTCAGGTCCATCAACTGACGCTAGTAGTGCATCGAAAGTGCCGCCAACTACTGCTGATGGGCCGCCTCCTGCTGCTGACGCAACACCTCCTGCACCTGACGCAGCGCCTCGTACCTCACCTCCTAGGCCGCCTGGTGGGCCTGCGGCTGTTCGACCGTGGCCTGCAATACTACACCCGCCTGGTTGATGGTATGTGAAGGCAAGATACATCATGTATGAAACGACTGAACGACAAATGAAATTACCTGAAGTGTCGTCATCATTTGCACGTTGCTCGGCTGCAGAGGCGCTATGGGGATCTCCGGTCCGCCCCCTTGCGAGTTGCCTCTATGGATATCGCTCAGCGTCTGAACAGAGGACGGCTCGATGGCGCTGTTGGCCATAAGGTACCGGCCATGCTGCTTCCCTCCTCCCAACCTCATCATGAGGTCAGTGTCTAGGGGCTCGGTGGTGGGGTCGAATGTCAGACCATGGTGCTCAAGACCTGCAGTGGCGTACTGGGCGAGCTTGTTGTAGACGATCGGGTTGGTGTATGCCTCAGGCCCGTCCGACGAGCTTTAGACGGTGGAGGCTGCTTTCTCTTTGCCCTAGTGAGCAAAGGCCCACCCCGTTAACTGGTTGGTTTGTTGCCCACCATGCGTCTCCATGTGCGAGGACAACACAAACATGGTTACAAGTAGTGATAATTGAGCGCTATAACAAATGGATCAAAAGAAGCATACACTGGGAGGACCTGGTTCCCTTGGTGGTGTGATACCCCTGACCTCTCGATCTCTACCTTGCATTTTGCCCGACGTTCTCTGCGCTGCATTACCAGGTTTTCACATTAGCAAAAATTGAACAATGATTAGGAAAAAAAGAAATAAGAGAGTGATGATAATTGCTTTTAGCCATTAGATTGTCTGACCATAAATTTGAGGAGTTTGTGGAAATTTAGCATATTTAATTTAACACTGGATCAATACAATCTAATATATAAACATAATTATTCACAAAATAATATTTTTCATGTAAGAAAGACCAACCATTTAGGTAAAAACACATTAAATATTTACCCACGTTATTTACTCGCATGTCATGTTGCTAGTTCTGGTTTTCGTGAAGTCATGCAAGGTGTGTACCTGCCAAGTTGAGAAAGGTGATACCACCAACGAGGAAGGTGAAGATGATGCTTCGTTGTTGGTTTGGTCCATTCTTTGACACTGCACATTTCAGCATCAAATTCAGTTTCAACATGAATCCACACATGAAGGTCCTCGAATCCATCGATACATGTCCACAATGCACATAACATGGCCAAAAGAATCCATACATGTCCAACATACAAATAACATGTCCAACGTGCCACATCTTCATCGCTACATGTCCACGAGAGGGGACTAAAGGTACCTAGCTCGAGGTGCCGTCCCCCGGGGTCCCAGAGTCCCGAACTTGCTCCCACGGAGACCAATCCGGTTGCGCGACCGAACCGTAGGGCCAGTAGTGCCTCTGTTGCTGCAGAGGGACTCTTGCAGGACCGAAGTGCCCCTGCTGCGGCCACAAGGAGTACCACTACGATGGTGGAGGAGGCCAGACGTACTGCTGTCTGGGGAAGGTCTGGTAAGCTGGCCATCCGTGGGGTGGAGAAGGACCCAGTGGAGGGCTGGCACCTGGAGTCGGGTTCGAACCTGCCGACGGTTCCTGCACAAAGGCCAAGTGATGTAATTAGTACCTGCATGATTGCCGCACAAGCTAAAGCAATAGGCAATATATTCATCAGACCAGGTACAGGAGCAGACAGTGGAACTAGTTGTGGAGCAAAGAGCGAGGGAGGAGGCTCCTGCGTTCCCGGAATCTGGGAACGGAAGTAACTAGTCTGGTCCATCAACTGACGCTAGTAGTGCATCAAAAGTGCCGCCAACTGCTGCTGATGGGCCGCCTCCTGCTGCTGACGCAGCGCCTCCTACCTCGCCTCCTAGACCACCTAGTGGGTCTGCAGCTGTTCGACCGTGGCCTGAAATACTACACCCGCATGGTTGATGGTATGTGAAGGCAAGGTACATCATGTATGAAACGACTGAACGACGAATGAAACTGCACTTACCTGAAGTGTCGTCATCATGAAACTGCACTTACCTGAAGTGTCGTCATCATCTACGCGCTGCTCGGCTGCAGAGGCACTATGGGGATCTCCGATCTGCCCCTTTGCAATTCGCCTCTACAGATCTCGCTCAGCGTCTGAACAGAAGATGGCTCGATGGCGCTGTTGGCCACAAAGTACCGGCCATGCGGCTTCCCTTCTCCCAACCTCATCACGAGGTCAGTGTCCAGGGGCTCGGTGGTGGGGTCGAATGTCGGCCCATGGCGCTCAAGACCTGCGGCGGCGTACTGGGCGAGCTTGTTGTAGATGATCGGGTTGGTGTATGCCTCAGGCCCGTCCGACGAGCTTTAGATGGTGGAGGCTGCTTTCGCTTTGCCCTTGTGAGCAAAGGCCCACCCCATTAACTTGTTGATTTGTTGCCCACCATGCGTCTCCATGTGCGAGGAGAACACAAACATGGTTACAAGTAGTGACAACTGAGCGCTATAACAAATGGATCAACAGAAGCATACACTGGGAGGACCTGGTTCCCTTGGTGGTGTGATACCCCTGACCTCTCGATCTCTGCCTTGCGTTTTGCCCGACGTTCTCTGCGCTGCTTTACCAGGTTTTCACATCAGCAAAAATTGAACAACGATTAGGAAATAAAAGAAATAAGAGAGAGATGATAATTGCTTTTAGCCATTAGATTGTCTGACCATAAATTTGAGGAGTTTGTGGAAATTTAGCATATTTAATTTAACATAGGATCAATACAATCAAATAAATAAACATAATTATTCACAAAATAATATTTTCATGTAAGAAAGTCCAACCATTTAGGTAAAAACACATTAAATATTTACCCACGTTACATACTCGCATGTCATGTTGCTAGTTCTGGTTTTCGTGAGGTTGATGCGCGTAGAACATCCTTGGAAGTCATGCAAGGTGTGTACCTGCCAAGTTGAGAAAGGTGATACCACCGACGGGCGACGAGGAAGGTGAAGATGATGCTTCGTTGTTGGTTTGGTGCATTCTTTGAGACTGCACACTACACCTAAGTCTGAGTTCCCAATATACTGAGTTCCCAAGAACCAACTTCTCTGCTTTGTCTACTCTATGATTTTCAGGAGTGTGACTAGTACATCCTCCTGATGTCTTCACATAATGAAGCTTGGAATTATCATGACAGTTGGAGTTCCTTCTGGACATGCCTGACCATGCTGAGCATGGAGCTTGGTGGTGAGAAGTAATAGCAACTGCAACGGTCAGATACACTTGCCTGCTGAGCCTCAATCCATAGCTAGTGATTTGCTAATGATGCAGGTACTACATTGACCTCCACTAATCAAATGATGTGTTTTTTTTTTGCGAAACAATCAAATGATGTGTTGATGATGAGAAATATCGCCGGTAAAATTAAACAACTTAGGAAGACAAAACGAGCATGCTCACATATGCAATTCAACAATATAGCTAGTAACTACTAGTGGTTATGCCGTAGTGTCGACCTGAACTTCGTTCCACGTCGAATGGACATGGCTATATATGGTGGCCAACCCGGCTCAAATGAGGTCTTTCAAAACCTCCGCATGTCTAACCACGTCTTCTACTACACATTTCTTTGAAGACTCCATTTCCATTATAGCACAACGAAAGTGTTCAGATAACAAATTAGAAAGAAAGCAAAGAAAGAGGGCAACCAGCAGCGAACGAGAGCTCTGCCTCAGAACTTGCTCTAGCACCTAATAAACAAATACCTCAAGTCTGTCCAGTTTCGAAAGAGCCCAAAAGAGTAAGAGTTGACAAGAAACCTCACATACTAGATAAGCCAAGAAAAAAAAACACCCAAGCCAAAGATGCTGATGAATGATTCAACAAGTTAAACCTGTTGAACAACACATGCAAGTGAAGATCGGTGCTGTGTGCCATTCTGGCTGTACAATAATACATTCCTCACCAAGATAGAGGGTGCGAGAAGAATCCCAACTTGCACGTCATCAATTCAGCTTGCGTGATTGACCACGCTCTTCCTACTGCCCTGCAGTCTGTCGCTTGCCAAGCTCTTCCTATGGCACTATGCGACGAGTCCCGACTGGTACCCCGAGCACTGCACCACATGTAGGATACCCAGCAGGCACCATATAGGTATTCCTGAAGCCTCTCAATCCCAACAAAATACTGCCATGTGTTGGGTTGACCTCGTGTAACGGAGTGTTAGTGTCTAAATATATAGAGCATGCAAACATGCAAGACAAGTGTAGAACTATATATAGACACAATTGATACGCTGCACTGACATAGGTTCTGCTGAAATATAATGCTCAATCTCAGAGGCTGGTGCATCCGTATAGCGTATTGACCACAGTGTTTATAGAAGTGAGGTTCATGACATAGGTTTTGCTGAGATATAATGATCGAGAAGTGAGGTTCATGACAGTATTTATATAATACATCGTTTTGTTTTGATTATTTTTTACATAAAGCCACTGCTACATTTTGGCAGTAACATTTACACATGGATGTGATGTGAGAAATAAGTTATTTTTAAGCCTCAGAGGCAACCGGTTTCACGTAGGACAAGTTTTTGTTATGAGCTACCAGCGCATGATTACACTCAACAACTCTGTCAAAACAGATTTAATTGTGAATACTATGGGGTGTATGTAGACCTATGCTTTAGTGCCTCGGACAAATCTGACCTCTACTTCCCTAGTGTTAGTGGACCACATTTCTAGCAAGCACCAAACTTCTTTTTAATGCAATATATGTTACCGACTGGGCCATAGTCACAGCCATCATCATAGTCTTAGCCGCCGCTGTCTCATTGCACCCCTGTGAGCCAGATCGTGTCGGCTTAGAGAAAACCATCATGTTCGTCTAGAGAACCTAGAGAACTCCCGAGCCTAGGAAAAGAAAATGAGCCTACACCATTTGGACTATACAGTGAACCAACATAAACATCAATACGCCAATCCGTGATAAGTAAATCGCCACAGAAATATGAAGCAGATCATTTGCGGGACCTGATAGACTTTACTCATGTGTGGTTGCTGCTTGAATGTTGTTTTCTTTATGATTTCTACATGCAGGGCACATATTTTCCGAACTCAAAAGGTCTCATGCCTTTTGATGCTTCTTACATACTGGCAAACTATTGGAACTGCCATAGACACGACAAACACCTTCTTGATACTGCTCAATCCACTACCGGATCCAGAGGCTTTGCCGATGGCAGGATACCGTCGGCAAAGCCCAGGACACCGCCGGCGAAGGCTTTGCCACGTTGCCATCGGCAAACAGGGCATCGGCAAACAAATCTTTGCCAATGGCAACGGACAACGCCATCGGCAAAGCCTTCGCCGATGGCCACGTCAGCCGCCCCGCCGTCAGGCTGACGGCGTCTTTGCCGATGGCTGACGCCACGTGGCCATCGGCAAAGAGATTTGTTTTTTTTTTTTGAAAATTCTTTGCCGATGGTCTGGACCGTTGGCATATTTTTTTTTGAAAATGGGATTAAACATTTTCTTGGAAATTCTTTGCCGATGGCCTGCCATCGGCAAAGTTTTGGTCAGTTTGTCGATGGCCATGGCCGTCGGCAAAGCTAGGCTCTGCTGGGAAATTTTCCCCAGCTTTGCCGACGGCTGGCCATCGGCAAATCTGGGAATTTTTTTTCCTTTTTTCTGTTTTCTTGCATTTAGACCACATTTAATCACTTATATAACATATATCCCACATTGCATCTCATATATTCGCAATAATACACCATTTCAACCATAATTTAGCATCAAATCCATATAGCATGTCCAAATTCGTCCATACAAGTGCACACCACATATAACATGTCCGGAATGAACCACATATAACAAGTCCACACCACATATACAAGTCCAACACCACATATAGCATCAAATCCATATAACATGTCCGACGTGCTACAACAAGGTCCAAAAGCTAGAAGTGAACGTACCTAGCCCGGGGATCCCAGAGCCCCCAGCACCTTCCTCCCACGGAGACCAACTCGACTGCAGGGCCGCACCATACTGCCAGTAGCCATGCTGCTGTGGAGGGAACACGGCAGGCACGGAGTGCCCCTGCTGCGAAGGGAACTGAGACGGCCCGGGCTGCCCCTGCTGCGGCCACGAGTACCCCTGCGGCGGTGGAGGACCCCAGATGTATGGCTGCGTGGGGAGGCTCTGGTAAGGTGTCTAGCCGTGCGGTGGAGAAGGACCCTGTGGAGAAGCACCCGGTGGAGGGCTAGCACCTGGAGTTGGGTTCGAACCCGCCGACTGTGCATGCACAAAGACCAAGTGATGGAATTAGTACTTGCAGACTGGCATCACAAGCTAAAGCAATAGGCATTGTACTCACCGGACGAGGTAGAGGAATAGGTGGTGGAATTACTGGTGGTGGAGCGAAGATTGAGGATGGAGGCTCACTCATTCCCTTGGCACGCATGTGTAGGGACATCTGCGACATCGCACGCTGGTAGTGCTGCGCAACTGCGGCCATCTGCACTAATCCGCATATCAACGACCGTGAATCACTTTCAGACGGGAGATGCCTAACTCGGTTACGCAATGTACTTACAACAACTATAAGGAACAGAGGTGATTTATACCTAGGGTGGCGGCGCAGAGGCGGGTAGCGGGCCGGTGGAAGTCGACGCGGTGCAAGGAAGACCCGCAACGCCCACGAAGAAGATCCTCGTCACCAAGTACCTCCCACAGGTCCTCCTCCTACAAAAAGAGAAAAAAAAATTAGTATCCACTCAAAATTTCGGCAGCACCTCCCCTGCACGGGGAGGTTCCAAAACCTGCAAAAAACATGGCACGAAGGCCAAACATGGGCACGAAGGCCAACAACCACCAAACATGGGCATGAAAGACAACAACCACCAATATTCTTTAGTTCTCTTTCCATGCATATGAAAGAATTCAATTACTACAAGAACAATTACTACTAACCCTACAAATACTACTGACACTACTACTTACAACAACTTAACTACTAACTACTTACAACAACTTAACTACTAACACTAAGAGCTACATAACTACTTAGTAACTACTACTACCAAACACTACTAACTACTACTAACCACTACTAACTACTACTAATTACTACTACTACTACTAACAGTAGAAGGTTAGGGCTTACCTTGGTGGCAAGAACAGCAAAAGCGAGGGTCGGCGACGATGGCGGGGATCACCGCAGCACAAGGATCGACGGGGTCGGATTGGCAACTTCCTCTTCTTCCTCCTCCCCCTTCTTTCCTCCTATTCTTCCTCCTCCCCCTTCTTTCTTCCTCTTCTTCCTCCTACACCTTCTATTTCTTCCTCTTGCTGCTTCCCTTGTCCCGGTGGCGGCAACAAGGGAGGAGAGAAGGGCAGGCGGCGGTGGGAAGGCCGGCGCACATGGGGAGAAGCTCGGGGGCCGTGGCCGGGGACCAGGAGCGGCAGCGGCGAGGGGGTTGGTGGCGACCAAGCTCGGGCCGGGGACCAGGAGGAGGCGCGGGTGCGCGGGAGCGGCGGCGGCGGGAGTGGGGCTCGACGGAGTGGCGGTGGCCTGGGCGGCGACGGTGGATCAGGGTTGGTGGGCGGTGGATCGAGGGTGGCGGCGGCGGATCGAGGCCGGCGAGGACCGACCGGCGCTCGCGGGGCAGGTGCGAGCCCCACACGGGATCGGCGGCGGCGGGGAGTGGGGCACGGCGCGGACCAGGCGGCGGGTGTGCTGGAGCGGCGGCGGCGGGAGTGGGGCTCGCCGGAGCGGCGGGGGTAGATCAGGGGTGGCGGCGGCGGTCGGGGCTGAGAAGGAGAAGGAGAGAGGAGTGAGAAGGAGAAGGAGAGAGAGGAGTGGGCCAGCCCGTTATGCCGTTCTAGGGTCAGGCCCTTTGGCCCCGATATGACGTTCTAGGGTCAGGCCCTTTGCCGATGCCGTGCCACGTGGTGGCCTCATAGCCGGCCTGGGCCACAGGCTTTGCCGATGGCCGGCTGTCGGCAAACAAACTTTGCCGACGGCCTTCTAAGGCCGTCGGCAAATTTTAATTTTTTTTTATTTTTTCTTCCCAATTTTTTTCTGGTGCCTTCCTATACCAAATACATCTCAGCTTCAAGAGCTGGGACAATTTTGAACTTTTTAACTATATTTCGTTAATTATTTCTTTTTCAGCTATATTTCGTTAATTTTGAACCCAGATGTGACATGTCTGGGTTTTGGCCATCCCACGTCACCACTTGCTCGAAACCTTTTGAAATTTTTACCACAAACTACAGATGCTATGACAACACAACTCATCAAGTTTCGTCAATTTCGGACTTCGCTTGGATTTTATATAATTTAAAAACACTTTCCGCGCACGTCACTCCCCATGTTATGACGCCAACACGGTCGTAATTTCATGCGAGGTCCTGGATACAGCCTCAACATACTCCGAGCATCATGAATATCATGTTTCGAATCAAAAAGTTTCATTATTTCATGTACCTGCACTTCAAATTTAGAGTTGTGGGAAAAATTCAAAGAAACAGAAATAATTAACGAAATATAGCTTCAAAACTCAAAATTGTCCCAACTTTTGAAGTTGGGTTGTATGTGGTGTAGGAAGACACCAGAAAAAATGGGAACGAAAAAACAAAAAAAAATATATTCTTTGCCGATGGCCTTGTAAAGCCATCGGCAAAGACTTTTTGCCGACGGCCGCCATTGGCAAAGAAGGTGGGCCTGGGCGCTCCACAGGCAGCCACGTGGCAGGGCTTTGCCGGTGGTCGCGGCCGTCGGCAAAGGATTTGCTTTGCCGATGGCTTGACGGCGCTGCCATCGGCAAAGCAGACGGCGTCGGCCGTCGTCCGCTCCTAGCAAGGTTTGCCGATGGTGGATCTTTGCCGATGGCCCGGCCATCGGCAAAGAAGCCCTTTGCCTATGGCATTTCTTTGCCGATGGTGGCTTCTCTTTGCCATCGGCAAAGCCTCTTCTTTGCCGATGGCTTAGGCCTTGGCGATCGGCAAAGCCGTGGGCCGACGGCAAACACTCTGTTTCTAGTAGTGATCCCAACTGAAGGACCGGTAAACAAAGAAAAGAGGGGGGGTGAATCAGAGTCTTAAAATTTCTTTCGAAACTTTTGGTCCTTGGTGCTACAAAGCACCCCAAGAAGCGATACACAAATCGGCGATGATTAAAAGCCTATTGAGAGGGTGGATGTTCCCAAGGAACACAGCGGATCACAACGAAACCAGCGGAGCAAACGGGAATCAAATCGGAGTCAACGGGCAAGTTAAGGCACATACAGCGAAACAGAACCGGACTGTCCGCTATAGTAACCCTAGACAGTCCGAGGGTCAAAAATCAAAAAACACACTATTCTGTCCAGAATCTGAAGACGAACAAAGAAACTCTAGTGCGTACGGGAAACGAGCGCGGAGAGTTCGAAAGTTAAAAGTAAAAAACCACTCCAAAAACTCAGAATCTGTCCGAGATAACCCCGATGCCCGGACTGTCCACATGGAAAGTCCGGACAGTCTGAAATGACAAAACATAATCACCCGAAAATCGCCTCGACCAAGATTTGTCTCGATATCTCTCAAATCGAATTCCCTTGCAATTAAATTTGGTAGAGTTGTTGATTATGCAGGGGAGGGTCTAAATCTAGGAGATCATTGGAAAATTTGAAGAAAAGAGGGCGAAATTGAGAAGGGGATGAAGAAAAGCTTTCTTGCACAACCGGAGACCAAATCACATAGATCTTCGATCTCAAGAGGAATCAACCGATTTCGTTTAGTGAAATCATCACTCTCGTGTCATAGATCAATCCAATGCAAAAAGAACGAGCACAACCAGTCTCAAATCGAAGAAATCACACCGAGAACTACGGGGAAAAAGGAACTCGGGAAGAACAAGAAATTCATCACAGAAAACTTAGACACATGTGATTAATGCCAAAGAAAATAGCAGAGACTCGGCGCTCTTCTTGCCACACACTTTGGTTCAAGTACAAATCGAAGATTTTGCAGACGTCTCTCTCACCAAGCAACTAGAGGAAGAAACCCTAAAGGGAAAATGCAAATGAGGTGAAGGGGGAAGGGAACCCCTCATCCTTATTTATGGGGCATACTACACATTTCTTTTTTTCTCTTGGATACATGAAGAGTCAAACCACTTAGCCAGGGGCATAAGTGTCCAACTCATGCTTCACTTGATCCGACAGCCACCGCGCCTCCTCACCGGTAGCCTCGCTTCCACGCGATCTTTTCGATACAACCACGTGTCGTCCGTTCGCACGGGGCCTCCCTGGTTTTGAGGCGCAAACACGCGAAACCTGCACCGATGGTTTTGAGGCGAAACCACCAAACCATCGTCGATGGATTTGAGGCGAAACCACCAAACCGCGAAACCACCAAACCATCGTCGATGGTTTTGAGGCGAAACCACCAAACCATGGTCAATGGTTTTGAGGGCAAACCAACAAACCATCCGCGAGTAGCATAGCCCGTACGCATCCCCTGTTGTGTACACTTGCGCTTATCGATGTCCCAGTTGTCAGGCACCACGGCTAGCCACCTGGCTTCAAGGTCCCTTGGTCCAAGCCTCATGTGCGCCCTCCAGCGCACCCGGTACGTCAGCATGGCACGCCCTACTTGACCTTCGCCGCACCGTCGACCACCGTCTCCGAGCTCAACACCTGCAAACAACACAAGCCAAAAGACACCGTTGTTTGACACTAAACCGCGTGCTATCGGTTAGTAGACATGGACGGATCTACGTGCTAGGTCAGCTGACCCCGATGACATGGTGAAAACAACACTACAAATCCTTTTATGCACATGCAAATTACTCTAAAAAATAGACAATGAATGCATGCTTGACCCCATCACTTAGTCAATGACCCCAATGAGGCAATATCCTGGATCCGCCACTATTAGTAGAACACACGCACACACACTCTTTGAGTTAGCCATGTTGACAATTACTCAGCACAAAAACTACTACACAATGGCTATGGAAAAGTTATGTATTCGCACAAACAATGCAAGGCACTCGTGCATGCTGCTGAAGCAGGTGTCCAATGCATTGACCTCTTCCCAGTGAGCGTTAGTGGACAACAAATTACGTGAATGACGAATTAGAGAGGATATATAAATCTTGCAGGTGTGGGGCAGCTACCAACGTAAGATTACATCAACTCTCAAAACGCTTTCAATTGTCAGCATCCTCCTGGTGTGGGGCAGGTTGTTCTGGGCCTCTTTTGCACCAGCTTGTCCTTGTGGGCCAGTCACAGCATGCAAACCTTTTTTCTATTAATCGTGTAGCATTCACTACACTAGTGGTAGCTGTGCCCACGCCGAAACAGACGGTGGTCACGCAGTGCTACTGGGGATGATGTTCGTCCATTGTGGTGACAGATACCTCAGCCACAGACATGTCTTGGAGGCAATAAGCTTGTATTCGTAGTAGCAGCTACCACACTGGAGCCACGGATACATGAGCACACTAGCAGTTGGTAAAAGTGCTAATAGAAACAGAAAACATACAGCCAACAAAGATATATATTCTTGACAATCTCCACATCTCTTGCTGCACCCACATCTCTCAACTAGTGACTGGCTCTTGTTTCTATGCAATTTTTTTTTCTTGAATACGGAAAAGATTTGTGCGTCTTTATAATTAAAAAGAAGAAAAGTTTTACAACATGTCGTAGCTGGATTTGGGTCGTCACTGGATTGTGGTGATAGATTATGGTTTGTTAAGGTGAGAATTTACTATCTTATCCTTTGTAGTTTGGCAAGTTGGATATTTGTTTGGAGGGCAAGTTGGATTGTCAGTTGGGCGGCAAGATGTAATGTCAGCACCCATAATCCTATATAACTCGGTCTCATCAATATTTTGAGATTACCGTAATCATGAGTTTTTATTATAATTGTGCCTGCATATGCAGGAAAACAACAAACCGACTGCACACCCTATTTTACAGCCGCCGCCACCGCCTACCTCGCCGGCGTTGGAGCGGAAGCTGTCGGAACTCGGAACCCACTAGAACGGGCACGGAGAGGTGATGGGGTTGTCGGTGTGTCGGGACTGGGGAGCAGCTCGCTTGTGGCCGTGCGGGGAGACGGGGTGGGTCGCGGCGCGGGGGGGGGGGCGGTGGGTCGCCATGCGTGGGCGCGTGGCCTCCGGCGGCGTAGGCGTGGCGTGCGGCCATGCGGGCGGTTCGGGAAGGAGAGCGCTTCGGGACAGAGTGTTGGAGAGGACGAGTGGTCGGGAGGCGAGCATGGATAGGTTGGACGGTGGATCAGAGTGTGCATTCCAATTAATCATATCCTGCGCGCGCCTAAACTATAGTTTAGGTTATTATAAAACAACACCTTGGCATCCAACAGTTTCCTCTATCCAACAGTTTCCTATAAAACAACACCCTCTCATCAAATGGTTTCTTCTGTCCAACATCCTATATTTAGAAGTAAATTGGTCCTCCCTCTCCCCTAATTTTAGGGTGACATATTGTCCACCATGTATGTTATGTGAGATAACACATGAGACCACCAGTTAAAATACAAGAATATTCAAGGAGAATTATTGTTAGCATCCTATATGCGAAGATATGGAGCATTAAGTTTAGGAGGGCTCTGGGATTTTGAATATAATTAAGGAAATGTAGGGCTAGGTTAATTAATCATACTTGGATTACTATAATTTAGATAACAAGCATGTAAGAACCCTGCGCTTGCCATGCAAAATCAAAGGAAGTCTGTCTTATAATTCTTTTACTGTAGAGGCAGCATGTGGTATATGCACAAAAAATAAAAAGATTTGTTATCTAACAGATAACCAAAAAATTGGGGTGAATGATGTCATATAGTGTTCGGTACAGAGTAACATGGCTCATGTGGTTGTAGAAATGGTATACAAAAAGAAGGTATATCGTACATACATAAGATTATGTTGTAATAGTATTATGGATTATAATGAACCATAGAGTTTGGGTCCCTAGGTTATTATGATGGATTATTGTTGGTTAAAGTGACAAATACACTACATAACCACAAAATAATAGTTCTCTTATTCTAAATATGGTGTTTTCATGATAACAAGAAATCCATAATCTAGCCATTTGGACACAATAAGATTATTTTAGCTAATTATTATCACAGAGTATCACCTTAATTAGTGGCTACAGTTAACAATAACATGTGTGATCAAATCACATTATGAAATTCCACAAAAACATATATTGCCTCCTTTCCAAATTATTAGGTGTTATGACTTTTCTTGTTCTGTGTATGTATACCGTTAGCATCCAGACTGCATGACAACTGAACAGGCACATGCTGTGCTGGTGTTTTAGGCCTCCTCCCCCCTCCCCACCCACCACCACCACCACCAGAAACATGTGTTATGTATGTTAGAGTAATTGGGGTAGGCTCATGTTTTATTCTAATTAATCAAATAAACCTCAAAGGTCCACAATTAGTGTTAGGTGGAAAACTGATTAGTACCAAATGGTGTATTCACTAATAAGGCAATCAACTTAAATAGTGGGCTATGAAATGCTCACATAGAGAAGTTAAGGAGGTGATTGGGGGGGGGGGGGGTCCACACGCCGCTGAGCCTCCCGCACACGCGCCCGCGACAGGCCATGGCCTGGCTGGGCTGTGTCTTGTTGCTGCTGTGTTGTTATGCATGATGTATAGCAGTAACTATGAAGTTGTCGCTTGCATGATACTTGTGTTAGTATTTTGCTTATCGTATTTATGGATTAATGCATGGTGTATGGGCTGTGTCTTGTTGCTGCTGTGTTGTTATGCATGATGTATAGCAGTAACTATGAAGTTGTCGCTTGCATGATACTTGTGTTAGTATTTTGCTTATCGTATTTATGGATTAATGCATGGTGTATGGGCTGTGTCTTGTTGCTGCTGTGTTGTTATGCATGATGTATAGCAGTAACTATGAAGTTGTCGCTTGCATGATACTTGTGTTAGTATTTTGCTTATCGTATTTATGGATTAATGCATGGTGTAAAGCTTATCGTATTTATGGATTAATGCATGGTGTAAAGTGACTAAATATCCAACAATCCAAAAACTTGATAGGTCATTTTCATCTGCTAGCTTTGCTGCGTCGATGAAGTTAGTATTTTGCTTATCGTATTTACGGATTAATGCATGGTGTAAAGCTTATCGTATTTATGGATTAATGCATGGTGTAAAGTGACTAAATATCCAACAATCCAAAAACTTGATAGGTCATTTTCATCTGCTAGCTTTGCTGCGTCGATGAAACCACCTCCGCTGAGGGAGGATGGTGCCAACTATAAACTTTGGTGTTCCCGATCACTACTCTGGCTTGCCGCTATGCGCTGTGAGAATGTTGTCAAGGGAAAGCGCACGGAACCGCCTCTAACTCCTGAGGGAGAGGACAGGTTCCATGAGGCAGATAACTTGCTCAAGTTGTCTCTCATCAATGTTTTAGCAGAAGGTATGCATGATGCTAGTGTACATGGACTTGCCTATGGGCAAGGAGATGTGGGATGCACTTGAGGCCAAGCTCGGGATTCCGGACGCCGGCAGTGAGTTATACCTCATGGAGGGACTACAAGATGGTCGATGACCGTTCTGTAGTTGAACAAGCTCATGAGATACAGATGTTGGATAAGGATCTGGAGAAGAACTATAAGTGTGTGCTGTCCGACAAGATTGTGGCTGGCGCGGTTATCGCCAAGCTGCCACCTACTTGGAGGGACTTTGAAACTACTCTGAAATATAGGAGGCAAGAGTTCAGTGTGACTGATCTTGTTGCTTCTCTAAGTGTTGAGGAAAATGCGAGGGCAAAAGACACACGTGGCAAGAAAGTGCACGTCGAGGGAGGGTCTAGCGCCAATTCGGTGCAGAAGAGAAACCCTCAGGCTAACCACAAGAAAAAGAAGAACAAGAATGCTACCAAGCCTTAAACTCAGGCCTTCAAGAAGAAGGCTAACAAGGAAAAGAGTGTCTATTGCTATGTGTGCGGTAGCGATGCTCATTGGGCAAAGGAGTGCCAGACCTCAAGGATAAGCAGCAGAAAAAGATAGCCAACATGGTTGTTAGCGAGGCTGGAGGATCTGGGTATGGTAATTATTTGCCAACAGTTCTTTCAGTCTGTCTCTCTCCTGATTGGTGAGTAGACACATGGGCTAATATTCATGTCTATGCTTACCACTCTTTGTTTTCTTTGTATCAGGAAGAACGAGGTTCCTCCCTGCTGATGGGAAACGGCTCACATGGTGTTGGCACGGTAAATCTGAAGTTTACTTCGGGAAAGACCGTGCAACTAAAGAATGTGCATCATGTCTCCTCCATAAAGAAGAACCTTGTGAGCGGGACTGTGTAGAGATGGTCTTAAGCTTGCTTTTGAGTCCAATAAATGTGTTGTTTCCAAGTATGGAACATTTGTTGGTAAGGGCTATGAAAGCGGAGGCTTGTTTCGCTTTTCTTTGATGAATTCTTGTAATAATGTCATGAACCATGTGAGACATGATGATAGGTGCAATGTTTGGCACTCTCGACATTGCCAAAATTCAATTTGGTTCAATGATCTAAGTGCCATGCTTGTGTGCAAGCAAAACAACCTCGCAAGCCTCACAAGCCCGTAAAAGAGACGAGGGCCACGGCACCACTAGACCCCATTCACTCTGATCTATACGAGATGAATGGTGTGTTGACCAAAGGTGGCAAGAAATATTTCATGACTCCCATCGATGATAGCACTAGATTTTGCTACGTGTACTTATTAAAAATAAAAGATAAAGCATTGCACTATTTCAAAGTCTATAAAGCCGAAGTTGAAAATCAACTCGAGAAGAAAATTAAACGGTTGTGGGCCGATCGTGAGGGAGAATAGCCTTCAAAAGAATTTGATCTATTCTGCGAGAAACGTGGAATTATTCATGAGAAGACACCTCCTTTTCCCCCCAATCCAATGGGATTGCCGAAAGAAAGAACCACACTCTAACTGATTTGGTTAACGCCATGTTAGACACTGCAGGACTTTCCAAGGAATGGTGGGGTGAGGCTATATTGACTACATGTCATATCCTGAATAAAGTTCATGCAAAGAACAAAGAGAAAACACCATTCGAGGAATGGGAAAAGAAAAGGGTTGACTCTCTCATATTTGCGCATTAGGGGTTGCTTGGCCAAAGTAAACGTGCCAATCAACAAGAAGCGCAAGCTTGGACCAAAGACTGTAGATTGTGCCTTTCTCAGAAACGCCATAAACAGCATGGGCTATAGATTTTTAGTTGTGCAATCTGGAGTACCCGACATGAGGGTCAGCGCAGTGATTGAATCCAGAGATGCGACATTCTTCGAGAATGAGTTCCCTATGAGAGGGAATGTAACAAGCACATCTAGTCAGGGACCTCTTGATGATCATATTGCTTCTGTGCCAGTAGAATGTTCTGAACAACCCATTACTCAAAATCCTGAGGAGGAAAATGGTGGGGCCACTCGGAAGAGTAAGATACTGTTGGTTAATATTACACTGTACCGGATTTGGGTAAGGAATCTAGTTCCCCGGCAACGGCTCAAGAAATGCTTGTTAGCAGATCTTAGCGCAATCACTAGAATTAAGTAAATGTGACTAGCATATGGTAGCTAAGCCTACTGCAAACCCGAACCACTACCATAGAGAGGGTGTCTCAATTCCTCTTCCGGCAACTTGACCTAAGAATGCTAAGCCAAGCTAAACTCTAGTGACAACGTAGGACTAACCAAAGGGTAACTACGCAGCGCACAGTACCGATGTAGCACTTCAACCGGGTGAGGACTCCGGTGTCGAATTTATAGTTCGCTCATGGGAAGCGGATTAAGACTCTCTAGCAAATGTGTGATGGAAATCCGTGGTGGTTCTACTCAATCTAAGCTATTGATATTGATAAAGGGTATGAGTGTTGTTATGAGTGATAACTAAGGGTAACTAGTAGGTAGCTAGCTAGGTGGGAGGACAACGAGTGAGTAAGGACTCCTATGTATCTATCTATACTTCGTGTTCTAATCTAACTAGTGTAACGACTTAACTAAACTAATGCCTAGACCATCGATGTGATAGGGGAGATCGGTGACAAATAGGAGGGTAGCGTCTCCCGAGGGACTAACTCCTATTCCAGCGGACCTATGACTTTAATGGGCGCCCTACACCCTACCCCTAACGTAAAACGAGATATAAGCGAAAGGCTGCGTTCGTCACAACCGCCCCGCCGTAATACGTTGGACGGTGAATGGACTTACCACTCAAGAGTGAATGGAATTACCAATCATCGATAGGGTGCATCCACTATTAAGCACTAGCCTAAGCACCTCGCCTAATCTAGTCTTAAGACTCCGGCTACCACGTAAGTAACCTTGGCCCCAGTTGGTAGTGAAACACACACAAAGGATCTAGACACTAACTAGTTCAGACTCTACACTAATGAGACTAAGACACAACACTACTACACTAGTATAGCAATGCACTAAGTAAATATTGAAAGTAAAGTACTCAAAGTAAAGACTTAGTAAAGTAAGCAAGACTATATTAATATAAGGAAAGTACTTCGAAAGTAAAGGTACAAGAGCTATACCAGATTCTCCAGAAGACGACTCCGGAGACCCAAGCTTTGCTCGACTCGACTCTAACTCCCACTCTAGACAAGACTACACTACTCTTGATCTCCCAAGAGAGCTTGAGCTTGAGAACACTAATGTGAACTACTTGGGCACACTTTACAATGAGAGACTAGGGGGGTATTTATAGTGGAGGTGGAGTAGGGGTTACTCCAGCGCCACGTCAGCGATCCGTGTGCTCTCCGTCATGCGCCGTTGGATCAAACCGACCTTCCACCGACTTGAATGGATGGCTCTTGGTGCAGGACACGTGGGAGTCATGCAGGAAGGCGGTGGAAGTGAACCGACCCCAAGTGGGGCCCACCTGCAGGTCGGCCGACCCGGGTGCGGCTGACTGTGGGTCCACCGGCCTTCTAGAAGGTCTAGGTGGCGGTGGGACCGGTGCCAAGGTGTCCCGCCACCAAAGGTGGGTCGGCCGACGGCCACGGACCCCGGTCCACGGGCTGTCGGCTTGTCACGTGTAGTCTTGTCGAAGTTGGGTGCACTTGATATCTTGCTTGCTTCCATGTGGATCCTTGGTCCATTGTACCAATCGAGATGGAATATTGATGTGTGGTACATTTGGATCCGAGGATCATGTTCTCTGTAGAGTTCGGGGACCCTGCTTGGTGGTCGATCCTGGTGAGACCGGAATCGGGTCGAGAAGACCTCGGGTTTTGGTCTCACAGTCTGTTTCAGCTTTCCGCATTTCACAAGCTAAGAGTACAAGTGGAACTTTATTAGTGATAAATATGCTCATGTGATGCTTATCTTCCTTCTATCGAGGACTGTTGACGGGTTTCTGAGTGTACCAAAACTGGTCTTTATTCCCGTCAACATGATCCCCCAAGCTTAACCTTTGCTCGTCCCGAGCAAACGATTAAAACTTGGTTCGATTGGATCGGGTATTATTACTAAGTTAACATCTCAATAGTACTAAGTGCAAAACAAAGAACTTCTCCTTGAATGGAAAATTTAGCAATGTTAACACACCCATATTACTCTAGCACCCATGGGGCTTATGGCATTAACTCGGTCTTGGGATGTTGAAAGACGAACCGGTTTTGACTAGAGCATCTACCTTTCTCATTCTTTTAGCAAGTTTCATGCCGAGGTTTTTGATAAGTTTTTCCAAAGAAGTCTTAATGTTCCTCAAATGGTTTCTCTCAAGTCACTCAAGTGGTGTATAAATCCTCACTAAGGCACATAATGTGTTTGCCTTTCAAAGACATCCTATCTCTAATAAGGCTTTATATGGAGCTTGAGTAGGTATGTCAAGGAATAGCGTACTTGCAAGGCATATGTTGTCTTAGTTAAGAAGAATGAAGTCTTGGACCATAGCAGAGTCTTATCATACCCTTAGATCAAGATGTAAGATGGAATGGATGAATGTGATGGATGATAAAGAAATGAGGGGAAGTGGATGTATGGTGGATGAGGTTGCTCCTTTATTTTATGCTATCTCTCTTTCTACTTCTATTGAGACAAGGCTAGCTCTTTTTTTTTCATCTCTTTCTCTCTTTTTTTTCAATAAATGCCTAGCCTTTATGAGATGTGTCTCACCTACAAATGATAACTGAGAGAGAATCTCTAACTGTGGAGCATGGAGCAACTCATGGGATAAAATGGTGAAGGTGCGTACTTCCAATGTAGAAGCAGCACAAGAATGGTGGTATGGATGATAATGCGTGCTCCCAGTGTAGGAGTAGCATAATTATGATAGTGAGATGCGTACCCCCAGGGTAGGAGTAGCATAAATGATGGATGGTGAGATGCGTACTCCCAGGGTAGGAGCAGCATAAATGATGGTAGTAAGATGCGTAATCCTAGGGTAGGAGCAGCATGGTTGCGTACTTCCGGATTAGAAGCAGCATATTTGGTGATGTGTGGATCTTGATCTTAGGGACACGACAAACCTCTAGCAAAGGTTCTACAAGTCTTAACCAAACTCAATGCAAGCAAGTAGGTTATGTAGAAGGCTTATGATATATCAAGGTATATGTATGGCCGTGGTATGTATTTCAACACCATTGAGGAACAATTAAGTTTTTCATTCATTTAAAAGGAAATCTCTGGCAATCATGCGTGCTTAGAACAATAGAGTAGAACTCCTATCTTAACTATCTCATATCTCACAACAACTTAGACTTTGTATTAGCACTTGCAACCCACTAAGTGATCAAGTTCAAGGTGGTTAAAGGTGCCAAATAATCTAGACTTAGAGAAGTGCTAAGTTGTAAACAAGCACTAGAGAAACATTAACTAGCAATTTCATCATCATTTCCATAGAAAGACTAGCACACATGAAGCATATATACAAAAAGGGAAATAAAGCAAATAAATATTTTTGGATTTTTGAATTTTTAGATTTTTTTCTTTTTTTTAAATGCAAGAAAACAATAACTAAAATGCAATAAGACAAGAATTAAATAAGAAGGATTAGAAACATACCTTAGATGAACTTACCTTAGTGGGAGAGAGGATCTCCCCCAAGCTTGTCTCTTGCTCACTGTTGTGAGAACCATGCGTTCCACTGGTCCCAGCGGTACTCGTCCTCCATGATGACGCCTTGGACCATTTCCAAGTTCTGTTGCATGATTTGCAGCGTGGCTTGATTCTCGATGTGGAGGTTCTCTACTTCTTGGGCGAGTGCTTCGATCTCGGTCGGCGGATGAGGCCTCCCTCTGCTGGGGTGAGGGGTATGTGCCCAGGAAGGTGTCCTGGAATGAGGAGGTGCTTCCATGTGGGAAGAGCTCACCTCCTCTTCTTCATCGGGTGCAGCATGAGAGGGACCGGCTTGCTCTGGCGGCACGGGCTTGTGCTCTCGTCATTCTGTCCGTCCCTGCAGCAGGACAAGGTCTTCCCCTTCTGTCCAGGGTTAGTGTTGAGACATTATACAGCCAAAGTCCCTCATTAGGGAGAGGAATCTCGACTGCATTAGTCCCATATGTCATCTTAAGCGTACCTCTTGGACCTCTTTTAATTAGACCAGCACGTATAAACGTTTCTTCACGAATAATTGGTCTCTCCTTAGGCATAAACTCATAAACATTCCCCTCGAGCACACCCAAAGATTCAGCAATTCTAGTCATGAATGAAGTAAAACCTATGGGTGTTTCTTGAACCACAGAGTTCTCCCAGAAGTGTACTAGCATTTTGATAGGGGCAAACTTGATTTTATTAACCATGACATACATGAGTTGCATCTCTTTAAGACCTATCTCTGATAAATCAGCCCTAGGAAACAAAGTGATTGCGATCCAATAGAACATAAACCTTAAAGTTGGATTATGAATTTGCTTAGGTTTAGGATTGGACCAGTCAGTTGACAAAGCAATTGATTTCCAAAAGACAGCAAAGTTAAAATTTGCTAACGCAACCTCTTCATCTAGTATGCAATCATGATCAAAGCCTAGACCAACACTCAACTCATTCCAAGACAGGTCGTAGTCATTATTAAACATGCGAAAGTTAACACCCAAAGCATTTGACTTAAGTGAGCAAAGAAATTCTTGGGTGAGTAACTCTATGCCACGTTCAGGAACTTGCCAAAATGAGGACCAACCAATAGTATTGAAAACTATAGCAAAGTCGGTGCTCATACCTGTTTTGTCGAGGAGTTCTTGGTCGAGGGGGCAGAGTCTTTGGAAACCGCAAGTGCGAAGAGTATAGAGCTTTCCTAACTCCTCATGGGTGACCATGAGGTTGCTAATAGGCTCCATCATCCTGCCAGGCATGATGGCAGGAACAAGTTGGTGCACTTGTTATTCCTCCTCCCTCTCATGACTCCTACCTTCGGATTAGCGAGAGCTCGAGGACGAGCCTTCGCCCTTCTTTTTGCTAGACTTTCGAAAGAGGTTCTTCATCCTAACTACGCTAGTGGGCAAAGAAGACCAAGCTTTCTACTACTAGGAGAGAAAAGGGAAATGTTTTTGGGTTTTTGGGTTTATGACTACTACTACACTAAACTTGAGAAGGCTTGAAACACTAAGAGAGAAGACAAGGCCAAGTGAGCTCGAGATGATTCTGCTGGTTGTGGTGTGGGATTGAGCTCACCTTGGGGTGGTATTTATAGGGTTGAAAGGGCAAGGCCAACCCAGCCAAAGGGCAGGTCGGCCAACCACCCCCTTGGGCCATGTGCTCTCGGGTTCCACTTTAGACAAGGAATCTTGCCTCGTGCTTGCAAAAAGTCTAAAAAAGGGGACCAAACCTTGGTCGGCCGACCAAGGATTTTGCCCCCCACTACTTTGGACATGTTTTGTCTGGTTGTCTGATAAAGGTAGTGGTGGTCCTGGTCCTAGATTCCTTCTGGTTGATTCGGATTCCTATGTCTAGTGTTTGGTGAAAGAGAAAAGGAAAAAGGGCAAAAGTGGAGACAAGAATAAAGGTTGTCCCCTAGCATGCATTCTGTTCCCTATGCTTGCTTTAGTGTTGGGATGTTCCCCAAAGCATTTTCATGCTTAAAGTAGCATCCTAAGCTAAAGTCATGAGCATTGGACCATCTCTCTTGAATTCGGCTAGTGGGATGGGCATAGGATCGAAGTGTGTCGGCGGTGGGTGGCGGTGGATGCTGGTGGGACCAGGTCCAGGTCGGTCGACTGGGCTTGTGAGCCCGGGGCACCCGAGTGCACTTCCTTGGATCCCTGCTTCTAGCCAGAGTGAAGAGAGAGGTGGTGGACCCCAAAGGACAGGTCGGTCGACCAGGCCTTGGTGGCCCCACCAGCTCAACTTTTCTCTAAACACTCTTCTCAAGTTTTATTACCTATATCTAACTTTATTTTACTGAAAATAAAAAGTGTAATTGTGAAAGTAAACATGCAATTGGAAAGGGAAAATGCAGAATTGAAATGCATGAAAATAAACATGAGATAACTACGACATACCCGGGTGCGGAGGGCTCCGTGTTTTAGGTCCATAGAGCAGGACCTCTCTGTCGGGTTCATTCAGTGGACACCTCAGTCGGTCCCGGATATGGGGACCGTGAGGGTGTCTCCTTCTTCCGCCATTCTTGCTGGACTTCGGCTTTTGGTTCGGCGGGTTCTTCTTTCGCTTCGGCCTTCTTGGCCAACTTAGCGGTCTTAGTGTTCTTTCGTCGGCGGTGTTGGCAACGCGGCTTCTGGGGTGCTTGTGCCTGCATATTAGCTTTAAAACCATTGAAAGGCACTTTCACATACCGTCCTTGGACTGACATGTACATCTCGCCATGTTGCACGTAGATAGTGGCGTCCACCGTGCTCAGGAACGGTCGTCCCAGGATGAGCGGTACTTCGACGTTGGCTCCCATATCCAGTACTAGGAAATCGACAGGGATATACTCATCTTGAACTCTGAGTAAGATATCCCGTGCCAACCTCTCGGGAAACCGGATGGTTTGGTCCGCCATCTGCAAACGCACATATGTAGGGTGCAACGGGCTCCCTAATAGGTTATCATAGGTTACCTTGGACATGATGTTGACACCGGATCCAAGGTCGCAGAAAGCGTTGTCGAAGATCTGCGGTCCGATCTGGCAAGTGATAGTCTGCAGGCCAGGATCTCCCTTCTTCGGGACAAATGGTGAATCCACCGTTACCCGAACAGCACGAGAATGAGGCCTACCGAACCTCGTACTTACCAACCGACGCCCTCAATAGGGTCCTCGGGCTTTGCCGGAATCTTACCTTGCTCATAAGTGGGGACAAATTTCTTTGCTAATTGAGCTAACTGGTTTTCTAACATTTTATTAAAGCTCAATTGATTCTTCATAGCGAGTTAAAGCTATCCATTTTCTCACTAAGACTTTCTAAGATCTTGTCATTAGCCATCATTCTTTTATTAAGACCATCATTAATTTTAATTTGACCAAAGACAAGTTCTTTCAAGGAAGGTTGGTTATTGAAAGAGTTACCAGAATTATTATGGTAAGAATTGCCTGAATTATTATTGTAACCCACACCTTGGCCTTGGTAGAAGGGGCGTGAACTCCATTGCTGTTGTTGGGGCCGATTCCCATTGTTGAAGTGGTTGTTGTTGTTGTTGTTGTTGTTGCTGACGAAGTTCACCTCCTCCTGCGTCATGGGGCAGTTGTTGCCCGAATGGTCCTCCTCTCCGCAAACCTCGCACCATGGGTCGGTACCCACAGCACAGACCGCGGCAGGAGTCTGGATGGCCTCCACTTCCTTGTTGGAGGGCGATCCCTCTATCTTCTTCATCAGGAGGTCCATCTTGGCAGAGAGCATGTCCACCTCGCTAAGGGCGTGGACACCTCTTTTCTTGGGCTGAAGGCGCTCTTCGTTCCATCCTTGGTTGACCACCATCTTCTCGATGAGCTCCTTGGCATCCCTGACATTGTGTTGTAGGAATGCCCCTCCAGCGGAAGCATCAAGCTGACTCCGGGCTACGCCAGTCAGCCCATGGTAGAAACCTTGAATAATGAGCCATTCGTCTATCCCGTGATGGGGACAGGCTTGAATGTACTCATTGAGACGTTCCCATGCTTTGGGAAACGTCTCGTCGGACTTTTGTTGGAAGCTTGAAATCTTCCCGCGCAGGACACTGGTCTTACCCGCGGGAAAGAACTTCTTGAGGAATGCGTTGGCACATCTGTCCCAAGTTGTCACCTCGGCCTTGTTACTGTAGAACCATTGCTTCGCCTTTCCCAACAATGAGAATGGGAAAAGACGAAGGCGAACGGCATCTGCAGTGACGTTCTTGACCGTGAAGGTGTTGCACACCTCCAGAAAGTGTTGGAGGTGGGCATTGGCATCCTCATGTGGCTTTCCACAGAACTGATTTGCTTGCACCATGTTGATTAGTGCAGGCTTGAGTTCAAAAGTCGCATCGCCCAAGTTCACGTTCGGACCCGTAGCGACAAAGTCGGCTGACGGCGACGAGAATTCAGCGATGGTCTTTGGAGCCATGACTGCCTCAACAACTGGTGTGGGACTTCCTTCCACGAACGGTTCAGGCTCTGACGGTTCAGGCTCTGAGATGATTCTCTGAGGAGGGACTAGACTGCGTCTAGCTCTCTTCAGTAACTTCTCAGGGTCTTCGACGTAGTTCGATGGCAGACTGAAACCGCTCATGCACTGTCTAGAAAAGGATAATAACAAAAAAAACAAGACAAGTGAAGGGTAAGCCCCTAACACTACCGAATACTTAAATTAAGAGTAGACCACGGATTCCAATTTGCTAGAAATTATTAATACGACGCTTCCCCGGCAACGGCGCCAGAAATGCTTGTTGGTTAATATTACGCCGTACCGGATTTGGGTAAGGAATCTAGTTCCCCGGCAACGGCTCAAGAAATGCTTGTTAGCAGATCTTAGGGCAATCACTAGAATTAAGTAAATGTGACTAGCGTATGGTAGCTAAGCCTACTGCAAACCCGAACCACTACCAGAGAGAGGGTGTCACAATTCCTCTTCCGGCAACAGCCTAAGAATGCTAAGCCAAGCTAAACTCTAGTGACAACGTAGGACTAACCAAAGGGTAACTCTGCAAGCACACAGGTACCGATGTAGCACTTCAACCAAGTGAGTACTCCAGTGTCGAATTTATAGTTCGCTCACGGGAAGCGGATTAAGACTCTCTAGCAAATGTGTGATGGAAATCCGTGGTGGTTCTACTCAATCTAAGCTATTGATATTGATAAAGGGTATGAGTGTTGTTATGAGTGATAACTAAGGGTAACTAGTAGGTAGCTAGCTAGGTGGGAGGACAACGAGTGAGTAAGGACTCCTATGTATCTAACTATACTTCGTGTTCTAATCTAACTAGTGTAACGACTTAACTAAACTAATGCCTAGACCATCGATGTGATAGGGGAGATCGGTGACAAATAGGAGGGTAGCGTCTCCCGAGGGACTAACTCCTATTCTAGCGGACCTATGACTTTAATGGGCGCCCTACACCCTACCCCTAATGTAAACGAGATATAAGCGAAAGGCTGCGTTCGTCACAACCGCCCCGCTGTAATACGTTGGACAGTGAATGGACTTACCACTCAAGAGTGAATGGAATTACCAATCATTGATAGGGTGCATCCACTATTAAGCACTAGCCTAAGCACCTCGCCTAATCTAGTCTTAAGACTCCGGCTACCACGTAAGTAACCTCGGCCCCAGTTGGTAGTGAAACACACACAAAGGATCTAGACACTAACTAGTTCAGACTCTACACTAATGAGACTAAGACACAACACTACTACACTAGTATAGCAATGCACTAAGTAAATACTGAAAGTAAAGTACTCAAAGTAAAGACTTAGTAAAGTAAGCAAGACTATATTAATATAAGGAAAGTACTTCGAAAGTAAAGGTACAAGAGCTATACCAGATTCTCCGAAGACGACTCGGAGACTCCGAGCTTCGCTCGACTCGACTCTAACTCCCACTCTAGACTAGACTACACTACTCTTGATCTCCCAAGAGAGCTTGAGCTTGAGAACACTAATGTGAACTACTTGGGGACACTTTACAATGAGAGACTAGGGGTATTTATAGTGGAGGTGGAGTAGGGGTTACTCAGCGCCACGTCGCCGATCCGTGTGCTCTCCGTCATGCGCCGTTGGATCAAACCAACCTTCCACCGACTTGAATGGACAGCTCTTGGTGCGGGACACGTGGGAGTCATGCGGGAAGGCGGTGGAAGCGAACCGACCCCAAGTGGGGCCCACTCGCAGGTCGGCCGACTGGGTCCGGCCGACTGTGGGTCCCACTGGCCTTCTAGAAGGTCCAGGTGGCAGTGGGACCAGTGCCAAGGTGTGCTGCCACCAAAGGTGGGTCGGCCGACCTGGCCCTGGACCCCTGGTCCACGTGGCAGCTTCCTGGTGCTGTCCTGGCTTGTCACGTGTAGTCTTGTCCGAAGTTGGGTGCACTTGATATCTTGTTTGCTTCCATGTGGATCCTTGGTCCATTGTACCAATCAGATGGAATATTGATGTGTGGTACATTTGGATCCAGGATCAGGTTCTCCTGTAGAGTTCAGGGACCCTGCTTGGTGGTCAGATCCTGACCTGGGTTTTGGTCTCACAGGTCCTGTTTCCAGCTTTCCTGCATTTCACAAGCTAAGAGTACAAGTGGAACTTTATTAGTGATAAATATGCTCATGTGATGCTTATCTTCCTTCTATCGAGGACTGTTGACGGGTTTCTGAGTGTACCAAAACTGGTCTTTATTCCCGTCAACAGATACCTAGGATTACAAAATCCTTTGGTGACGACTTCACCTTATACCTCGTGGATGACACTCCAACGACCATTAAAGAGGCATTTTCCTCTCTTGACGCTGAATATTAGAAGGAAGCAATACAGAGTGAGATGGATTTAGTTATGTCCAATGGAACTTTGGAAGTGGTTGATCGTCCGTACGGGTGCAAACCTGTTGGATGTAAATGCATGGGTGTTCATGAAAAAACTTAGGCCTAATGGTACTATTGAAAAGTACAAGGAAAGGCTTGTGGCTAAGGGTTATACCCAGAAATAAGGCGAGGACTTCATTGATACATACTCACCAGTGGCTCAATTGACTACAATCAGAGTACTACTTGCCCTGGCTGCGTCTCATGGTCTTCTAATTCATCAGATGGACGTGAAGACGGCTTTCCTAAATGGAGAGTTAGATGAGGAGATCTACATGGATCAGCCTGATGGTTTCATAGTAGAAGGTCAAAAGGGCAAGGTATGCAAATTATTGAAGTCTTTGTATGGCCTAAAGCAAGCTCCTAAACAATGGCATGAAAAGTTTGATAAGACCATGACGTCGGCAAGCTTTGTTGCCAATGAGGCTAATAAATGTGTCTACTACCGCTTTGATGGGGGAGAAGGAGTGATCCTGTGCCTATATGTGGACGACATCCTAATATTTGGCACGAACCTCAATGTGATTGAGGAAGTCAAGGACTTTTTGTCCAAGAACTTTGATATGAAAGATTTGGGAGTGGCTGATGTAATTTTAAACATTAAGCTACTAAAGGGTGAAAATGGTGGGGTTAGTCTCTTGCTTTCCAACTATGTGGAAAAGGTTCTGAGTCGCTCTGGCTACAGTGACTGCAAACCTATGTCCACTCCCTATGATCCAATCCTAATTCTGAGAAAGAACAAAAGGATCATGAGGGACCAACTGAGGTACTCCCAAATCATTGGCTCACTAATGTACCTAGCTAGTGTAACAAGGCCTAAAATGTCATATGCTATGAGAAAGTTGAGCCGGTTTGTCTCGAACCTAGGAGACGATCGTTGGCGTGCTCTTGAGAGAGAGTAATGCGGTATCTAAAAGCAAACACAAGCTATGGCATTCACTACACCGGGTACCCAAAGGTACTGGAGGGTTTTAGTAATGCAAATTGGATATCTGATGCTGACGAGTTAAAATCCACCAGTGGGTATTCATTTACCCTAGGGGTGGTGCTATTTCCTGGAAGTCTTGCAAGCAGACCATCATCACGAGGTCAACTATGGAAGCAGAACTTGCAGCACTAGACACCGCCACTGTTGAGGCGAATGGCTTTGGGAACTCCTGATGGATTTGTCGGTGGTTGAAAAACCTATGCCCGCCATTTCCATGAACTTTCATAATCAAACTATGATAATCAAAGTTAACAGTTCTAAGGATAACCTGAAGACTACAAGGCATGTAAAGAGGCACTTAAAGTCTGTCAAAAAATGAGAAACTCCGGAGGGATAGCGCTGGACTATGTCCACACGTCTAAAAATCTGGCAGATCAGATCACCAAGGGGCTTTCACGTAATGTGATAGACAGTGCATCGGTCGATATGGGACTGAGACCCACTTAAAGTCTGCTATAGTGGTAACCTTCTCAATGTGATCAGAGATCCTGTGAATTAGAGTGGTGAAACAAGCTATGAGTAGACGGGGGGAAAGACCCTTGACAAAGGTTCCAATCTCTTAGAAATGCACTTCTTTTCCAAGCTGTAAGGCATGATGGTATATATACCTTAATGTGATCCGAGTTTCTTATTTAAGCAGGTATGTCAACCTACAGGACATCATTGAAGGAACACACCTATATGAGTTTGACTGCTGGTCCCAGTCTATGAGATTTGGGTGATCTCTAGATGCTCATGAAAAGGCACGAAGTTTGACTTATATGCTCCAACCGAGGGGGTGCTCTAGGCAGCCTTGTATCAGTTAAGAATTTGGGTGAACCTCTTTTCGCACAAAACTGTCAGTTCAAGACACAGCCCATTGTTCAGTTGTGAGTGAGTGTAAACCCCTTTTCTAGGTGGAAGTTCAACTTAACAGTCTCCATCAAAACACTGGTATATCAAACAAGCTCAGAACTAAAGACACTAACTGTGTACCTTTGACGTTTGGTGGGGACTGTTAGTGTAATTGGGCTAGGCCCATATTTTATTCTAATTAATCAAATAAACCTCAAAGGCCCACAATTAGTGTTAGGTGGAAAAGTGATTAGTACCAAATGGTCTATTCAGTAACAAGGCAATCAACTTAAATAGTGAGCTATGAGATGCTCACATAGAGAAGGAGGTGATTTGGGGGGGGGGGGGGGGTCCACACGCGCGTGCCGAGCCGAGCCGAGCCACGCCACCCGCCCGCACGTGCGCGCGCGACGCGCCGTGGGCCGAGGGCGTGGGCTGGCTGGCTGGCCAGGCTGTATTTTGCCACTCGGCCCATCCGAGAGGCAAACCCTAGCCCGGAACCCTGGCCGCCACCCATTGGCGGGCGCACCTATATAAGGACCCCTTCGGGGGCCTAGGGTTTTATCCATCTCACAATCTTCCTGCAGTCGCTGCCGCCGTCTTCCTAAGCTCGAGCTGCTCCGCTGCATCTCCGGTCAGAGCCTCTGCGCGCATAAAGCTCTCTAGTGAGCAGGCCTCTAGAACTTCACCCGTCAAGCGTACCTGCTCGGGTAGGCGGAAAATCAGGTTTTTGGGGAGCGTCTTACAGGCGCAACTGCTCTGTCTGTCAACATGTCCGTGACGAGGTCTGGTGCCGGTGGATCCGACAACAACAACACCACCGCCCTGGCAGCGGTGGCGGTGGTAACGACAACAATGGTGGTTCACTGTCCGCGGGTATCGGAAGTGCCACGCTAGGGTATAAGCTTAAATCCCTATCTGTGCTTCATCTTTTTGCTGTTGTGTTGTTGTGCATGATGTATATCAGTAACTATGAAGTTGTCGCTTGCATCATACTTGTGTCAGTATTTTGCTTATCGTATTTATGGATTAATGCATGGTGTAAAGTGACTAAATGTCCAAGAAAAATGTTGAACTAGTGGCCATATATGATAGTGGCTGCGACAAGAATCAAGAAACCACATGCCTTGTTGACCTTGAATCAAGATATGGGTCGCAGCCACACAGGCCGGCCTCCTGGGCCAGAACCCTGTTTTCACACCACAAAGTTGACTTTTGAACTGAAGATACAATAGCTTTTTAACCCGAGTGTTTCGGTCCCAGTTTTATGGTGATTCATTATGATTGGTCAAAGTGAGAAATGTCTCTTGTAGTAGTGGATCTCTTGTATTACTAAAGGTCTTTAGAGCCATGACCCTTTTTCCCATGACATTTGATTTCGAACCACATGTAAAAAAGTCTTGCTTACCACAAAACTCTAGTTCAAGGAGGTAAAAATGGAGCTCCCAAGACCAACACTAGAAAAGACAATGGTTTTGCTTATTTGTTTAGAGGACGTGGTTCTAGGATGTTCCAATATGCTAATCGAGTGTTCGTTTTTCAAGTTTATTGCTGACAATGTATTTGTTTAATTATGTTTTATTCTGCATATTTCTCTATCAGTGGTGTGATCAAAGTTATCTGAACATCTCAGATATTTGTGTTACATTTATAAAAGATATAATTTGAATCGGACATCTGCTCTGAAAAAAATCAATTGGAGGCTTTTACGTCTACACATGCCGGCACAAAGCAGCACATTGCTGTTATGGAACCATGGAAGAGTGACTCCACCTTCTAACATTCAAATTCTGCTGCTATCTCTAATGTAGAGGATTATGACCACCGTCACTACTAAGAACTAATTTTATAATATCTGCTTTTTTATTAATAGCGGCAGTGAAAACATGCCACACGGACTGACTCCAGCATCTATAACATTCAAATCCTGCATGTTCGTTTCTAGTGACCGATGGTCAATTGTTGGTGCATGTGCACTGGTGCTGTGGTCAAATGAGATCAGCTGTTTGTAATTGACCAGTTTTTTATTTGATATTACTTACTGTCTCGAACTTAGTTTTAGCATGTTATATTTTTCAAACTTTACAAATCAGAAACTACATCATATGTTGACATGGTCTAACTAAATGTTTAGTTCTGAATAAGAACTATGACTTTGTAAGTTTCTTATTTAAAAACATTAATACATATCAGGTGGAAATTTCTTATTTAAAAAAACCTTTATTGTTTCTTTTCTCTGATGTTTTAGAATATAGAATTTACAAGTTAAAGGAAATAAGAATCTAGAATTTAGAATTTGCATTCGACTTTGTACAGACATAATAGACTAATGCTGTAATGGTCTATGTGATCTAATACATTGAATTGTCAAGTTTTTTTTAAGGTCATCTAGAGTTTAAAACATTGTTTTTGCAAAAAAAAAAAAAAAATGTAAAGTATTGATTGCTTTAAGTAGTCAAGTTTTTTATCTGAAATTTTGAAATTCAAGACAATCCCTGATGCAGACACACTCTCCACTAGTATTATTGTGTTCGACAATATCTTGAAATTTTTAGCTGATACTTTTCAACTAAAAATCATTGGCGTTTCACAAAAAGTAAATCATTTAGTAGGCAATGTAATAAATATAACACTACTAAACCTCAATACAATAGATTAACATAATATAGTATAATGGCATAGACAAAGGTTGATCAATAATTGAGGCTGTGAGTATGCATCCTAATAAATAATGGCATGTTTTTTGTTTTCGGAAATCCTATGCACAAAAAAAGTCCAGGATTTATTTTCTGAAATCCCACTAAAAATACGTTTTGAAAATGCCTTTTGGAACAAAAAAGCACCCAACCCAGAAAAATTTTCTTAGCGGTGCGGATTCCTGATACGGTGTCTAGGTCTACCACTACAAGCAGAAACCCATTTATGAAGTTGATGGGGAGGAAATGCAACAGGGTAGTATTTTTGCCCAACGGCCTTATAAAAGACACACCACCTTCCCACTTGATGAATCTATTGTCAGTTGGCATGCACATATGTTTCATCTGCCTTGTTTAGACCCACAACAGTGAAGTTAGGTAACTAATAGAGATGCAACCAGTGGAGAGTTACAAAAAAAAAAATATATGGAAATAGAAGGTATCAGGAATTGCATGTCAGCAGGGGGTATGTAATCTTCCAGTGCATTCTATGTTGCAAGTGGATCTATCTTGGCGGACCCGAGATGTGCAATAGATATTGGTGTTTTGGCCGCCCAATAGGGATCAGTGGCGTGTGGACACTCTGTGTCCACACGGCTTCCCCATGGTGGCACTGACACCAGATTTCTAAGGATGCTGACACGGTGTCGAAATGCAGCCGTTCTACATCGTGATTTCAGGTGCGTGCCAGTCCAAACCATGGACGGTATTCCAATCCAGGTCACCTTGACGGAGGACTGGAGCTAGATGCACACTGGGATGAGTGTACCCACGTGCTGACGAAAGCATTACTTTGTAGATGGTGCAGAGTCGATATACCCTTCATTCTTACATTGTGACCCAACCATGATGTATTGTACTATGCTTTTGTTGCGGTACTCCGAAATGACTGTGGACCGTTCATTTATTCCGATCCAACGGTCACGATCATCTATTACCTTCTAGGAGGTAATAGTATTTATTGAATTTTTATTTTATAAATAATAGGATAAATAAGATTTGGTTGTTAAGATTTGGTTTTTTTACATTTGTGTGTATATACTAAAGTATTTACTATAGTGGTATTCTTTTTTTTGACTCTACTATAGTGGTATTCGATGAAGTGTATATATACGTGTACTCGGTATACATACATAAGCAAAAAAAATTAAAACAAAAATAAAACGGCCTTATCGTTGAACATAAAAAAGGAAGGCACATGCAGTTCTCTGGATCTCTCTCGTGACACCAGGATCTGATGATGCTTTTTTTTATATTAGTTACTCCCTCCGGTTCTTTTTAAGTGGCGCAATGCCATTTTTCATTTTGGTCGAATTAAGCGGCGGAGTTAGCATAACGAAGCTAATTAGACAGAATTTCGATGGAGGAAAGTGCACGATTAGTGTCAGGCGCGAGATTTGGGGAAGCTGCATGCGGGATTTCACCTTCCAGAGGCTGTGGCGTGCGAGTAGTTCAGATCCCCTCTAGGCGGCTGCGGTGTGCGAGGAGATTTTTTTTAAACTGGCGTGCGAGGCTGCGAGGAGTTCGGAATCAGCGTGGGATTAACCCTCCCGTGATTAGTGGATGCCGGTGTTTTGTTTTTTCTTAAATTTATTAATTTATTTAGTAATTTATAAATTATGAAAAATTAACGGTCTGGATCGATTTTGGGATATTACTTCCTTATAGGTAAATGGAGTACCCGAGCATAGCCCATTGTACTAATCTTGTATATCTACCTACTCCAATTTCGGTTTATTTAACTAATTGTTTCATACAAGGTACTTTGAAAAAATAAATACAATGAATATTAAAATCTGAAAAATTAAATAGAATTATGTGTAAATTCCCTCTGTGCCAAAGGACATTTCATTGCATCCCTCAGGGCCATTCAAATTGTTCATTTCTCCTCAGTACCACTGAATTAAAGTTCCTTTTTTCTCAGTGGCACTAGCTAGGCTCAAGTGACAGTTAAGAGCCTGTTATGTTCACAGTTAAGAGGCAATTTTAGCATGCTGTAGTCAGTATATTGTAGTCTTATTTCTCTATGTGGGCATTGAAAGCAAATATGATCAGAGGTCTGAAAAGAATCACAACTTAAGCATTTTTCTTGCCCTGACCATTTTTTCTTTTCTAACTGAACCCCACATTGCAATCTGTCGTGGGCAGGCATCCACAGAAAGTTCTTCACTATACAAGGATTTCTACAAGGATTATACACCCCATATGTCTATCAACCACCCCTCTATTAGTTAACAAATTATACAACGATTTTGTTGAGTATTTATTAGATTTATCTAGTAGCCAGGTAATCTCTGGGCATGTAAGGTGTTGAGTACCATCTTCACAGCACTAGTTACAGATTCATCCTATTTCAACACATTCGGTCATCCAACACAAGGTTTTTATTGTATCTAGTAGCTTTTGTTGTAGCTGCATCAGTTGGGCTTGCTATGGCGGTGGTGCTAGCAAGATTTTTTTGATGTACTACATATCTCTTCTCTATCTCTACTACTGAGCATCTCCAGTAGTTTGCTAAATCAACTTGCTATCCTTATTTATTTGGCAAAACCACAAAATACACTCTCCAACAGTTTGGTAAATCAACTTGCTATCCTCAAGCCTCACATTGCCATATTTGCCAAGTTGCCAAAGCCTTGCCATCGCGAAAATTCTCCATCGTCGACTCCTCTCCCGCGCGATCTCCTTCCCTCCCGCGCGCGTGAAGTGTATTCTCGTGATTCTTTCATGGCGTGCGCACGAAGAAAATGGAAATGGCATTGGTGGAGAAGATGCCGGCCTTGTTGTAGATGATGGCCGGTTGCTTTCACGTATGAGAGACGGCGGTGGCTATCACGAACATACGAGAGGCGGTGGCGATCGATCAACAACGTACAGGGGCGGAGCTAGAGAATTATCGAGGGGGGTGCGACCTTATGGTCTAATGATAAAGCAACAATGTAAATTAATAGGCACATAGCCATAATTTTAGTATGAATAATCCGAAACAAGCAATATTGATGTATATCAACCATGAAGTAGCAGTAATAGTGAATATATGCTTACCAGTTATCAAAATATAGTAAAACAATCCAATAATTCTAACAATAAAAGCATGTCGGTGTTCACAAAATGCAATCCTCAACCATGAAATCCTCACTGACCTACAGAAAAAAGAAATAAACCATTCAAATAATTTATATAATATGTTCACTAAAAAAATTAAAAAGTGACACTTTACCTCTTATAAACCAAATCTACGGCCTTTTCCTTCCATGTTCATGAAGCGAGCAACCACAGCATCATTTGTAACATTCTTCAGTTCTTCTTTTTCCACATAGCAGATAAGTCTATTACTCAAGTGTGCATCACCCATGCGGTTACTAAGAGTTGTTTTGACAAACTTCATCCCTGAAAATATTCTCTCCACTGTTGCAGTAGCAATTGGCAATACCAACACAAGTTTCAAAAGTTGATAAACTAATGGATGACAAAGATCTTTTCTTGTTGCTACCATTTTCTGTGAAAGCTCACTAATAGTATTTATGTTGGAGAATCGATCATCTTCTCTCACATCAGCAATGTATAGTCCAAGGTAGTGTCTGAAATCCCTCGGATCTCTAGAGCTAAAATCATCAGGATATAACTTTGCTAGGTTTACCAAACTCTCCACATTAAAATCATGAAATGAATCCCTTGGATTGAAAGCAGCTGAACAAACAAGCAATTGAGAGCTTGTCTCACTAAAGCGGCTATCAAGCTCTTGAACTAGCCAATCAATAATCTCATTAAAACAATCCACTTGATAGTGATGCTTGTTTGTAATTCCAGATGTCTTCCTAGACCTTTTGGGATCAACATATGCAACTTCCATTTCTAACCTTGCAATATCATGCATCTCACAAAACTCATTTACTTCATCTAATAATTGGCCCCACCCATCTCTTCTAAGGTTACACAATTGTAATCTTGTTGCTCGCAAACAAATCATAGCATTCACAATGTCTTGATCCTTGCGTTGCAATGCTAATGACAAAGTGTTTGTGATGGTCAATGTGGTCAACAAGAGATGCAAGTAAAATACAAAGTCAAAAGATTGGAAGTAGACTAGAAGATTTGATGCTTGGTCTCTATTTTTCCAATCTCTATCATCCTTCTCCACAAATTCTAGCACTTGCACAACAGTGGAAAACATGTCAACTAGACTTTTTAGAGTTTTATAATGGGAACTCCAACGAGTATCTCCAGGTCTTTGAAGACATTGCTCTTGATTTAACCCTCTCCCAGTTTCTAGCTGCCCACAACCTAAAGCCTTTGTCACTTGATCATGATTAATATCTCTAATCATGTCCCTTCTCTTGGCCGATCCACCCACCACATTTAACAAGCTATGAATCATGGTTAAGAAATTGCTTATACCTTTATGCTTTCTCACAACAGCCACAATAACTAACTGAAGTTGGTGAGCAAAACAATGAACATAATATGCTGATCTACTTTCTCTCATAATTAATGATTGCAGCCCATTAAACTCACCTTGCATATTGCTAGCACCAACATATCCTTGGCCTCTAACTTGTTTTAAGCTAAGCTTAAATTTTGCAAGTAGAGAATCAATAGATGACTTGAGGCATGCAGAAGAAGTTTCAGTCACATGCACAAGGCCAACAAACCTCTCTTTCACAACTCCAGATTTGGCAACATACCTCAATACCACAGCCATTTGTTCTTTACAAGAAACATCCCTTGACTCATCAACTAGCAAGCAAAAGACATCATTCCCAAGTTCTTCAAGAATAGATCGTATAATTTCATTTGCAAAACACTCTACAATGTCTGTCTGGATATCATGAGACACCATACAACTATTAGCCGCAAGACCCACTGCCTTTCCCAAATTTGAATCATGCTCTGCTAAGCAATCAAAAACCTCTAAAAAATTCCCTTTGTTCGATGACTCCTTCGACTCATCATGACCACAAAAAGGCAACCCTTGCTTCAGTAGCAGTCTAGCGGTATCAATGGATCCATTCAGCAGTCTAGCGGTATCAATGGATCCATTCAATCTAACAAAGTAAGCTCTCTTAGATGCTTCACTTTTCTTATGCAAAACAACATCTATATGTTGACTTCTCTGTAACAAATCATCACACTTCTTCATTGCAATAAAGTGTGATCCACCAACATTACCGACATGTAATTTCAGCCTCTCTTTTCTGTGATAACCATTCCACCCCTCAACGACAAATGCTTTATATCCTGCATCCTTCTTTTCTCTAAACAAGAAACAACAAAAACAATATGCTCGATCTTTTGATTCACTGTATTCAAGCCAACTTCCGAATTCATCAAACCATTCCGGCTGAAATCTTCTTGGGTTGTCTTTCTCCCCAATCTGCGTAGAGGAAAATTGCACGTGCGAGGTTGGCATGGTCCATTCTCCAAATATTTCCTTCTCACCCTCTCTCTCTGATTAGGATGATAAGAATCAATTTCCTTTCTTAAGCCTGGATCATATTTGATCTCCTCCTCCCAATTAATATCATCTAGATGACATGAATTCCTTCCAGTACCACTGTCAGGTGCTTTTCGTTTATAAAATTTTTCCATGTATTACCTAGAATCCACAAAACTATCTAATAAATCATTGGACGATTAGACATTTGGACCGATGGAAATTAAAAAAAAATGATGAAGTTACTTACTTATTGAAGGATGAATGGATGATAGAATCAAAGGGAGGCGCAGCTGCTTGCTGCGTGCCTACGTTGCTGTCGACGCCGTGCTCTAGGCTGGTGCTCCCATCTCCCAAGTCCCAACGTCCAGCAGCAGCAGTTCAAGGAGGACAGGAGGCCACCGCTTGAACCCTCCCTGATCTGATCGGCCAGCAGAGGACTCGAGGAGTCGGTGAGATGAAGACGCGGAGACGGCGCGGCGCGTGTAGTCGAAGCGTCGAACTCGGAGGACAGAACAGGGAGACATTACGTAATTTACGTGAGACTATGGGCTGTTGTGGGCTGTCTGTGCTGGGCTGTGGGTGCGCCTATTTGGGCAGAGGGGGGTGCGAACAGGGTGAAGATTCGTATACTATAAAGGTTTTCCAATTTCCGCGTGGGTGCGGCCGCACCCAGCTCGTTGTACGTAGCTCCGCCCGTGACAACGTACGAGAGGCGGCGACTATCGATCACGAATGTACGAGAGGCCGCGACGCTGCTTTCACGTATCGAGATGATGAGGTACGACGTCGCGGTGCGAGAGGAGGCCCGTGGGGAAGCGCACATTGGGCTGGGGTGGGCCTACTTTTTTTAAGTTTAGCAAGTGGGTTTACAAAACTATTGGAGATACATCTATTTTTCACTTGCCATAACATTTAACAAGTTGCTAAATCACAACATTTGCCAAGTTATTTTTTGCAAACTATTGGAGATGCTCTAATACATCTATAACAGAATCGTTGACACAGCTAATCATACGCTCTCGCTCGCTTGACCGCCCAGCTACATCGCCCGCCCGCCTGCCCACCCTCCCGGCTACATCGTGTGCGCCCCTCCCTTCGCGAGATCCCACCGCCGCGAATCAGCTTCCTCTCCCTCGCGAGCTCCCTCTCTCCGAGCTTACCCTCACCGGCTTCGCCGCGCGCCATCCCACGGTGCCGCCCCCGCGCGCTCGCCCACGCCGCCACGCTGCCTCCTCCTCATCTTCCCGGTCGCACCTGCGCCGCGGTCGCTCTCGCCGCTGTGCCCGCGCGCCTTGGCAATGTCGCCGCCCCCTCACATGTTGACTGATTATTGGAACTGTTTTACGGGTCTTTGTTTGATTGGTTACATATTTGGCCGGGATTGATATGGAGATGGTGGACGATGGAGAAACGGAGATGCAGATGGGGCTAGAGCTCGGGAACGTGACGTGGCCTGAGGACCATGGAAAGGAGGAACATGACGCAGCATCTCGGCCGTCGCGGAGGCAGGCAACCACTGCAGCATGAACGCCAGATCTGTGAGGTGTAAGCTACATTCTACCTGCAATGTCTTCGTTAAAATGACTACCCATAACTAGATGCAGGTTGAGTTGCAGTTTGGTTAAGAAAAATATTGAGTAATGTCATTGTGCATATTTTCTGCATGTTTCATCCATGCTTCTTGCTGGGCACTTGATTCTTTTTGCTACTTCCTACGACAGGTATTACCATCTAGTGACATGGATCACTATTAGGCTAAATGATCAGTTTGTTAGCCATAGGCATAGTGATTCACTTTGACAGGGATCAGGTGATGATGTAGTTTGGCGATTCCCCAACTTATTAGTTGGCAGCCAAATGCTTGAATCCATCCTGAATGTTAATAAAAGAGCTTGCATATTGTAGAGGAACGAGTGGATTTGAAGACATGTTAGTCTGTTACTCTATTCTCAAATTTATGATCTATGTTAGCAGAACAACAATTCGTGTTGCAAATATATGTTGTTTTTGGTGAAAGGCATTGCTTTATTTCAGCAAGCGAATTACATCTCGTGTTAGTAGCTGGAGCTTTGAACCATTCTGTTTCTTCAGTTTAGAGAATGAAGCCCATAAGGCAATGCCTTTGTTAAAATTTCGATTTTTACCATTTGATTTGCAATATTGGTTTCAACACTTTTTGTATGCTAACTGTCGGTAGCGCAATTCGATGTCTGTGGGAGCACGCCAAAGCTTTGAATTGTATAGTCACTCTAGGTTCATTTGACATCAGTTTTTCCAAACCATGATTCTGAGCGTTCAGCTATCCTTAATATATGCCAAATTAGACATCAATTGGAACAAAATGGTAGTGTATGGTAGCTGTAGAATAGATGACTGTTATTGTTTCAGTTTTGATGACTCCCTTTAGTATTTACATACTTTCCTACATGGAACCTGTTGGCATACTACATCAGTAATATTGGCTTTGCTCATTGAAGGCTCCTCAAACTATCTGCCTTCCTATTTGAGTAGATTTTTGTATGTTTTTTCATGTAATTTTCAGTGCATTTTTCTTCATCATTTTTTTGGACGCCATTGTAACATCAAAATGAAGTCCTGTTTTGTTGATGGGGTTTAGTTGCACTCATTATTCTGGTGGTGGCAGTCGCCGAAGCGGTGTTGGCGCAGGACCTGACGTCATGATCAGATCTTGCGGTGCCGGTGGCCATGCTTTTCCAAACACGCTTGACATGATCAGCTTGCTGCCAGTGCTCCATGTTGTGGATGTATCATAACAACCACACTCGTGCTGCAGATCGCAAAAGCTGTGAGATTTAATTTCTCTGCTGTTCTAAGGCTTGTTAGTTGTTACCCTGGCGTGGAATCTTAGTACTCGTGGGGTTATGTGGTTCTGAGATTTGAGGCTTTGTTCTAGTATTTCTTAATGTTTTTTTTGTGGGCATTTGCATTCCTACTGTTTGTTTGGGATGACAAAAGTCTTGGCCCTTGGTAGAAGCACTTGGTTGAACTAAAAAGGTAACTTTCTAGGACATTTTTTACACTAAATATTCCCTGCTCTTGCAAATATTTTTTTTGTCTTAAATCAACATATTCGTTCAAGATAGTGGACAATTCCTCAAGATACTGAATTCAGCCCTTTACTGAAGCCCCAGATATGATGTTAGCCAGAGAGCAGAATTCCACACTTGGTGTTGAATGAATATGAAATGTTCTTTTTTCCATAATTATTTCCTAAGAATTTCTTGCTACTTAAAAGCGGAAATCCAAGCTCATGTACCTTATGAAGTTATGTGAAATTATTATTATTTTTTAATTGGTAACTTAATTATAGATGCAATTCGGGTTTCATCTGTTCACGAACTTAGACGGTACATTAAATGCGTTTTTTACAATACGTGGTATTGTTCAGTTGCTTACCTCGCATGAGCATACAATATCTCGGCTCGTTATGTAGTCATTCCCGTTGGTGTTTGACCTTGCCTTCGTTATAACAAAACCAATATCCCATGAATATAGATTGTAGAACTCTTTTGCTTGTTCATAAGAGATGAATGCAGTGCCTTCATACAGGAAGAAAATTGGCTGCCCTTGTCTTTTTTATGACGACTGAATTGCTAATGATATTGCACTCTGTGTTGTACCTGTTAGGCAAGAATCTGGTCCTTCCTTGCCCCTTTTCCTGAATGATTATTATAATCCATTGAAAAAAATAGCCAGCTATTTTTGCCGCTATAGCCCGAAATAGCTTGAAAAAAAATGTGCCGCTATTTGCGTTCATGCAAAATTTTGCCGCTAAAGTCCGCTAATTACGGTTTATAAAACGCAAACACCTTGGCTTTAGCACGGTATTTAAAACATGGTTATAATCTATCTATCATACCCCTAAATTGAAATTCTTTTTAATGAAGAACGGTGTAATTTGTAGGCTCACCGCATAAATGATCTTTTAAATGAAATTCTTTTTATGGAAAAACTATAGGACACTCATAATGTAACTAGTATTATTCATATATAGGTGTGTGTATAAATAATCTTTTACATACCAATTACAAATCCTGATATTGTATCATAATTTTAATGCCACTTTTCCACTCTAAATTTGAAATTCATAAGTGTATGCCGTTGTCTATCAACTAACCCTAGATATGTTTCATGTTCAATTTGTTTGACGTTCTGTCACATGTATCATATGCAGAAGAATTTGTTTGAAAAACAAGAACATGGGCGTTATCTGATTGCCTCATATCGTGGAGGTAGGATTGTCTCTTTTAGCTCAAGCATCAATGCCTCTCAAATACTGGGACCAAGCGTTTCTCACCGTTGCATACATCATCAACATCCTTCCTACCAAAGTATTAGATCACAAAACTTAGGCTATTGTTGAAAGAGAAGCCCCACTATGAGTCTCTTCGTGTCTTTGGCTGCGCTTGTTGGCCAAACCTTAGGCCATACAATGTAAGAAAACTCTCTTTTCGATCCACAAAAATGTGTGTTTCTCTGCTATAGTTCTATGCATAAAGGTTTCAAGTGTTTTGAGCCAAAGACTGGTCGCATATATATATCAAGGGATGTGCTCTTTGATGAGAATATCTTTCCTTTCTCCCTAATGCATTCCAATGCAGGTGCACGGCTCAAGAATGACATATCCCTTCTTCCTGAAAACCTGTCCTTCTTTGTTCCTCGGGATGTAGATTGTCGTGTTCCTAATGTTGGTAATGATGCTGATGAAAGTGATCATGAAGCACAGGTATCAAATGAAGTACATTTTATTTAGGAAATTTCAGATGATGAGGCCACGGCTCCGACCGCCACAATCGATCCAGGCGCCGGATCCGATGAGGATTTGCCGACAGCAGTCGCGTCACACGCAGTGCCTGCATCCGTGAAAGCGGGGGCCTCTCGAACTCGATGCATGGGGGGGGGGGGCAGGATTCACCTCGAACTACTCTCCTCGCGTCGCGACAACGGGACCTGCACCGACCACGAGATCTTCTACGCAGAACTCTGGATCTGGTGTGGCTACGACTGATGCCGCGGCCCCCAGTGTTGTGGTCTAGCAATCTGATCCAGCTGTTTCGAGATATGCGTCTTCAGAGTGGCATCACCAAACCAAAAGTGTATACCGATGGCATAGTAAGTTATGCAAATATATGTGCTACTGGTGAGCCTGAATCTTTAGATGAAGCTTTAAAGTCATCAAATTGGAAACATGCTATGCAAGAGGAGTATGATGCTTTGCAAAGGAATTGTACTTGGACTCTTGTACCACCATCTCATGGCAAGAATGTTATTGACTGTAAGTGGGTCTACAAGATAAAGCGGAAAGCTGATGGTCAGATAGATCGATATAAAGCTAGACTGGTATCTAAAGGGTTCAAGCAACGCTACGACATTGACTATGAAGAAACTTTTAGCCCTGTCGTCAAGATTGCAACAGTAAGGCTAGTATTGTCCATTGCAGTAATAAGAGGATGGTGTCTACGCCAGTTAGATGTTCAGAATGCGTTTCTTCATGGTGTTCTGGAAGAGGAGGTTTATATGAAACAACCGTCCGGTTTTGAGAATTCTAAACAACCTTCCTTTATTTGCAAACTCAAGAAAGCCATCTATAATTTGAAACAAGCTCCAAGGACCTGGTACTCCAAGGACCTTCAAAGTCAGATATGTCACTTTTTATTTATAAGAAAGGAGATTTGCATATATATATATATGCTAATTTATGTTGATAATATAATTGTGACAAGCTCTTCTCGAGATGCAGTTAAAGTAGTCTTGGATGCTCTTAAGAAGGACTTTGCACTCAAGGGCCTTGGGGACTTACATTATTTCTTGGGCATAGAAGTAGAAAAGAATCATAATGGAGATCTACTCTTGACTCCGAAGAAATATGCCAAGCATATTTTGGCTTGGGTTGGTATGTCTTCGACAGAGAAGATATCAAAGGATGATGGTCATGCTCTTAGACCAGAAGATAGCACCAGATATCATAGTGTAGTTGGTGCACTTCAGTACATTACTCTCACTAGGCCAGATTTAATCTTTGCTATCAATAGAGTGTGCCAGTATCTTCCCTCACCTACAACAGTTCATTGGTCGGCTGTCAAAAGGATTATTAGATAGTTGAAGTATTCAGAAGATCTGGGGCTGTTAATTTCGCAAGCATTCACCTCTAGTGATCAGTGCATTGTCTGATGCGGATTGGGCAGGTTGCAGAGATGATCGAAGGTCAACTGGTGGTTTTGTTGTAAACTTGGGATCAAATGTAGTCTCATGGAGTGCAAGAAAACATCCTATAGTTTCCAGATCTAGTACAGAGGCATAATATAAATCCGTGGCCAATGCGATAGCCGAGATGATTTGGCTAGAACAATTGCTTGGTGAGTTGGGAATTAAGTTAAAGGTTAAACCATGGCTTTTGTGTGATAACTTGGGAGTGACTTATTTAGCAGCAAATCCTGTGTTTCATGCTAGAGCTAAGTATATAGAAATTGATTTCCATTTTGCGAGAGAAAGAATTGCTAGAAGACAACCAGAAGTTCGGTTTGTGTCAACCGAATACCAAATAGCAGATGGCTTCACTAAAGCGTTAACGCAGAGGAAGTTTGAAGAATTCAAGAGCAATCTAAATCTTGTAGAAAAGACAAGTATAGATTGAGCGGGGGTGTTAGAATGTATAACAAACATATCTTGTAAACGTGCCAACTTGTGATACGGCAATGACTGTGATCTTGTGCACGATTGTGTTGTAACCGGTTAGGAAAGATTGAGTTAGTTAGATCTAGATAGATGAGATCATTATCTTCCTAACCGGTGCCTTGTAACTCAAGTCATGTAACAACTATATATAGATTAACAAGGAGACGTGATGAGCCAAGATAGGCAATCACGGTTGCTGCCATTCTTTCATGCGGACCTCCACTTTCTTCCAAAAAAGAAAAGATCATTTCATCAACCTTGGATAGAATCAGGAAACCAAACATGGTATTAGCTTAATATTGACCACAATGTAAGTAACTACAATATCCAATTTTCAGAAGCTCCTTTCTCTGAAAAAAAAGAAACTTATGTATTCTGAAGTTTTGAACGAGCCTGTAAGCTATTTTATCGAACTATAAGATACAGAGTCTGTAGGAATACAAAAATTATACAGTGTTGGTAAAAGAATCTGAAGTACCTCTTTGATCTGAAATCAAAGCACATGATTTATTTGGTTATATTCCTGTCATCTCTCACCTTTTCCTATAGTCTCTTTGGAGATCTCAATCTCTACCCTTATCTTATACTTAAGGATAATTAAACTACGTATAAATGTACACAACATCGTTGCTTAGGGAGAAGCAACAAAATGCCCAACGATAGAGACAAGTACTAGCAACGCGCCAGGTTTTCTAGTACGCAGCAGAAGAAGTGTGCCAACAGCGAGGGATTGGGAAAAACATGCTGACCGGTAGGAAGGAAACCTCAGAATTTCGAACTGCTTTGAGAGTTGCTATGATCTTCCGTTTGCAAGTCATGTAAATTATTGCTTTGACCACTACACTCGTACTGCCATCAGGTTGAAAAGAACCCTAACATCCCTACCCTCACTGGTGTAGACGTATTTATAACAAAATTAAGTAACCATAGAACTTTGACAATGTCTTCTATATAAATTAAATAATGTCAGCCTGAACCTCGCAGTCCATATATATAGACATCTCTTGCTTGCCTGTATGATTGTTTTAAATATGCAAGTATAGCTTACATAGTTGGGACTGAGCGGCATCGGGGAAAACTCAACTCCTTTGAATGCTTTGTTCAGACGTATGCCACGCAAATGTAGTAGCAGTCATTGTTATCTGTCAGCCTCGGGTACCATAAGACGTAGCATGGGAGCAGGCCGCAGCAGGGTAAGGGTGTAGACACTGCTTCTCCTGGCTCGATCAGTTGGGCTGGCGAGGCGTGGTGCGACGAGCAGCCATAGTTACACTGTGAAGACGAAGGGATAGACAAAATCATGGAGACCATGGCACCGCATGAAGTCGTTGCATTACTAATTGATTAATTAATGAACACCTTTGCTTCTGGTGAAATGTACTCATCAAGCTTTTGTATCCAAATGTCGATAGATTATTAATACTGAATAAATTCTATCAGTCCTGGATAACTCCTGTTTGGACACTGAACATATTTATATATTCCTGGAGAGGAACTCTGAACAAGAAGAGTTTGCAGTTGCAGGGATGGTCATCGTTCCCTGTGCTTCACAAGTAGTCTGACGGCATGGCTCGATCTGTGGCTCATATGTATAGTGCCAGGAGGGTTGGGCGTCCAACACAGCCCGATCTACTCTGCCACCGCTGGTCCGCCACCGCGAACCCCCCACTAAAACACAGGTTTTGCCACGAGATTTAAAAGCAGTGTATATCCTCACAAGTGTAAAATAGTAGAGTTGTACTTTTATCTCCAAAGAAGTAAATAACCCACATAATGATTCGTTCTACAAATACTGCCGATATGTACCTCACTTTCCAAATATAGTGTTACACTATGCATTATTTATCCACCCTGCTTGTTTCCCTTATCTAATCTGTCGCCACTACCACTCATTACATGAGGTCATTGCAACATATGACAGTCTTTTGTTGGGATTGAGCGGCATCCGGAATACCTATATCATGGCTGCTGGGCATGTAGTCGAGTGCTTGGGGTAGTAGGCAGGGTTCATCATTGATAATCGCGGAAGCGTAGCACACCACCATATCAATTCATCACGCCCCGCTTCTATCCGCTGAGCATGCATGTAACTGCCCGTGTGAGTGCCTGTCAAGATAGTTTGGCCCACTGTGCACAAGACAAGGGAAAAGATAGGCCCAGTGGCCCATAATGGTTGGCTTTGTTGTTGCGTATATCACCACTCAGCTCGGACCATATGCTTCCACTCATTAAAAAAAAATTATGTACACGTTCGCTATGAATGTGGCTCACTAACAAGTGGTTCTAATAGTCACCAAACCACTAGCCCACACTGCAGATCCACCGAATTGAAATTGATTTCAGAAAGTTACTGAAGTCTTAGTTTTGTAGTTGATGTAAATTATTACTTTGACAGCCGGTAGAATGGTACATTAAAATAACAATCATAAGCGTAACAGTAGTAGTGTTGTACTTTTATCTCAGTATGAATGACCATAAAACTATAACGATGTGTTCTATAAATTAAATGGCCCCAACTTTAATACAGCCATCACTAGCTAGCTGTCCATAATATATAGTCATACATTTTACCCTCTCTTTTGGCAATATTGCATTTTAAGATCGTTTTGTTAAAACGAACCCTCAGTTTACCCCTCTTAGTAACTCTATTAGTAATTTCAGGAGAAGCCTAGTTCACAAGTTCACATGACAAAAATGGCCCTCCACTCACCCCGGCCCTCTTCGCCGATTCATCTCTAGTACCTTCTCAGAAATGTGCTTCCTGTATCGGGGTTGGGTGTCGTGGGCCCGTGGCCATTTGCAATGTGACAGGCATGGACCGGTGTCTTCGCATCACGCCACAACCCCTAGGCACTGAGGAGCAGCACAGGAAGGTTGGCTATGATGCTCGTGACATCATGGTGGCGGTGGTGTTAGCGCACAAGGAGGAAGCCGCAGAATGCGGCGAGGTGTCGATGATATCTCACCGGAAGCTTACCACGGGGCTACCTGCTGCAGTGATTTGTGAGCGGAGGTGCGTAAGTATGTTGGAGCTAGACGTGAACAAGAACGAGAGGCAAGGGATTTACCCACGCTCGGGCCGCGTGATGCATAATACCCTACGTCCTACTCTTGTTGCCTTGATTGAATGTGGGGGTTACAATCTGTTTTTCCCAGATCATGAAGATCTGAGTCTAGTTGAGTTGTCCTCTAGGGGACCCTAGCCCCTCGCTATATACTCCAAAGGGACCAGGTTACAAGTATAACAGCCTATTGGTACTATTACAATGCCGTGCGGTGCACTTCGGGTGACGCACGCCTTTGCCTTATGGGCCGGGCCTTCTCTTGATGGTGTGGCCCATGTATAGCCATGGCACTAAAGTGGCGATGGGACGGCAGGGAACGCAGAGATAGAAGAGGTGGTGGTGGTTGCTGATGCAACGGAATGTGGACTCTGGCATGTTGGCCAGCAGCATGGCCACCTTTACCTGGACTTGGTTCGTGCCGATGTCCAGGGCTGCGTGGCTGCACTGGGACAAACCCAGGGATCGAAGTGGGAGATGTGGTAGCGGAAGGCAAGGGACGCGAGCGCGAGTGGGAGGAAGAGGATGAGCGACACTATACCACAGCCAATCTATAACGTCATACAACGGTCGCTAAAACTTTTATAAGGTCAGACTATCGGATGCTATAGCATTGTAACAAGCTATTGGTTGCTATTTTTACACCTACCGACGGAACATCGGTCGCTACATATTTGCCACGGATTATCGGTAACTATAAATAAATCTTAGAGTCCAACTATCGGTCGCTATAGCCCATTTCATTTCTGGGGCAGTCAGTCCAGCCCAATACAGTGCAGTGAAATTAGACAGCCGACCAGTCAGTGTCTACCCCAAAACCCTATCACCAGCACTTCGACCCTAGGAGGAAGCTGCCGCACTTTTCACCCAGCAGCACACTGCATCTCACGTCTGTTCTCAATCTGAAGTGTTGCACTTGTGAAAAAGTTGAATAGGTGTTACATAACCTGAATATTTATACAGAAATTACTGATAGTGTTTAGCCTGCATAACTTGCAAGCTAATATGATTCTGGTGTTACAATACTCTGTTCTTGTGTAAAAAGGGTACTCTTTTCTTGTGTAAATTAGAGTTCATGACAAGTAAAACTGAAGAACACTGCTCAATGCTCGTAATGGGCACAGTATAGGGATACAGACCTAAAAGAGCATGTTCTGAGTTTTTTCCATTACACAATCTTGCAAGACTATTTGACAGGCCAGAACAAAGGAATTTGATGTCTTCACCCCTTCTGATACTTGTTTAATCTTGGGGTGGGGAAGTTCACAAATTAGTTGCAAGTTTACGGCAACCCTGCAACCACAGGTTTGTTTCATTTGTCTCCCTTTACCTTCCTATCTTGGATATGAGTTCTAATTTGATACAAATTTTTATTGTTAATAAGGTCAAAATAAGCTATACATGCATATTGGATTTTGTGGTATTGCTTGTTTAGTATGACTGTATTCATTCTTCAGTAAGTGAATACGATTACTACAGGAAGGGTATGACTATCTCATTAGTAAACCAGTCACACTTGTTTCATATGGTCATTTCAGCCACACTTATTTTTGACAGAGGAATATATGCAGGAAGCAATATTTTTGCACTTCCAAGTGAGCAGGTCTATACTTAACCACACATTTGTTTGATTTTTGTTCTGTACATGTTGCTGCAAATATGTCTGTATCTGCAGCAATACATTTGCACTACCAAGTGAAGTTTATTTAATAGTTGTTTACTTTTTGCAAAAAAATAGCCGTTTGTATACCTGACCCTGGAACCAAGCTTTATTATGTTGAACTATTTTTCTCTTTCAATGTATTTTGACAACCGAAGCTCAATATCTTTTGTGATTGATATGATGAACCAATGTACATAGATAAACACCAAACTATTTTGATATATCTAGGAAACAAATGACTAGCCCAATTTAATTAGATCAATGCCAATGATGACTAAACAAACGCACTCACTAGAAATGCTTTACCAGTCAGACACATTTTGGTTAGTCTCTGAATTATTATGGATTTTCATGCTTGTTACATTTTTGCAAGTTGCCTTGTGCTGCTTGAGAGAGCTGTGGTAACACAATCTTCCTTTTTCATGATGGTCTAATGGGAGGTGAAGTAAGCAGCATGCTTGATGGTGTCAATAGGCCATTAGAAGGCCTCATCATCCAAGATGGACTAAAAGGCGTGGTGCACTAAGATCCTGGTCTGTAGCTTTTGGGTCCTATTGTGTAAATGTTAGCCTTCTCTATAGTGAACTCTTTAGAAGAGCATGGGTTGTGTATAGGTGACTTGTAAGATTATCCGAAGTACATCTGTACAAATGTTGACATTCAGTGAAATATATGAGATTTGTTTATACGGTTATGTAATTGATGTGTAATGTGAATTTGTATGGATGTGAAACAAGCCTAAAGCTATATGCTTATTGTGAAATTAATTATATAATCATGTCTGTTCATAGGGATGGTTCACTGGTCGCTGAAACAAGTGACAGATCATGGATCGCTATAGATTTTGCGTCCAGCTGTCGGTCGCTATAAACCTGATCGGACGCTATAGACTTATAGCGATGCCACTTATGGCAACTTATACATCGGTCGCTATAATGTTATAGTGACCGATGATCGGCCGCTATATCGGCTTATAGCGACCCTTTTTCAGACGGTATAGATTGGTTGTGGTATAGTGCGGGAGGCGGCGGCACTTTATCTTCGTTGTTGCGGGACCAGGCGCGGCGGGTGGCCAGATCCGGCAGCTGCCATTAGTAGGCGCGGTGGTGGGACCAGTGGCGGTGGTGGATTTGATCCTGCTGGTGGACTGACCACAAGTGGCCCGCTGACATGCGGATCACGGAAAGCTGTGGGATCCATGTGTTGGTGGTTCGATTGGGTTGAAGCTAGCTTGTTAGTTGGGCAATGGTTGCTTTTGGGTGTGTCACGTGCACTCGACACTCGAAATAGTTGACTGATTATTTCAAGTTGTCCAATGTTGCTGCCAATTTTTATAGAAAAACAAGGTAAAATCACAACGAACTCAGAAAAGTAAGAGTATTTTTGTAACGGTAATGCTGGAGTTCTTACGTCCTATACCTAGGACATCGGATAATTGGACCGTCCGGCCCACTAACAAAAATGAAAGCGGTAATTCTGACATCGAATGCGTGTCGTTCACTCGGCTTCCACCCTCCACAGAGCCGCGCCACGCCCGGCCCCATCCGGCCTTATCTCGCATGCAGGAAACCTCATCCACTCGGTGCTACCCCTTCTCTCTCATCTGCCTTGACCCGCATGTGCCCCCAACCACCAAGGACACCGGCGCTGCCCACATCCCGGCGACCACGTCGTGCGACGCCGCTCTTCCTCCCAGCCGGATCTCCTCCACCTTCCGGGGGATGCGGCAAACCAGCGGCGTGCGCCCCTCCACTACCCACGGCGGCAACCGGCGGCGTGCGCCCCGATCCACGAGCACGGCGGTCGTCAGTGGCATTGTGGCCCAATCTGCCGGCACAGCGTCGCGCGTCCACTCCCCCCACCGGCATCGGCATCAGCCTCTTCTGCCAACAGCAGTCGCCCACTCCCCCGACGAGCTCAGCGCAGCAGCGGCCGGATGTTCGCAGCTCCACCGGAGGTGGCCTCCTCCCCCGCCGGCGCCCCTTCTCGTAGGTGGCCCCCAGCGGCAGTGGGATGCTGACCCGCGACGGCCTCTACATCGGCGTCGCCAGTCGCCGGGGCTCGCGCACAGGACCACGAGACCACGGCGTAGCGCCTCTGTCCCTACAAAGGCGACCACGGGTTGAAGGACGGGGCGGAGATGCGGTCGCTGCGGGCGTGCGCGGTCGCAGCTACTTCGCCGCTTCGCGAGCTCGGGGCGCGGCTTCCTCACAGCTGCGACTGTGGCAAGATGCGGGTGAACGCACCCTCCTGGATCTCGACGGCGTCCTCCCCAGTCCCTCCCCAGCGGGGCCACTGTGGAGCTCCCCATCCTCCCTGCACGCTGCGCTCCGACGACCATGTCATGAGCCACTCCCCGCGGCGGCCACCCCACAACCAGCGGCGGTGGCGCGCGTCGGAGGCTTCCCCCATCGGCAACAACTCATGGAGGCTCTGCCCCCACCGGCGAGGTGGCCCTGCCTCATGGTAGCAGCATCTTCGACCGTATTCATGGGCTTCGACGTCCCATTCCCCTTGCTGTCAGCTATGGAGGCTGCGCCGGCCAAGGCAGTCACTACTTTGCAATGCTCTACTCGTCGTTGTTTCAGCCTACATTTTGGTGGTGTTGCAGACATTTGTTCTTGAATGTTGCGATTTGTTCACGTCGCAGCAGATGTGTATCCATGTTGTTTCAGATGTGTTCTCTAGTTTGTTTCAATTTCTTTCCTGTGTATGTCGTAGTGGATGTTAATCCTTGATGTTTCAATATTGTTTTTGAGTTTGTTTCAGACTCTTTTGCCCGTTGTTTCTATAGTATTTTTCATTTTGTTTCTATATTGCAATTCAGTTTGTTTCAGGTGGTGTTTTTATGTTGTTTCTATATTGGTTTCAGTTTTGTTTCAGATGTTAGCTTTTGTATTGTTTCTATATTGTTTTTCAATTTGTTTTAGATGGTTTTTTGTTGTTTCTATATATGTATTTTTCAGTTTTTGTGTTTGCAGCTTGGGACTAGGCTTGATGCCGCGGAAGCATAGTGCATCCTTGATGCGGCGGGGTGAAGCTGATGTGCGCAGCCAGGGGCATACGGGCGCCGCGCGACCTTCTTGAGTGGGTGGGCGCCAAATGGGCCCTTTTTGGTGGGTGGACGCCGCGTGGGCCGTAGGCCTTTTTGCCGTCCTATGCTAGGACGTCCTAGCACGAGTGCAACCCTTTTTGTAAGGTCAAAGTTGTCATTCTCAGGCCCATTTAACACCATTAGCAGTTGTTAATGGAGTAGAGATAAATTGAGTGTTCGTTTTCACAAAGCCAGAGTAAAAACAAAACTTTGCAAAAAAGCTTGGGCAAAATCACAATACAGGAGGTCAAGTGCACACAACATATGCTTCAGCAGGCCATTATGTAGTTGCTTGGGATTGAGCGGCATCAGGAAAATGTATGACATGTCGTCTGTGGTACCTCTGAGGCTCAGACAGATCGCCTCTATGGTGTGCGCTCTGGGACACATTCAGGGCCAAATGAAAGACCTATGATGGTTTTGTTCCGAAGCAATGCAGCTACGTACAGCTAAGGCTACTAGACATAGTTGTGCTGTGGAGACAGAGAACACCGCACAGACCGACACCGGGTACACGGCAAGTCAGCAGACAGCGGTGAATCTGTCTGTTTCGCAACTCTAGCAGTCCATTGGACAGGACGGCGCGGTGCTAACTAAGCACTTCGTCAAGGCCAGTGTCTCGAGTTTCCAGTTTACCCTTGTGTATCTGTCACTCATATTAATGCATGAAAGTTTCCGGTTCTAGAAGCACCTGAGTTTCGCATGATCTTCACAAGTAGTTCGTGAGGTCATGAATATGTCCATCTCTGCATACTTAAAATCCAGATCATCACGACTTCAATATAATTATTTGACACCAAGACGAACCTTAAAGCCTCTGTATTTTGAAGATATGGTTGTTTTAAGAAGATTGTTTTGCAGTGATGAGAGAATGGAATTTTACCAAGCTATTCGAAAAACAAACTTGTAGCCTCTGTATTTTTGGAGATTTAGTTGTTTTAAGAAAGTTTTTTTTTTGAAGGAATAAGAAAGTTGTTTTGCAGTGATGATTGTTTGGCCTGGTAATGGGTCCTAGCTATTGTTATTTTTAATTGACATCTCGCAAGTTTTAGACTCCAACTGAGTGTGTTAGATGTTTTTCGGCTCCAACTGAGTGTGGTCTTTTGCTCATATAAAGTACTTTGCCCACTGAAACATGGATTTTGCCTTGAGGTTTGAAAGTACTCTAACCCTCATAAGTGTAAAAATAGTAGTGTTTTGTACTTTTATCTCAACGTAAATAACAATAACTGTGCCTTCTATTAATATATTCTTTTTGAACCGAGGGAACTTCCCCATTTCTATTACTTAGGTGAACGGAAATACAATCTTATGAGACACAATCAGACCTTTGAGGTTGAGGATAGAGACCCGCAGAAAAGACTACGGACCACTCCAGTCTAAAGGTTACGAAACCCTGAGTCCAACACTAACTAGACTAGATGCATAAGTAAACTTTGACAGATTAACCGACTTAGACAAAACATCCCCATTTAGATTTATGTCATCAAAATAGACACTAAATTTATATTAGAGATTCACGTAGGTTCTATAAGTGAATGTGGATGAAAACAAGCATATAGAATAGTATTTGTTGATAGATTATCATAACTCAATATATAGACTATAGAGTCCCTAATTGTAACTACTATTTAAGAATATTAGTGAAGTGAAAAAAGATATTTAATAAAAGTAATTAGTTTTAGTTATCTCATAAGATTCTAACCCGTGCGAGAGCACGGGCTGGTGAACTAGTGTTAAAAATTGGTTGATCTTATAGTGCCTTTTGCTCAATGTTGTTTTGTTTGCAGCAGTACGGCTGTCTAGTTACCAACTAATCGATTTTACTGTGTGGTAGTGTTTGGTTGGTGGTTTCTTTGATTTCTCGGCCTCGATCCAGTTTGAGATCAACAACTGTAGATATCGTGTTTATGATTTCAGCTTAGTGGTCATTAAAATAGAGGGGTTTTTTTACAATCACTGCGCATCCACCCATGCCTGGTATGATGGTATTTGGTTCATATGTGATGCGCTGTGCACTAGTGTCGCGAGGATTGTTTTTTAAGTGCAGTGCTGATTTTAGCCTTTTCTTTACCAATGAGCGAACCTTCTCCTTCAATATCAGCATTAAAGTTCAGGTATGAGTAGTTTATTGGTTATTGATTTTCGAGATGGAACATATGTGGACGGGTTTTTGGCGTCCGATGTTGTAACTTGCTCGGAACGTTCTCAGATTCTTATCACAGCCTCTACATTGCGATAACACGACACGTCTTCAAGTTTCGTGATTTTCGGACTTCGTTTGACATTTTTATAATTTCAATCACTTTTTCACCAAGTAGCTCGGCAAGTTGGGTCAAGGAGATGCTCAAGATTTCATGTGACCTTCTGGATACGGTCCCTAACATACGCTAAAATTTTGCCGAATGCTAGGCCATTGCACTCGACAAAATATGTTTATTTAAAGAAAACAAACTTTGCCGAGTGCCTGGCCATTGCACTCGGCAAAGTTTGTTTTTTTAAAAAAAAGTTGTCCAGTGCTACACCATGGCACTCAGCAAAATTTCACAGTGGCAAGACCCCGTCAACGGTGGCAAAAACTTTGCTGAGTGTCTGGCACTCGGTAAAGTATAGGTTTGCCGAGAGCCAGGCACTCGGCAAAGCCATCTTTGCCGAGTTGCCGAGTGCAATATTTTGCTGAGTGTCACACCCGGCAAAATACCGCTTTGCCGAGTGCACCGATAAATTGCACTCGGCAAAACACTGTGCACCCGCCAATGTTCGTCTGTGCTCTAGTGGCAGCAGTTTGTGATGAAGATGGACACATGATGATAGTGGTCAGGGTCATTTAAAATAAGATGGTCAAATTCAAAAAGTAGAGCACTAACCTTGAGGAGCGAAGTGGTAACAAAGCTCAGTTTTTGTATCCCATGGTAATTTCTAGGCACCTAATGGGTTCAGAGGCGAGTATTAGGCCCCAATCTCATGGTCCAAAGCTGAGGCAGAATAGTCAGAATTTGTGAAGATTTGAATGGATACATGTTAAACAACGGCAATACATTACACATTTGGGTTTAAATAATTAGTTCATGTAAACGGTGTATCCTGATAGATCAAAGTTTGAACGAACATAATTATGTCCGTGAGATACAACTATGTATACAGCTTGCAAAGCAACACAGTAACCGAGACAACTGGAGCAAGGCAGATGCGGGCAAGGGTAGGCGATCCCGCAGCACTTGTAGGGGCTGCGGCGTGCTGCCTTTTGGAGGCGTACAACCGGGGTGGCATAGGCCGATGCGCGCAGCCTCGTCCGTGGTAGGGGTGCCGCACGCCGTCAGAGCCCAGCAGGCCACGTCGAGGTGTCGAGGGTGGGAGCAGGGCTGGCGCGACGGGAAGGCGTGAGGGAGCCGAGCAGGGATAGGTGTGGCGGTCGGGTCGTGCAGCAGGGAGAGGAAGAGGGCGGGCGCTGGCGGTCGGATCGAGAGGTCACGAACCTGGTGGAAGATTGGGGACGAAATGAGACAGAAGGGAGGAGCCGGAAGGGAGATGTACCGCGTCGCATCTTCGGGTAGTTTGGGACGCATGTATGGTCCCGAACGGGTTCCATGGTTGTACGGAAACATCCGACGGTGCAGGTGGGCTTACTGTTGTTGGAACAGAAAGATGAGTCACGGTACTGTTGTGCTACAGATATCTGTGAGAGGAGATATGGTATACACTTTTAAGAGTAATGATTTTACAAAAAACTTTCACGAGTAATGGTTAGAAACGTGTCTTTTATATAGAACAGTCACCGCATGTCATTTTACTCTAGATTTTTTTTCCGTATTGGAAATAAAGGCACATCCTATGCATATATATTGGCGAGCAGTCTTGTCCATTGACATCACTAGCATTCTGAGCCGCTTATTCTTCCATCCCGAAGATAGCCAGTAAATTGTGGCTGGACATTTGAAACATGGATGAAAAATTAATGATCCAGTGAGTTTGGCTTGGGAGGCATCTGGAAACATATTCCTGTCAGCAATACTACATATTGAAACTCATCTCGCACAAAGCATCCAGACAAAGATGGCAAAAGTGCTAATGGCCTGCCCCGAGAGCTCGGCACCCTGTAGCCATCGCGGCGCCAGGACCCGTAGCTCTCACCTCAAGAAATGATGGTACTACCACTACTCACTCCGTCCCTAAAAGACTGTCACTACGTTTCCCGAGAAGCAACTTTTACCAATTATATATTAAAAAATATAAGTATCTATGATATATAATTATTATCGCTAGAAATATTTTTGAACCTAGTTTTTTAACAAATTTATTTAAATATTTAAATATTGCACACATTTTCTATAAATTGAGTCAAACTTGTGACACACTTTTCACGGTGACAGTCTTTCCGGGACGGAGGGAGTAGATCTTTTGGCTGCATATGAACCTGCATGCGGAGTAATTCATTTTTAGTTTTTAGATTATGAATAAATTACAATATCCGACCTCTACATCCAAAGATGTACAGCCAATTATTACAAGGCTTTGCTTGAAACAAAATAGAAAGCCAAGGTATTATAGATCGACCCGAACGCTACTTCAAACAATATAAATGTTTCCATCCTTTATTGGATATCTCTAGAGCAATTACTTCTAACTTCTTGCTCATCGTGGAGAGTGCGTTCTTGGCTGTCCCATCACGCTACAACTGAGCCCGCGAGCGCAACCAACATGCTCCACTAAAAATTAGCTGCATAATCGAGTTATATTTTATTTGATTAAAGATAACATCATTGCGGCATCTCTAGATAGCCCAGCACATTGCAGCCACCCCCAACCAAATCAAATTTCTAATTTTTTATGTTGAATCATAAGCCAACTACCAAACATGTCGTTGATTGATCTAGGTGGGGTTAAACTAGTAGCAAAGAAGATAATCCTTCAAATCATTTTGGTAAGGGGCAATCTAGGAATAAATGTTGGATATTTTCATTCCCATTACAGCAGATACATTTCTGACTCCCTTTCCAATTTTTCTTAGCAAGGTTGTCTTTAGTTAATACGACACCTTTAGGAATAAATGTCGAAAGGGTGGGCATGTATCTACAAGATATCGATACATGGAACGGACTGAAAATAATCCTGATTTGGTTAAGGTCCAATGGAAATAATTTGTTCCTGCCACCAATTGTACTTTGGAGATTCTTGCTACTAAGCTTAGCCATTCTGAAAGTTTATTATCCACCAGAGCCTATCTAAAAGAGATGTTTAGTGGGCTGAAACTCACTACTTTTGACACCGTTGCATGGGGGTCTCGTACTATATTATATAAGGATGGATATTTAACTTCAATGGCGTATTGCCTACCCATACATCATCCCAAAACCTAGTATTAGTTCCGTCCTTGATATCGAAGGAACCGTTAACTATTACCTCATCTTTGATCTGCATGAGGCCTCTCCAAAAATGAGAGTCATTGGGTTTTATTGTCACTTGAGTAAGGCTTTTGGAGTTTAGGTATTTATTCCTTAGCATAGATTGCCACATGCCTTCTGTATTTAATAGATTAACCAACCATTTGGCCGGAAGGTATTTATTTTGCAGATGCAAATTAAGGATACCTAGTCCGCCTTGGTCCTTAGGACGACATAAGATGTCTTATTTGGCAAGTCGGTATCTGTGTTTATCAGAGGAACCTTGCCAGAAGAACCTTGATCTATAATGATCAAGCCTTTTAAGTACTCCCTTGGGAATCTCAAATAAGGATATCATAAACATAGGTAGGTGCTTAGAAGTGAGTTCAGAGAACTAGTCTTCCCCCATAAGACAGTATTTTGCTTTCCAAAGCAAGAGAGTTTCGCTTAAAACAGTCTTCTATCTTGCTCCATTTAGTATTAAGGATATTCCCCTGCGTTACAACCAAACAGATCGGTGTAGAAATTTTCCATCTCTTTCGCTGCACCATAACAAAAGACTTCACTCTTGTGGAAATTGATCTTCAATCCAGATAGCTGTTCAAAAGCGCAAAGCAGCAGTTTCAGATTATGTGCTTGCTCTAGATCGTGATCAATGAAGATAATGGTGTCATCTGAATATTGTAATATGGATAGTCCATCATCTATAAGATGGGGAACAACCCCTCTTATTTGACCATCGTCTTTTGCTCTGTTAATAAGAAGAGCTAGCATATCCGCAACGATGTTAAATAAAATGGGTGGCATGGGTCTCCCTGTCTGAGACCCCATTTGGTCTGGAAGTAGGGTCCTACGTCATCATTTACTTTGACACCCACGCTTCCTCCGGTCACCATTGCTTCAATCGAACGGCACCATTTTGGGGAGAAACATTTCATACGTAGCGTTTGCTGAAGGAAAGACCACTTCACCATGTCGTATGCCTTTTCAAAGTCGATTTTGAAAATGACACCATACTTTTTTTTGGTGTGAAGCTCATGGATGGTTTCATGTAAGATAACGACCCCTTCCATAATGTTATGGCGTGGCATAAAAGCCGTTTGTGTTGGTCTCACCACAATTTTAGGTACTAAATTAAGCCTATTTGTGCCCACTTTAGTGAATATCTTGAAACTCACATTAATAACACAAATCGACCTATATTGCTAGATTCTAGTGACATTATTTACCTTTGGAATTAGGGTAATAAAGCCAAAATTCAGGCTATAGAGATCAAGATCCTCTTTATACAATTCCTCAAATAAGGGTAAAAGACCTAATAGAATTCCGCTAAAAAAACATCCAGGCCCGGAGCTTTATTATGTTCCATTTGGAAGACCGCTTCCCTCACTTCTGATTCTATGAATGAGTTTATTAGGATATCATTTTCCTCTGGCAATACTTGTGGGATATCCAGGTTTTGACCTTCTATCAGGGATATATCGGAATCTTATGGTTGGCCAAATAAATCTTTGTAATAAGTGTGATACGGCTTTTGAGATTGTCATCACCTATGACAACACCTTGATCATTTTCAAGTTTATAGATTTGTTGTTTGCGGTGTTTTCCATTGGCAACTAGATGAAAGAACCGGGTGTTAGCATCCCCTTCCAATATGGTCTTAACCTTGGCTCTCTCTTTTAGATAGTGTTTCAAATTAATCTCTTGATCCCGATAAATCGTGGTATTTCATATAGGCGTCGATCACTACAGTTACATGTAGACCCTCAAACAGCAAATTAGCATTGTCTATAAGAGGAGTGGGATGCAGGTTGACCCAAAACTAGTAAAATACAACGTATGTTTTTTGTTATAAAAAAGGCTATCAAAGTATAAACTTCAGAGTTTCAGAACTCTACAAAGGCGGCACTATAGGTTACGTCAAACTGCCTGGTTGCATTGACACACATAGGAGTTGGACTTGATATAGAAATGATTGAAACAATGTATCTATGTGATACAAAGATAGATATAAATAGAGCATGCAGGAGACCGGGGCGGAGTATATATATCCATGTGTGCCTAGCTAGCTAGCTTCTTTCATCTGCTTGTTTCTAGTACACAAAAAGTTGGAATTATTCTAGCAGCAACAAACCCAACCAATAAACTGTTGCAGAACTAGAATCGGAAGACGGAGCCCAATGCATGAGCAAAAACCATGTGTTAAAGTTATTGCAGGGCCTAAATTACCTACACTTCATGCTGCATACTGGGCAAGAGACCTACTGTTATCCGAGGTGTATGCAACGAGAGAGATAGAGGTATTTTTATTACTGGCATGTATGCACTTTGGACGCAGCGGAATGGTCGTCGACATGGCGAGTTTGGAACACCAGTCATGGCAGTCAGCATAGCAGTGCGATGGACTCCTGGACATAGCCTTCGACTTGTGGAACCTGAAGAAACTGACATGTCCCATGAAGCAGCAAGCCGTGCACCACTGGAAACCGCCGCCGGAGGGATGGATCAAATGCAACACCGATGACGCTTTTTATCGGGAGAAAGGAGAGGGAGCTTCTGGAATTGTCCTTCACAATTCCTTGGGAGAGTTTGTTAGTGGGCGAGCCAAATGGTACCCCCATGGTCTTGATGCACTGACGCTTGAGGCACTGGCAGTCAGGGATGGTGCCCTTCTGGCAAGGGAGCGAGGGGTCATGAAGCTCATCCTGGAGATGGATTGCCAAGACTTTGTGAAGTTTTGGAATGACGATGGAAGTCGCCGCTCAAGGATTGCGCGGATCAGTAGGGAAACTCAGGCGATTAGTTCTTGTTTTGTTAATGTTTCTGTAGTTTACATAAACCGGTCTTGTAACCGAGTAGCCCATGTTTTAGCTAAGCAAGTCTCAGGTGATAATGATAGAAAATTAGGATCTTCTAGCAGTGAATTGGGTAGGGATTCTAGATTAGAACTTGAAAATAACAGAGACAATGATACATGTAGACTAAAACAACTACTAACAGAGAGAGAGAGAGAGAGATAGAGTGGGTAGGAGTTCGACCGTCGTGAGTAGCGGCAGTAGCGGATCCGGCGGCGTCCATGGCGACGAGGTTGAGGCAGAGGCGGCGCAGATCACGCCATCCTTCGTGCCTCCACCGGCACAGTCCTGGAACGGCGGGGAAGGAGTAGAAGGTCGGCGGTGTGGTGGAGCTTCCCGACGCCACTGCACTTGCCGATCGAATGGCCTAGGGAAGTGTCGAGTGGGTTTGGCGGCGCACGGTGAACTTGGGTAATCGTGCCCTGCGGCCCCACTCTGTTTTTATAGCCCAGCGCGCTGGGGGCCCACCAACCATTGTGTGGTTGGGCGCCCCCGATCAGGGCGTGATTCAAGGGGTGTTGGGGTTGACCGGTTACCAACCGTTGGGCTGGATCGAGATCAAACTAACATTCTCCCCCTTGATCTCATCTATGCTCTTATGCTTCACTAACCCGCCTCATTACAAATAAGTGTATCGAACATGCTTCATCATAACGGTCATGTTAGACTAGACAGCCACGAACACTTGTCTATTTTGAGATGAATTGTCGCCTTGGGCCCTTTGCTATTTGGGATTCACAGGCTTTCCCTTAAACCCATGCCGGCTACATGTTCTCTGAACACGTTGGGCGGTAAGTCTTTCGTAAGTGGATCCACTAGCATCTTTCCTGTGCTTATATGTTCTAGACTTATGACGTGATCCCGAATTTTATCCTTCACAACATAATACTTAATGTCAATGTGCTTGGCGGCATTGCTTGACTTATTGTTGTGAGCATGTAATACTGTTGGCTCGTTGTCACAATACAACTTTAGTGGTTTGTCGATGCTATCAACCACCTTTAAACCGGGTATAAACTTCTTAAGCCAATTCACCTTCCTGATGCCTCATAACAAGCAATAAACTCAGCATACATTGTGGACGATGCAGTGACTATTGTTTGTTTTGAGATTTTCCATGATATGGCTCCTTGCGCAAGAGTGAATATATACCCTGAGGTAGATTTTCTTTCATCTCCCGCGTAATTAGGATCTGAATATCCTATTATCTGTAGGTCATAAGTTCTTCTATAGGTTAACATGAGCCCCTTTGTACCTTGCAAATATCTTAAGACTTTCTTTACTAGGTTCCAATGTTGCATACCTGGGTCTTTCTGAAATCTGCCAAGCAGCCCGGTTACAAAAGCTAAATCTGGGCGTGTGCACAACTGAGCATACTGTAAGCTTCCAACAGCTCAAGCGTATGGAACGGCTTTCATGCGATCGCGCTCGAACTTGTTCTTGGGACATTGATGTCCCCCATATTTTGTCACCTTTGACAATAGGAGCAGGTGAAGAGTTACACTTATGCATATTGAATTTCTTCAAAATTTTCTCTACATATGCCTCTTGGGACAATCCCAATACCCCTTGACTTCTATCTTGGTGAATCTTTATGCCTAAGACAAAAAAAGCTTCACCTAAATCTTTCATATCGAAGTTTGAGGACAAGAATTTCTTGGTTTCCTGCAGTAGAGTAACATCACTACTTGCTAGTAGAATGTCATTCACATACAGTATTAGGAAAATGTATTTCCCATTCTTGAACTTTGCATAGATGCAATTGTCCTCAACATTCTCTTTAAACCCAAATTGTCTTATTGTCTTGTCAAACTTCAAGTACCATTGTATAGATGCTTGCTTCAATCCGTAAATGGATTTCTTCAGGCGACAGCCCATTCTTTCTTTGCCTTCTATGACAAAACCTTTCGGTTGTGCCATGTATACACTTTCTTCTAGATCCCCATTGAGAAATGTTGTCTTCACATCCATTTGATGGAACTCCAGATCAAAATGTGCCACTAGGGCCATTACGATTCTGAATGAGTCCTTGCTCGAGACGGGAGAGCATGTTTCATTATAATTTATCCCTTCTCGTTGGGTAAAACCTTTTGCTACCAGTCGTGCTTTGTATCTTTCTATGTTCCCTTCGGAGTCACGTTTCAACTTGTAGACCCATTTGCAGCCTACCTTTAGGAATTTCCTCTAAGTCCCAAACTTTGTTAGCACTCATGGATTTTAATTCATCTTCCATGGCTTCTTGCCACTTAGATGCTTCGACTCTCCCCATGGCTTCTTCAAATGAAGCGGGTTCACCCTCCATCTGAACTTCTTCGCATTCATAGACTATGTAGTCATCTAAAATAGGAGACTTTCTCACTCTTTGAGGTCTGCCAGAAGGTTCTGCTACTGGCATCTCTTCTTCTTGGGGTTGCTCTTGCTGGGGCTGCTGTCCCTCGACTATGGGTTCATTCGGCTCCTGAATGACAGGTTCCGAATTAGCCACAGGCGAAGTAGCAACAGGTGATGTGACAACAGGCAACGTGAAGTAGGGTTTTTGCTCCATAGGAATGGGCACGAACACCCGCTTCTCTTCAAGATTGATTTCTCGCACTGCCTTGCTCCCCCTGATCATCTGTTCCTCTAGAAAACTAGCATGTCTCGTTTCCACAAACTTGGTGTGTCCACCAGGGCAGTACAAGCGATAACCTTTCGATTTTTTGGATAGCCAATGAAATGGCAACTTACTGTTTTGGGGTCTAGCTTTCCTATGTTTGGGTTAAATACTTTTGCTTTGCAGCGCGGGGCTCCCCGCACACGTAAATGGTTGAGTGAGGGTTTCCCGGTCCACAACTCATACGGTGTTGTTTGTACCGACTTGCTTGGAACTCTATTGAGAATATAAATGGCGGTTTTTAACGCCTCCATCCACAAGCTCAAAGGAAGAGTGGAATAGCTAATCTTACTGCAGACCATATCCATTAGAGTACGGTTACGCCTTTCTGCTACTCCATTTTGCTGTGGTTTGCCGGGCATTGAATATTGGGCTTCTATGCCATTTTCCTGTAAGAACCTTGCAAAAGGTCCAGGAACTTGTCCATAAGGGGTATGTCGACCGTAGTACTCCCCCCCACGGTCAGATCTTACTACTTTGATTTTTCTATCGAGTTGATTTTCAACCTGAGCTTTAAATATTTTAAATTTATCTAGAGCTTCTGAACGTTGTTTGATTGGATAAATATATCCATAACGAGAGTGGTCATCTCGTGAATGTGATAAATGAATCAAAACCATCCACAGATTTCGGAAAAGGTCCATAGATGTCTCGTGTGGATCAATTCTAGTACTCCCGCACTTCGCTTAGCACCTTTCTTTATGTTCTTTACAAACTTTCCTTTAATGCAATCAACGCATTGCTCTAACCCTGAGATTTCTAGTGGTGGGAGGATTGATTCTTTGACTAAGCGTTCTATTCTCCCCCTCGAAATATGGCCTAAGCGACAGTGCCATAATTTCGATGAGGAATCAATTCTTTCTTTTCTTGCTTGCATTTGCGGTTGCTGCATTCTCAGCGGTATTACATTCAGCATTCACATTCTCAGACATAGATAGTAAATAAAGTTTGTCTTGTCGGATGGCAAGACCCACACATTTATTATTTAAGTGTAGCTTACAATCAACTTGGCTGAAATGGCAATCAAAACCATAGTCTGACAAACATGAAACTGAAATCAAATTTCTAGCGAGAGAGGGAACATAAAGAACATTATGTAGTTGAAGCATGAAACCACTAGCTAGATCTAGAGATATATTTCCTATAGCTTCGACTTCAGCTTCAACGCCATTGGCCACCTTAATCTGTCTTTCTCCTCTTTGAAGGGTTCTCCCTCCATGGAATCCCTGCAAAGAGTTAGCAACATGAACAGTTGCTCCTGAGTCAAGCCACCATGTGGATCTAGCATAACTTAAGTATAAGGATTCATCAACAAATGTTATAATGTCCTCACCTTTGACTAGGCAGTGTCTCATGAACTTAGGGCATTCATGCTTCCAATGCCCTACCCCTTCACACCACTTGCACTGGTCTGAATTGACCTGCTTCTGCTGGTTGTCTTGTTTTGGGTGTGGTTTAGGCTGTGAAGGGCTGCCTCCCTTATGTTGGGAAGTGGAGGCCTCTGAAAGTCTCTTGTTGTTGTTATGCATTGGCTTCTTTTGCTTTCCCTTCACATAGTTCACAGAACCACCATTCAGGTTCTTGAGCCTTTCTTCTTCTTGCACACACATAGCAATCACCTTCTCTAAATCCCATTCCTCTGGTTGGGTGTTGTAATTACAACAAAGGTCTCATACTCTTTAGGAAGTGAGTTTAGAGCTAGGTGAATGAGGAAACCATCTGTGAGAGGCATCTTTAGCTTTTCTAACTTAGCTGCCATGGTGCTCATGCTCAGAATATGCTCTCTCACGCTACCCCTGTGAACCTCATGTTAGTGAGTTTCTGGATCAGGGTGGAAGCATGAGCTTTGGTGGAACTAGTGAACTGATTCTTCACTTTTTCCAGATAGTCTTTGGCTGCGTCACATTCTGGAATGGCACCTCTTAAGCCCTCAGTGATGGTTTTCTTGATGACAATCTTGCACTTGCGGTTGGATTTGTCCCACTTGTATTTCTCAAGATCATACTTTGCTCTGATAGGAGCAAAGTCTCGCTGCCGATTAGCAAAAGCTTCATCGGTCTCATTCTGGGCCCTTACGGGCTGCTCTAGCTCAGTGGGCTTTGGCTCTTGAAGAGCCAAATCTATCTCGGCAAGTGCTAAGGCTGCCTCAAGTTCTTCGCACCACAGAAGATAGTTGTGGCATGTCAACTTGGGGATTGCACTGATGAAGTGCATTGCATTTTACGCTTGATCTGAAATAAGTATGATAAATTTGTGAGAACATTAACATAAATAAAACTTGGTATAATAATTGAATATCTTAATTTAACGTTGGTCAAAATTAAGATATACAAAAATTGGCTTGCTTTAAGATTCTAATCACCGTTGGGCTGAATAGAATAAATACTTACAAAATTGCAATATCGCTATTATTAACTTTGGTCAAATAATAACAATACCACAAAAAAAAATTCTATGCTTAAAACTCGGCTTCTCAAATTAAATATCCCGTTGGTTCAATTTAACAAGAGAATTAAAATAATCATAACTTGCGCAGCGGAAACTATAATTAACTTGCTATTTTTCAGAAGCATAACTTGCTGACTTTGCTATAAAAAAAATACACTTTGGTGCAAATTAATTAGAGTTTAAACTTGGCAAAAGAAAAAACTATGGAATTGAAAAACTTCTGAAAAATAAAAAGAAAAAGTATACTGTGCATATGGGCCTGGGAACATCAATCCCGGCCTGCTACCGATTTCAGCCCAGCCCAGCTTCGCAAAAAAACTTTTATTCGAAAAAATGGCAGCGCGGCCCAACGGGCGTTGCATTTGGCCCGGCCCAGCAAGTGCGCGCGCGTGCGGCCGCGGCCCAGCCGTCGTGCGCCGTCGATCCGAGATCGAATCGATCCGACGGACGAGCGCGATGCACGGGGATATAAAACCCCGTCGGCCGGCCGCCCCCCCCCGAAACCCTAGATCACTTTCACTCTCGCGCTCTCTCTCTTCTCCATCTCCTCTCTCTCAGCCGCGCCGTCTGGAGGTGAGCCCGACGCTGGAGAAGACGAGGTGGCGCCGCCGCGTGTCCGTTCGCCGGAGCGCGCGCTCCCCTTCGTAGGTGAGCGCGCCGCCGTCGAAGGGATGCGTAGCGGTGCCCTGTGCTCGCGCGTATGCGCCGGCGAGCTCGTGGCTCAACCGGGCCTGTCTGTCCGCTCGCGCACGCGGCCACGAAGGCAGGGCCGAGGTGAGTAACACCAGCACCGCTGCCGTCTCTGGGTTTCGATCTTCTGATTCTATTCCCCTCCCGTACTTTGCTGTTAGGGTTAGGGATCCAATCCCCTCCCCCGATCTGGATCTTAGGGTTTCTAGGGTTTGGGGATTCTTGAGTTTGAGTTAGTGTTTCGGGGTGATCTTGCGCTAGGTTTAGGGTTTGGAAAACCTTTTCTTTCTACTTGTTGTTGATTCGGTTTCTTGCGTGTGTAATCCTATATCCCGATCTATATGCTAGATCGGCTGATACCATTGATAGAAAATTAGGATCTTCTAGTAGTGAATCGGGTAGGGATTCTAGATTACAACTTGGAAATAACAGAGATAGTAATACATGTAGACTAAAACAACTACTAATAGAGAGAGAGATAGAGTGGGTAGGAGTTCGACCGTCGTGAGTAGCGGCAGTAGTGGATCCGGCGGCGTCCATGGCGACGAGGTTGAGGCAGAGGCGGCGCAGATCACGTCGTCCTTCGTGCCTCCACCGGCACTGTCCTGGAACCGCGGGGAAGGAGTAGAAGGTCAGCGGTATGGTGGAGCTTCCCGACGCCACTGCACTTGCCGATCGGATGGCCTAGGGAAGTGTCGAGTGGGTTTGGCGGCGCACGGTGAACTTGGGTAATCATGCCCTGCGGCCCCACTCTCTTTTTATAGCGCAGCGCGCCGGGGGCCCACCAACCATTGTGTGGTTGGGCGCCCCCGATCAGGGCGCGATTCAAGGGGTGTTGGGGTTGACCGGTTACCAACCGTTGGGCTAGATCGAGATCAAACTCACATATAATAGGCTGGGTGAGTGGCAGTTAACTCTAGCTTGTGTAGATCACTTGGTGATCCCAGATTGTAATCCTGGATGATCAATGAATGAAATCTCCTAGTCGTAGAAAAAAAAGATGATATTTTTGGCGGCAGACGTAATATAAGGGCCATTCACGTTAGTGTCACCCAACTAGATAAGCTCATCTCAGCCCAAAACAAAACCTTAGCCACCAAAATATACTCCTAAGCAGTGGGTGCCCGTACCGGCTGGACTGGATGCACTAGCGTGGCTCAAAGTGATATGCTACGGGAAGCCTTGGAGGCAGCACAACCGTGGTAGTGGGGGGCCACACACCAGTAGAGCTCTTTTGGAGTGCTCCCTCTCACGTGCCACTACAACATGGGCACAGACAGGGCTTCAAGAGGCACGGGTCCACGAACCAATGGTTGTAAGGAGGCAGCTCAGGCCACCAACAATGTGGATCCGGTCCGGGCACCAAATAAATGGATCCAGCCACTAGTGGCGGCGTAGAGCCTAGGAGTTTGCTCCGCACTAGGCCTAGGGTTTTTGTATTTTCTAAGGGCATTCACAATGCAAGACTCTATCACAAAGTCCAAAACTATTTATTACACCTTATTTATGGTATTTCGCTGATGTGGCACCATATTTATTGAAAAAGATGGTGAAAAACAAGACTCCAAGTCTTATTTAGACTCTAATTCCACAATGTTCGAGGTAATAGATAAGTTTAGACTCTACGATAGAGTCTGCATTGGGACTGCCCTAAACTAGCAGAATACTCCGCGCGTTGCCCCGGGATTTTTCTTAAAAAGAAATCCATTATACTCTTAGTCTTAGCATTAATATGTTGTATTTGGCATATACAGTGAAAAAGAAGAAAAAACTGGAGATTGAACGAATAAACAAAAAGGGGGGAAAATACCGATGGCTAGATGGCCTCCACGTACTTGTGAATAATAAAGAAACAAACCCTTCCGATGCATTGCATCCATGCTTTGTAACTGAATTTAAAAAAACTACCTAGCCTATGTGCGGACAGGCTTCTAGGCACTTCAACTGGTTGGAGAACTCCACAGCGTTCCTCAACCGAAGGCTTCTCGGCTCTGGAGGACAGCCCAGAAGCAAATCGTCGCTATTGACATTTACACATGATGGCACGCTGACAATAGCAAACAGCCGTAGCACGTGTATATCATCTACGGCGGTGGGACAAAACAAATCTATGCTCAGACGGAGATGCTGTTGGGGATGCCCATGGCCTTGAGCCCCTCGCCCTTCTCGCCAGTGACATCCGAGGTGTTGGGGTACAACAGCGTGTAGGGGAGCTTCACCGGGCCCGGTCCGGTTCGTGAGCACCGGGTCGCCGTTCATCTTCTCGATCTCCACCAGCTGGCTTCTGAACCTTGATCTTGAACGCGTCCAGCGCCCTGGATTTGGACGTCCAGCGCTCCGGCTCGTCGCGTTGGCCGAGGTACACCTCGTCGGAGGCATGCTTGGCAGGATCTCGATGAGTGACACGCCCACGATGGTCTGGAGTTGGCGGGTGACGGTGCGGATGAACATAGTGTCCGCCTCCTTCTGTGTCCCGGCCTCCAGCTTCCTATACTCGTCGCTGCCGGACTCAGGCATTTTAAATACCTAGGTAGCGATGGTTGAGTTTCTTCCGCATGGCTGATGTATCGATGCGGAAATAAATGATTATGCCTGTTCGTGTGCGCCATTACTCATGTGATGTGTTGGTGCATTCATTGGGAATAGGAAGAGAGATGGCAGCTGGTTATTAACACATTAATTAAGCAGGAGTTGCAGCAGATCCGTTCGTGGCCTGGAGGTGGGATTCTTATTGGTGAGCAAATGAAAGTAACGGAAGAATATAACGGAAACTGTTGACGTGGCGCAATGAGAGATCAGATAATTGCCTTAGTGGGGTTTGTTTATATAGAAGGTATAGATTTATGTTCACAGGTGGGTAAATAGACAGTCTGCAAAACTAGTGATTAATGCAGACCTTTTCACTGAGGTTGGCATGATGCCGGCCTCGGGAAACCAAAATTGACTGCCCACAAAAAACATATTGTACTAGGTCTGGTGACAGCTCTCTCTCCTACCATGCGCCTTCAGGGAGAAATCAATTTCCACCAGTGGCAGCACCACCATTTTCGCACCGGACCCTACTGATGTAGATCCCATCTTCGCTGTCGTCACGTAGTACATCCGGTCTACCCCTTTGTACCTCGTACCTTTGCCGCAGTGGTGGCACAGGCTTAGCCGTGGTGAATTGTCCTGCCCATGGATTCCCACATGGCGCATATTGGCTAAATGCTGCGACCAATGGAATTGGCGGTGAGTCTTAGACTAAGATATGTCAGCCTGTCGCTGCTGCCTGGAAGCTGCATACTTGTGCCTGTCGTGCAATGCGCCAGTGTGGCAACATAGTCACGGATGATCACGGGCAGGCAATGGCTGATCGCTGATGCATCGATTGGCAAGAGCAAGCAGGTAGCGTCAACTCCGCAAACACGAAATGTCTCAATTTCTGATCTCCACTGTGGGAGGTCGTATATATGACAGAGTCCAAAAGCAAAAGGCCCCATACACCTAGTGAATTGAGCCCACAAGATGCCCGGCTTCATTGCCATCTTCACTTGGCATCTATCTATTTTTGGCAAAACAAGAAAAAACTTCCTCCAACAGTTTGGCATCCAACTTGTCAAATTTTCGCAAGTTGCCAAATTCCACCCCTCCACGCGCATATATGCGCGCGCGCAGAGGGTTGCCATCGCGGCCCTGGCCCCTCACCGGTCTTTTCGGGTGCACATGCAACCACTTGATTTTTGCCATCGCGCATACAACCACTTGATTTTTGCCAAAACAATTGATCGGTTGCAAGTGTACCTACTATTTTGATTTTTGCCAAGCCGAAATGGCAAACTATTGAAGATGCTACAATATTTCACATGCCATATATTTTAGATACTTGTCAAATCACAAGATTTATCAAGTGAATTTTAGTAAACTCTTGGAGATGTACGGGTTGGATGTATCATTTCCCCCCTTTGGCAGCCATGGACGTTCATGCCGACAAATGGACATGTTTTTCTATATGTCATGATGGCGAGGGCAGCTAATTTAGGATTAAATTGGTGAAAAATTATTAGTGCAAGAAATTTTGCATCTTTAGTGTTAGTTATATATATAGATGTAGAAATATAGAGGTATAGATATTTACTTTGCAGGCCTTCCATGAGACTTCAATTGGCAATTATAAGACAAAAAATGGAGTTAATTGTTTGCACAAGATATGACCAGACTTTTTGGTTATATTCCTGAAACACGATCCTTCTAATAAAAGATAAATCACTGCTCTGCCAGATCCCTATATGTCAGCGGAAGATATGAGTATATATTGACAGTAGTCGAATCCATTGACCGTAGCGTTAGCATATGATTAAATTCCGTGGTTTGTCAGTAGATGCTCCAAAGAATTAAAATACACCAGCAATCCAGCAATGGACAGAAAATCAGGGATAGACCATTTCCTAGCAGTGCTGTTACTCCTCTTATTGATTTCCTGTTATGTTTCTTGAAGGATCGCAGTATTCCTTCCTTCCCTCTTTCCCCCTGCCCCTGTTTCTTTCTTCTTTGTTCTCTTTTTACCTGTATTTGGATCCTTTTGTTAATCTTTCTAATAAATGCTGTAGGGGCCATAACCCCTCCAGTTCCCCTAAAAAAAATTAAAATACACCAGCTGATGATAGAATCCCGCGAGATTAAATGTGAGGGCAATTCCATCAAGAAATTGAGGGCTTTTGCTGGAAACATGGGATGATAATGCAGCAAGTTGGGCCTTGGAGGTATAGGGAACTACGTTCCCCTCGAGCATACTACACAGCCTGGTCCCAGTCTGGGGAAGTATCTATGTCCAGGGGGGTGTTTCGCAGCGTCGCCATCTGCGACATATCTCACCTTGTCCCGCTCCTCTACTGCTTTCACTGAAGAGCAGCAGGACGTCACTACGTGAAAAACGAATAAAGAGAGCACTTGGCCAAAAACTGTAAGGGCGGCTGGTGATAGAACCGCCCTTACAGTGGGTGGTCTGTGGGAGCTGGCTGGCCCGATCACCAGCCGCCCCTACAGTGGCACTTACAACAGACCACTGTAGGGGCTGCTGGTGATCCAGCCGCCCCTACAGTGTTTTTTCACAAAATTAGTTAAAACGAGGCACTAAATGACCTCAAATAAAAAAATTTTAAATACAAGATAGTTACATATCATAAAGATACACATTTCATATATAGTACACTTTTGCATTTGGAAAAGTTTCAGTAAACTCTTGTCACAGGTTTTGAAAATCCAAGGCGAGACATGGTCAACTCTAGTCAAACGAGACACCAAATGACCTCAAATGAAAAACTTTTGAATACCAGATAGTTACATCTCATCAAGATACTTATTTGATACATAGAACACTTTTGCATTTGGAAAAGTTTTAGTAAACTCTTGTCACAGGGTTTGAAAAATCCAAGGCGAGACATGGTCAACCCTAGTCAAACGAGGTACCAAATGACCTCAACTGAAAAACTTTTGAATACAAGATAGTTTTATCTCATCAAGATACATATTTCATATATAGAACATTTTTTCATTTGAGGAAGTGTTGGTAAACTCTAGTCACAAATTTTTGAATCCCACACAGACTTAATGAAACTTCATGCGGGACGAGTGGATTTAGAACTACACTTTCGCAACGCTTCGTCAAATGCAAAAATGACCTTTGTATGAATTGTTCGTCTTGATGAGTGGATCAAACTTGATGTTCATGACTTTTTGAGGTGGGCCCGTCTAGGGTGTCGAAAACCCACGTCTAGCCGCGAAAAACTGAAGTTTCAAAGTTTGAGTGGTCCAAACAATCTCAGATGAAAAGGTGACCATTGGAGAAAATATGTATCTTGATGAGTGGATCAAACTTGTTGTTCATCACTTTTGCATCTGAGGCCATCTGGGGTCCGGTCAACGTGTATTTTCCGAAAAAACGAAGGTTTACCATTTGATATATTAAATTTAGATTTTTTAATACTATATATTAAATCTAGATATACTGTTGCTAGACTTTCTGTTCAACACTTTTAAATTATATATTTATTATTAGTTAGAGATATATTAATTTTTTAGGAATATATATACATAATTCTTTTGTAGGGGAAATATATTTCTGGTTCCACCAAACTAGAAACGAATTGTAAAAAAAAAAAAAAAGAAGCCAAGCCAGCCCACCCACGGCCTATCAGGCCCGCCAGGCCCACCCTCGCGGCGCCACTATATATGCCCCCACCCAAACCCTAATCTCACTCACCGTCGCCGCATCGCCGTCGCCCCCCCGCGCTACGCGCTGCTCCTCCACCGTCGTCCGGCCGCCGCTCCTCCCTCACCCCCCCTCCCACACACACACTCCCTCGTCCGACACCGAACCACCAAGACATTCGGCCCCCCGCGACATCCTCGTCCGCGTCTGGCATCTCCGCCTTGGCCTGCGCCAATCGGAAGTGGTGGAACGCCGCCGTGCGAGGGATGGAGTCATCGGAGCACCCAGCCACCTAGAGCCACAGCCGCAGCCGCCGGTGCCGCCGTCCCCCGCCGCTCCCACCCCAGCTCCCGTGGCTCATCTTCCCCAGTTCCGAGGCGCCCACCTTCTACAGCCCGATCGGCGAGCGCTACCACAGCGTCGGCGGGCTCCCGCTCGACATCCACCGCGCGCGCTGCTCCTCCATGCCTGGCCGCCTGCTGGTCCTGCCTCGTCGCGCCTCCCGGCGCCCTTCCTGTCCGTGATGGTGACGACCTCCCACCCCGCGACGACGGCATGGCCTCCCTTCCTGATCTGCCACTTCCCGGCACCAGCGGCGTGTCTTCCCGGCGCACCGACCCCACCATGGCATCTAGGGACAGCGAGGGCGCGTCTTTGACCGGGGTGGTGGCCTCGCCCCTTCCACACCCCGCGGCCTTGCTGCTCCCTCGACTCGGACACCATGGCGCCACGGCGTCGTTCCTCCCCCAACCGGCAGCCTCCCCCGGTTCTCGTTCTTCCTGCTCACCTCCTCGGTCTAGCTCTGGGTGAAGCAAGGTGAGAACATGTTACGCAGTCAGATCCATTCTTTAGAGTAAGATTTGAAGATTTCTCATGTACGTTGAGGACTCGATTGGGATGGGAAGAAGTGCGGATAAGGGGGATAAGTGCATGTCTGTTTTTGCTTATGTTTTACATGACTTTGGGGAAGAAATGCATCTGTTTTATATATACCTGTATATCTGTTAGAAATTCTTTGTATCTCGTTCTTTGGGAAGGCAGATCTGAATTTATCAGTGTTGTTTGCAATGTGGAGCAGGTGCAGACATATAACGATATTAAGATTTGTAGAAGGTTTGGTACTAGGATGATTTGTAGTTTGATGGTGTTCCTAACATTTAGATATCAGAAAATAAATGGCATAATCGTTGTGCTATCATTTAGTAGGTAATACTCGATGTATATCCATGTCGTAGATGTCAAACAATGAACCAGCGCCTACTATTAGGTATTCACCACTTCCTCTGTGCTGGACTTGCTGTGGTCAATTGTAATGTATTACTTCAAAATTTAATTGTGTCCAACCTTAGTTATTCCAGTTTGCTCATCCTTAAGCTGCTGCATTTTCAGAGTATATATTTTTCGTTCACTGCATTTGAAATAAGCAGACTCTATTTGTAAACAAAGGTCCAAGATTATGTGTCATGTAGGTACTTTGCTTTTCTAGATATCTCTCTTTCTGTTCATCGTTCTTACTAATTTGCCAATTTTTGCCTGCACAGAAGGTGAAAGGGGAAGCATTATGTTTACTTGTATTTGCTTGAGCTCCAACTGATAGCCTCATATTTCTCCAGGTGATGATGCCATCTCCCTACAACGCTCACTTAAATTTGTTACTAACTAATTGGTCTATGGAAAATTTGTTACCGGCTTGTGCCAACAGTGATGGCCATTGAGTAGTGATGGTATGACCTTTTTCCTAGGAAATCTGAGCACAAGTTACTAATAAATTCTATTTTTTTTTTTATGCAGAGGGCAACTGGAGATGAATCCTCTCTCATGCTTCAGCATACTTTGTGAGTAATTTTGGCACCAGGGAATTTAGCTTGTGTCGCTTGTTACTGCCTATGCTCTGCTAGAATGAAAGGCCGTTTAGGAAGGTGTACCTTCATGTTGCTTGCTCTGATGCGTTACTTAGGAAGAAAGTAGCTTCATACTGCCGGATGTATATCTTAGCTAGCAACTTAGGTTCTCAGCAACTTTGTGTTTTATTCAAGGCAGTTGATTCATGTATGACTTCATTGGCACATGTTGCCAGATGTAATGGTTCATTGATCTAATGTGGCAGTGAGTGGTTTGAATTTGCATTCTATATTATATGCTGTGGTCAGATTTAGATTTGGATTTTTATTTTTTTTCCCTGAAAATTCACTGTAGGGGCGGTTCTAGATTGAGCCGCCCTTACAACACCTAATTCTAGGGGCGGCTGGAACACTAGCCGCCCTTACAGTGGACGCATCAGTAAGGGCGGCTGGTGTTTCAGCCGCCCTTACAGTGGTCCACTGTAAGGGCGGCTGGTGTTGAGGCGCCCTTACAGTGGCGGACCACTGTAAGATCGGGGGCGTAGGGGCGGCTACAGTAGCCGCCCTTACAGTGCTATAGTAGCCGCCCCTGTAGTGCTCTGCTGTAGCAGTGCGTCTGGCACTGCTCGATGGTGATTGAACTTCGCATGTTATGTTAGGCAGTTAGTGCGCCATGCCTACTGTGCTGATGAAATCTATATGTGCTTGGTTCATCGGGTATTGTCTTCAAGTATGTATACTAGTATACAAACATACTGCAGCAGTTTACCATGCCACTGCCAAGTCAAGCCCCACAGTTCTGTGAACGTTCGCTGGCTTGTCCTACCGTTACACCGGCCAGAGAAGATATGCGGTGTATCTTCTGAGGAATACGGGGTTATTGATGAAGGCTGGTGCAGCAAGCTTGGCCAAGAACATTTTACATGCTCCCGCTACACGAGTGATGCTGGTGATCTTGATTCCTGAATTCTGAGACTAGCAAGTGAAATCCATTTGCTGCAAATAGGACACGTTTGGATGAGATTCTAAAATTGGGGTTGTAAATAAATAAAATCTCTAGAATTCTACAGTGTTTGGATGTTATTCCAGACACATAATCCCTACGGTACTTAGCTAAGGTCTGTCACTACCACTTTGCCATTGGATGGATATATTCTTTGTACATCTGGAAATAGAAGCAGCAGGAGTCATCAACCTGGCTTTGTCTTTCTCTGTGTTGGAATACAAGTGAATTGCCCACCTCTCCCCATAAGCTTAAACTTTTGGGTTGAATTGGTCGGTGCATACAACTCAATATGGTACCAGCTCTAGAGGTCTCGAGTTCGAATCCTGGGTAGCGCAATTAAAATAAATTAATTGCCGCTCGCTCCTATTCCACGTCTGAGGCATGCAACTCAATACTCTACACCATCCTCAGGGCCGAATTCGGCCTGTAACCGCCTTCCCCTTGAAGATAAAATTGCAATGGAACAGATACATGCATTCATTGTTCTCCTGCAACTCAAGTGAACAGGGCTCGTTGTACCCTTCCCCATCTTAAGTTTATCAAAATACACACGATGTGCTCATTTGGCTTACGTTGTTTTATATACAGTGAAGTTTATAGTTTGTACTCAGATTTTTGGTAGAGTGCCTGGCATATTAATACAATTTTAAGGTACAAGGACCACCATACCTCTTCCAACAGTTCAGTCTCTGATCCTACTCCACAGTAGAAGAGCCCGGCCACTGATTGATTTCTCGGGACCTTTATTTCTCTTCTCTAACTACTATTCTTTCACATTTCAGCCTAATTAATTCTATCTAGTTAATTTCTAAAGATATCATTGACATATCAAGACAAGATATGACTGTTAAATGTTGTAGACTTTCAGCTTCATTGCAGGATATATATAATAGTACGTATCATGTGGATCTAATAAATGCCTACAGAACTAGCGACGACCCATCAAGCCACATCGATGCATCAACTTGCCAGATGTTATAAAATATGAGCTCATAGAATATATATTGTGTTCCAGATGTGTTGTTAATGGTCAGCAGTATTTCTTCTTGTCGCCATCGTTTCTCTAATCCTTAGTTTTAGTTTAGGATAGCTTGCAGATGGAGAGGGAACATTGTTTATTTTTGGACTTTAGATAAAGGTAGAGCAATAGCATCATGAAACCATATGTTGGCCATTGCATTCATCCATGTGGTAGTAGTACGTTTAGGAATAGAGGGCATGCAGGAACCACTTCTAATCAGCTCTCACATTGAATGATGCCCTGGTGAATTTTCTCGCATGTGGGAAATATTAGTTGTCACCAGAGTATACTGCCGAAATCTGGGTCTTATTGCCACAAGCTGCCATTCCAGAGCCGTCGTTCATCCTTCATGGTCGTGCTGAGCTGTATGTCCTTTTGTAGCTTGCAAACCTGGATCGACAGGAAAAACAGTGCAAACTGAGGTGACATATTGGAATGACATGATGCAGCTCCGGGAGAGGCAGTGGTCTACCAAAAAATGGATGGTGCATGCCACAAGACTTCATGCAGTCCATTCTCCTTTTGTAATGTGCATGTGTCCCAAGTGTTGGCTAGGGTGGGATCTGCTGCTTATAAATTGGATTTGCCAAGCACAGCTGCTATTCATCCAGTGGTGCATGTGTCCCAACTCAAAAAGCATGTTCCTCCTCAAACCGAAGTACTGAATTCTCATGCCCTTGGTGGCTACTGATCCATCAGAGAGGCTTGTTCTAGTTAAAGTGATGGGTTCTAGGATGATACGGCGTGGTGGTGCTCCGTCATCTCAAGGCAGAGTTCAATGGAGTGGTCAACCAGCTTCTATGGCTTCCTGGGAAGATGAGCATGATATGAGGAGGCAATATTGGACAGCTTGGGGGCAAGCTGCTCGCAAAGAGGGTAGCAATGTCATGACCAAGGCGGCGCCCAAGGTGACCAAGGCGGCGGCGATAAAGCTAGGCGCGTGGCTGATGAAAACGTTTGGGCGGGAAGTTGTTGGCATTGTTATTCCGTTGTGTCCTATTGGGCTTGTAATTAGGTTTGGCCTAGTAGGTTGTAGTGGCTCGGCCCATGAGTGGAGTCGGTGGAGGTGGCGGCCGGCTATAAGCTGTTTGTATTCTGAATTGTGAAGGCTATCGAATAAGGAAACTATAACCGAATCCTGTCGGTTCTCCCCTGTTCTTCCTCAGTTGTTCCTCCGCTCCGAAAATAGCCAATCCCGTTCGATTTACCCATCACTATCGTGACAATCCCGCAGCGACGAGCCAGCACGCGGCTAGCCTGGAGGCGCGGCGAGAGCTAGCGTGCGCCTCTGACCCGTGCCTGGCTGGCAAATAATCGATGCGAGATGCTAGCTACTGTTGTTGGATGGAAGAGCTGCTTTTGTTGGCCGGTGCGAAGGGCGGCCTACGCAGCCTGGCATTGCGCCCTGCAGCCTGCACGGCGGTCCTGAGCAATGGACGGCTGGCTGACTGAAGCACCAGCACGAATCGAGATTCGAGAGCACCATGTCAGGTCACGTGTGAGCCACACAAGATGAACTCAAGAGAATTTATATATCCGTGGCCTATTTGCTTTATTTGTCCCGCCTTTCTCATATCCATTTTGTATTTTTTTCTTTTGAATTTTATGAGATGAGGAACCATGAGCGTTTCTTGGCAATACGAAACTTCCTCAATTCAGGTCAAGGGCATTCATGTCTTTTCAACATTCACTTAACACTGTTAACTCTCTTTCACGGAATAGGGGCAAGTGGAAGCTTTGGATTTAAAAAAAAAAAAAAAAACAAGGGAAAATACGCAAAGCTGAAAAAAAGGGCAAACGAGCAATTAGATTTCAGAATAGGGGCAGTTGCACAATTGTTCCTATAATCTATGGGGTAGTAATAGTTTTAGAAACATGCCACAAAAAAACGATTTTCACCGTCTCTGAAACTCTTTTGTGCGCTAGTGGGTCATTTCAAGATGCCCACCTTTCTAAATGGTTTAGGGCAGTCCCAATGCAAGACTCTATCGTAAAGTCCAAGACTATTTATTACCCTCATATTTATTGTATTTTGCTGATGTGGCAGCATATTTACCTCGAAGATTGTGGACCTGGAGTCTAAATAAGACTTGGAGTCTTGGTTTTTCTGCCTCTCTCTTCAATAAATATACCGCCACATCAGCAAAACATAATAAATAGGAGGGTAATAAATACTCTTGGACTCTATGGTAGAGTCTGCACTGTGAATGCCCGTTGTACACCTCGTACAGAGGTGGTTTCTAAAATATCTGTCTTTATTCATCATGAAAATGATCTCCAAAAAACATTTTTAGTGGTAAACCCACAATGGAAGCAAGGTATATGTTTAACTGAATCAAAAAGAGTGTTTAACTGAATCCAACCAATCACTGAGTATGCCCATAACCTTATATATTGTGCACAACCATATCACTAACTATGAATCAGATCCTCTGAAGTCGGAACGATCGACTTGTCTCTACAGTCACACATCTGGCCGTCCATTTTGTATCCAACCGTGAGTCAAGGAAACGAACCAATCTCACCGGGCTATTAACGGCCCATATCAGCCAAGTGTCTAGCGAGCCTCCCTGGGTGCGGCTCGTACAGAGTCCGCCGCCGTCGCAGATAGCCGCGTGCCCGAGTTGGCGTTCCCGTTCCCAACCGGCCGCCGACGCTCGGAGTACCTTGCTAGCGCCCCCATCCCCTCCCGGATCCTGCGGCGTGGTACGTTGGCAGGGGTTCCACCATCGACAACGCTCCCCTTCTCCACCCCCGCCATCGCGGTCAAGCCGTCGAGCGTCGTCGTCACAGACATTGCTGGCCCGCGGCTGGTTGTGGTGGCCGCGTTCCTCACCTCAGCTTTGCTCACATCTGTACCACTGCGATGTTCTGGCTTTGTGGTCGCAGCCCCTGTCGCCCCATGGACAAGCTTGTTGGTTTTTTTTAGATAAAGGATAAACATTATCCGGCCTCTACATCCAAGGATATACACAGCCAATTATTACAACGTCACGGGTCGCGAAAAGAGAGAAAGCCAGAGTCTTATACATAGACTAGGAAACAGAAGCAAACGATATATGTGCTTCCACCCTCTATTGAAAATAAGGAGAGGGAATCATTGGCTTGCTTATCATGCTGCACCCAAAGACGTAGTCTACGGAGCTCCCATGGAATGGATCGCTGCCGCCATGCACGATCAGGCACCTGGCAGTGGTGGCCATGATGAGGACCATGATATCCTCGCCCACGCGCTCCCCCAACCGCCTTCATTAAATCCACCGTTGCGGGGAGTCCACCAGTCTCGCGCAGCCAACGGAAGGCTACCACCATCGTCGATGAAGATGAATGCCCCTAGTCTGCGTTAGAGCTCACAGATCCTCCCTGGAGAGGGCGCCACTGTGGCCACGGATCGGCCCGCACCACCACCCGGGTCTGCCGCTGGGGGAGCCGTGTCACCAGCGGATGGGGACCCCCATCCCCGTCAACACCATCACCGGATTGAGGCTGGGGATGGGGCCGCCGAGCAGCCGCCGATGGAGTGGCGAGGAAGCTTCGCTGGGGCTCCATGTGCCCGCCGATGGAAGGGGCGAAGATCCCTGGTGGAGGGCTGATGAAGGGCGCGCCGCCACCAGTAAACACCTGATGCTATGCATCGGATCCTTCTGCCGTGTGTCGAGGGCCCTGCGGATCCTCCCTTGGTGAGAGCCGCACCACCCACCATGCGGTCGGACAAGGCCGTGCCACTGTCACTGCCACTGCGCCGTTGATGAGATCAATCGAGATCTGCCACTGCGTCGTTGATGAGATCAATCGAGATCAGTAGTCTGTGTGGGCAGCTGCTCGTGATGCGGGCGCTGTCCAATGAAGATGATGTCGTAGACGAGCGCCGCGATGGCCGCGCCCACGAATGGGCCAGGCCAGTACACCCAGTGGTTCTCCCGGACGCCGCTGATGACGGCCGGTCCAAAGGACACGGCGGGGTTCAAGGCGCCCCCGGCCAGGATGTTGGCGCCGACAATGGAGACAATGGCAATGGGTGCGATGACACCGAGGTCACCCTTCTTGGGGTCCACGGTCGTGGCGTACACCGTGTACACGAGACTGAGAATGATGATCTCGAACACGACGGCGTTCCAGGCGCCCACACCCGCCGACAGCGAGAAGGCGCCCACGGCCGCGCCGCCCGTCACACACCGGCGCCGCACCCAGATCCGCCTAGCAGGGGGGCAGATCCGACCGGCAGGGGCCCGGATCCGGCCCACCGGCGCCGCCGCTCGCCGTAGAACGCCGGTGGGTGGGGGAGGTGGAGGAGGATGGCTGGGAGAGGGGTTGGGGTAGCGGACGGTGCCACCCATTGGGGGGGCCGCCGCGGGCTGCCGCCGCCGCGTAGGAGGGCGACGGCGGCGGCCGGAGATGCTCGCCGGCGGGGGGCCTAGGCGGAGGCAGAATCGCACTCCAAGTCGTCCTAGTCCCGGTTCCCCTCGTCCCCTCGTCCGTCAGTCCGAGAAGAGATGGGATTGGATTGATTAAGATAGGCCACACGGTGCTATTATTCGACAAGCTCGTTGGTTGTCTGTAAAAGAGTCAATGATGGAATGAGACTGCAATGTGCTTGCATACTGCTATTCAGTTCTGTAAATTGTTGTAAAGATTGTTATTGTTTTATAAATCGATCTGGAGTCATATCATGAATGAAATACAAAAGAATGTTGCTGATATTGTGTTCTCTGCCTCCATCGCAACGTTATTGTGTTCTCTGCAGTTAGAGGTCACACGCTCGGAGCCCAAGCTCGACCATGGTGGAGGTGCACTTCGGTGAAGAGGTGCAGCCCTCAGCACCGACCAGGTCGAGCACCCCATGGCGCCTGGCCGGGCGGCAGCGGCATCCCGGGTGCGGTAGAGCGGCTGGTTGAGGTCACGTGATGAGGAAGACGATGCCCGAGCACTGTGGCGAGGAGGGTAGCTCCGGTGAGGTGCAGAACGTCAACACGCCCAGCCATATCATCTGCAGCGACGGCGCTCGAGCATCGCGTGGCAGCTTGCCGTGATGGAAGTGCCCATCCGATGACAACGGCGTTCTGTTTGGTCGTTTATGGAGACCAAAGTGGACAAGTGTGCTGATATTTATTGCAAACACGGGAGTCCTAATAAAAGAGTCGCAGTCATCCATCTTCTCATGCCTTGATCTATCAGCCAACTGCTATGAATATAGTGACGGCAGTCGTGCCCAGTGACACTATCATTCCAAACTTATTCTTCCATCCTTCGGATAGCTCAGGGGCGGATCCACACCCCAGGCTAGGGGGGCTGTAGCCTGAGGTGGAGCCTAAATTTTCTACTTGCATGTCTTATGCAATCATGTAAATTCTTTAGTTTTTGCTAAAAATAGCTTTTCTCGTGCAGTTTTTAATTAATTAGAGGTCTTTTTAGATCGGCCCCTGGGGTAGCTAGTAAATTACGGGGAGTCATTCGAATCATGCCAGATAATGGGTTTGGCCTAGCAGGCATCCGGAAACAAATTCTTGTCAGGAATATTACATATCATGTTTTAAATAGCGAGCTAAGGCCAAAGTGTTTAGCGTTTTATAAACCGTAATTAGCGGACTTTAGCGATAAAATAGCGACAAAATTGTGCATGAACGCAAATAGCGGCACAATTTTTTTCAAGCTATTTCGGGCTATAGCGGCAAAAATAGCGGGCTATTTTTTTTTCCATGATCCAAACACATCTTGCAGGATGAGTCGATATAGACAGAATTGATGTGGTAGTACGTGGTCTGCTAGCACTCAACACAATGTAGCCTTCCCAGCGCGTCAACCCAAAGCCCAACCAGCAGATCGTTTGCTGTAAGCTGTGGAACCAATGAATCACGTATCCGCTCACAACTACTGGTAATTACCATCGCGTACTTGAGCAAGCGGGATGCCCGGTGTCCTCCATGCCAATTGGTGAAATTAAATACTATGTACGTTTGACATGCAGAACCTGTTCTGGAGTGAGTATGCATATACCGAGACGGAATAGTAGTTGTTTTTAGTAAAAACTACCTGATCTTACGTAGCAGAATTAAATTAATACTTTTTCACAGCTAGGCCTTGTTCAGATGACATCCAAATTCCAAGTTTTTTCACTCTCTCCATCACATCAATTTTTAGCCGCTTGCACGGAGTATTAAATGTAGGTAAAAAATAACTAATTGTATAGTTTAGTTGTAAGTTATGAGACAAATCTTTTTTACCTAGATAGTCTATGATTAGACACTAATTATCAAGCACAAATGAAAGTGCTATAGTAACTGAGGTTGAATTTTTTTGCAATCTAAACAAGGCCCAAGTTGGTCTAATGAATCACATTGTTTTTCAAAACAAAATATACGTTGAACTAACAAGCAATTTGGTGAGCAAGCCTGTGGCGGCCAGCTGCCGGCCGCTGGTTGGAATGGGTGGCCAGTGTGCGGACATTAACGGCAATCACTACTACGGTCCGGCATGGGTGGCCAGCGCAAGCCCATTACCAGTTAAGGCTAAGGTTCTCCATCCACATGCCTTGTATCTTGAATGTGCCTGACAAAAGTTTTTCATTAAAATGAAGATATTAAATTTAACTTGACTTGACACTTTATTTTTTGTTTTCTGAGAAACAAAAAAAAAAAGCTTAGAAATAAATGAATCTAATCTATGAGTTCATAAGAGATAATTATTCTCTTTAATAAAGTTTTGTGTCGTGCAGGGCACAATACGATTCTATCTTTCGCTTAATAAGAAAATATCTGGGACGGAAGGATTCGAACCTCCAAATAACGGGGTCAAAACCCGTTGCCTTACCACTTGGCCATGCCCCATGTCATTTTGTTTTATGAGACACAAATAAACAATATTATTGTTATATATTATTCGTCAATTCCACTTCAGTTACCAAAAAAATGAGAAGTATTTTCCCGCTAGTGGATGCAGGCTTTTGGCTATTGTTCTATCCGGGGTTCAAGGGCCACAAAATTACAAAGTACTACTATGTACGTGATTGACATAAACACGTTTTAATCCTATTGACATTGAACGTGCATAGCCAAACTAATAATAGGCCCCATACTTTATTACTTTTATGTTGATCGTTGTGTAATATAAAATATAGTTCGTCAACCATGTGCACCATGTGAGTTTGCCTCTACTAAGTATAGCCACCTGAAACAGTGACTGTACATCACCATCTTTGATTACAACTCACATACTAACTATAGCCACTTTATCTATAATCTACTACTCCAAACAAGTTTTCCATTGTAATTATTTAGTTAATACCGTTTAAATGTTGGTTGTCGAAGATTGGCATAGACATTGGGAATGGTCTTTTTTTTATTTGGGTTAGGTTTTCATGCTTAATGGTTATTTCTATGCTAAATTATGATTTATCAACTGTGATTTATTTGTCTTAGATGTCCAGTTTTAGGGGATAAGCAGCCAAAATTTCAAATAATTGTTGGACCTGGTGACTTTTCTTTATGTTGAGGGTAGCCCATGGTCGTGATTCTAGATAGAGCGTTACATTACCAAAAATGGCTAGTTTAAGGTTCAAAAAAAAAACGGCTAGTTTACCAAAATTCTCCATTTCTATTTTAAGAAGGTTATAGTTCAAAGATTCAGACTCCAAATTAAAATAGAAATCACGACCTTTTGTAGCAAAGTGCTGAAAAGGCACTTCTCATCATGTGCTGCAGGTTCCAGCCGCCGGCACCTCCACTCTTTGCTCCTCATTCCATCGATGTGCGAGGAGCAATCCGACCTTTGCTCCACACCTTTCGGCACGTGCTGTCTGGATAGCCTATATGATTGAGAGATGCTTAGTGATACTGTTTATATGACAAGATACAGCCACATAGGGGAGAGAGGAACTGATCATAGTGGATCTTGGTGATGGAGATTAATGGCAGCGGCTAGTATAAAGGAGGAAGTGAATGGGGTTGGCTCGGGAGTGCAGGCATTAACTGAAGGGAGTAGAGGGGAGGTATAACCACACATATTGAACGGCCAGTTTACAAATATCTACAATCAGTTTACTATTTGGTAATTTTTAGTTTGGATGGAATAGTAATAATACATATTGATGGGCCAGTTTGCATATAACTACGTACAATCACATTCTAGGGTAGTTTTTAGTTAGCATGGAATGGTAATAACTGGTATATATTAGAGCCAGTTTTAGTGTCAAGTCAGAATTATTTCTTGGGCACCCTTATTACTTTCCAGAAGTCTGAAAACTGGATACAGAAAATTAAATCAGGGTGTTGGAAGGCCCTACGACATACCATTGTTGTTTGTATCCATCGCCCAGAAGGTATACACTAAATATTTGATGCAAAATTATTCACAGCTTCGGTTCAACTTTATTCATTAAGCAATTTTAGTAGAAGCAAGTGAAAGATTTTGGACTACATTGGTATCAATTGGCACTTATGTGGATCTTGTGCAGCAGTCAAAGGTGGTCGCCATACAGATATTTTTAGAACTGTTGCATCACCTGAAGTTTCCTCTGCTACAACTTGACGATCTTTCCTGGAAGCTAGAAATGTGAGATCTTCCAAATACATCATCTTGATTGGACAATGACGGACGCAGGAAGTAGTTTCCACTAAGGAAGGTAGAGGCATTCTCTTCTCTTTCTGAATACAGTTCAGGATTGAGCGTTGCACCTCGGCAGGTGCGTGCCTAATCCACGAGCCCATCGACGTATAAATCGCACTTGCCCATGTCGGTCTCTTCTGACCCCGCCGTTGTCGTAAGGCACATGGTTGGAAGTATTTTGGAGTCCGCTTGCCTTTCTGAAGGATGGAAATTCCTACTGCTGGTCTAGACATTAACTTCAGATATACATAGTCGCTGACTTGAAAGATAAATGATTGGTCAGTGTTGCTTTGGCTGCACAGTTTCCTGGGATTGTTGGAGTCGTACCTTAGTATATTCACGCCATGTCCGCTATTGTCCTTCCTCCTCCGTATCCATCTGTGAGCCGGCACTGTCTTCCATGCAGCGTTCGTTATCCTCACCAGCTTGTTCCCAGGCTAGCCGCCGTGAAGCGATCTCAGTGTACACAGGCTGTGGCTGCCATCCTCCACATTATCTGTGCACATCAACAAGAAGAACCCCATCTATTATTGCTGACTTAACTTGGTTTAGAGCCAAGCTTATTAAACATGCTCTAACAAACCTACCTCTAAAAATTGTTTTTTTAGTAATAATGGTTCTAAACCGCGTCTAAAAATTGCTCATTGCATCATCTTCTGACTACTTACACGAATGAAATGGCCACACAGAGATATGGAACACAGACGGTCTTATACGTACATGTGCAGGATTATAATACTTCGTTTTAAATATAACCTACCCAACCTAACAGTCATCCGCTATATGTGACTTTGCAGTGGCTTACAGCCTTCAGTTACCTTAACCTGTCTACTTTTACAGATATAAGAAGGAAAAAAGCTTACTAAAGAAAATAACCAGGAATTCCATGCCAAACTGCTCTCGTACGTGTAGTCATCTCGTTCCGAACTGTTAGCATTGGTACAAATGCTTGTTAGCGCTAACACTGGTGCCTGTGCTTGTTAAAGCTAACACTGGTGCCTGTGCTAGTTGACCATCTTATAGTCCCAGCAACATCTACTACTGCTTGTATGGCCATACCAATGCTCATAACAGCTACCGTGGTCTGTTATAGATGCATCTCGTTTTGGCGAAGGCTGCTGATAATTACATTTATTTTTGGCACCGATTCCATTCCTAGCTTGGCTGCATGATTTCTATCGCAATGAGCGATGAGCCCTCAACAGAATTAATCACAGATAACATAACCAATTATGCGGTGTTCTGAACTTAGTGTACTGTGCTAGTTTCTAAGAAGCCATTTCTTGGGACAAATACCACCTTCTCCAATCCGACCTGGTATTTTACGCCCGCGCTGTGGCTACGGGCAGAGCCTGTGCTGTTCCCGCACACATGCCTGCTGTGAATAAATTGCACGATATCATAAGCCAATCGAAAAGTAGTGGTCAGTGATTCGCATTAAAGATAGTGACATGAATTCCTTTACAAATTTTTTACTGTAACCAGTGACCAACACAATTACGTACACATTCCAGCTTCTCCTTACTGAGGCATCACGGTTTCATATAGACCATGCCTTTGTCTCATTCCATATCATAACTGGAGGTCGTCCTGAGGTTCAATTTGCAGTTCTGTTATACAAAGTAGCCAGGAGCATGAATCACAGTACTAGCGTAGGAAGAAGAGTATGTACGGAGTTGTGCTAGCGGCAAGTGAATGCAAGGCATCAGGAACTATGTGTCCCCTGCACATCATGCTGAAACAATGTTGTTACCTGAGGTTCTCACTCAGTAGTGGTGATGCTGGAGTCCAGAAGAGGTTAACATTCTAGACAGGTGAGGTACCTGATGGAGAGCTTGGAACCAAGGACCGAGCAACACTATACTGGTATCTGGATGACCTGCCTGTTTTGATCGAGTGCCATATGTGTTGCATAGAGCATTAGTATATATACAAAGATATAGGTGAGACACTTTTTAGTGATAGAATTGCAGAACAATTTATTCGTTGAAATCCTCATTGAGCAATGCATATCTCATATAGTATTGCATCAGGAACTTGCAATACGATTTGTAGGGTGCAATAATTCAATCAAGATTGAACACGATTTGTAGAGCGCAATAATTCAATCAAGATTGAACACGAGATATAGATTTTTACGTGAAAAACCCGTGCGGGAAAAAACCACGGGCGCCAACCGGCGATCTTCACTATATGCGGAGAGTGTATATAGAACACAGAGAATACAATGAGTAATCAACTCTTTCCGTGTGGCTTACAAGATGTATTTATAGGACGGACTGACTGCAGTCAAATACGAAAATAAATCCGCTAATAAACCTGACCGAACCGTGGGTCCTCTAGACGTCTCTATAAGACTGATGTTTAGCCAATGACAACAAATATTGTAGGAGAATTAAGGATCAAATTCTACTGTCACTGTAGGATTGTAGGACTCAGCATGTTTATGCTATATTGCATTGTCTCGGATGTGATTCTGAGGCCTAAAGCACCAAGACAATGAATGCTATAGATTTGTTGTACTAATGAATAGTATCATCTGTGGAATAGAAAAGAAATCATGTGCAGTAATGAATCCCTTTGTCCGCAGACGTCCCTGCTCATAACTGGATTGAGCTACCAGATCAAGACTGTATGTCGCAGATATATAAAATCTGTATGCAGTAGACACCTTTCCTCCTCCTTGTGTAGTCCAACTATATTTACGGGAAGGGACAATCAAACATTCAGAGATGGAGTCCGCTAGCATAAACCTTGTGACATTTGGAATAGTAGGCATCAAGAAGGACCCTGTCACACGGCGTGTCTGTTTGAGAGAAGAGACAGGAGTATGAGGTGTGAATAGAGTACACATGGCATGTGGGCAAGAGTAGAGGAGCGTTGACAATGGGAACAACAGCCAGAGCTGGGCACCTTGACCGCAAGGCTAAACTGGAACAGGCCAGGATGACCTGTGTAATTAATTAATGCCACGGTTTGGGTGAACATAAATTACGTGACATGGCACTGTTGTAGCACTTGATTTCCTTGTGTCCCGATGATCCTATTCAGTACGTTGTACAACAAATTTCCCCGTGTTGAGCCCTCACTCTATCCAAACTCTGAAATTGCAGGAGACAAGTAATGGGTAAGTAGTGTGCCTCTATATTCGCTACAGAATGATGCTAATATCCTGAGTTATATTATTAAACTTTTGATAAATAAATTGAGTGTACGACTAGTCGAATTGATCTTATATACTATCTGTTCATTTTACAACATTAGAAACCCAGGTGAGTAGAACAAGAAGACGGCAGCTTGTGGATCAGTACCAGATGGTAGCAGGCAGCAATCTTTGCATTCTGTTTCCCGGGCAGATCATTTGTGATGCAAACAAATAAAAATTCATGTCTGGATTTGGGTGAGACAAAGAAAATTCATGCAGCCACACGAACAACAGACTGAAGTGATCCAACAGACGAACCAACGGTCAGCAAGAACCAAAGACCTACAGAACTAACACCTGACTTAGGTGATTGGGTAGGGCCAGCTGGAAGGTACCATATGTTGTTTCCTTCACAGGGGTGGGTCAGCTAAAGATAAATGATGGAGTAGAAGACATCTAAACTTTAGGGAGATCTGTGGACGGATTAACCCCAGGGGAAGCAAGTTAGTTGTCAAATACATTCTTTACAAGCAGCATTGTTGACTAGAGGCTCGTGCACTCACCCTCCAAATCCCAATGAAGCTTCACAATCTCCATCCATAGATACCTTTGCAACCTGAAGGAAACATCCTCACGAAACTTCTTAGCTTGAACCTCAAAACCCTAGCTTAAGTCTATGTGCTGCAAATCTCGTCAAGAAATGTTCTGGACAAAGGGAGTTGTAAGAGCATGAGGCAGGAGATAAAAAATAAAAATAAAAAAAGCAAGAAGGACAAATCATTCCAATGTCTGTGTTCTGTTCAACTGAAGCATGGACAATGGAGTCATCAAATTTCCATTAAAGAAAAAGAATAGCATTCTCTTAACTCATTAGTGCTTAGCATTTCATTTATTTGTTTAGTCTTGCTATATCAATACTAAAATTCTCCTTTGCAAATAACAATGCTCAACGGACACCATGTGCTTAAAGCACTCATGTACGCCCAAAATGATTTTAAGTGGGTTCCTAGTTAGTCCCCGAAGTTGGTAGCAGTATCTTTTAGCTGTTCATTTCCTTTGAGCAGTGTTGTAAATCATTTAATTTCTCTTATCCGATAATATCAAATGGCAGCTACCTTACCATTTTTGAAGATAAATTCGCTGCTGAAATATGTGGAAGTGTATACCACGGCCAGGTATGCATTTATATATAGAGCATGTAGGAAAGACTGGCGAGGTATGTCATGTGTATGGCTGCATGCAGGGGTGCTCCCAAGGCAGCGCATGGCCTGAAAGGGCCAATGTAATTAAGGCTATTAATAGCAATCAACTCAAGGGGCCTCAAGTATGAAAGGGCCAGAGTCATGTGAAAGGGAAACCAGGGATTAGTCAAAGCATAGCATCAGCCGGCTAGGTGTGAATGGCTGATGCATCTAGGGGAGCTCAGCTCCGATATATTGTAAGCAACACCAGTCGAATGAATCAAGCAGAATTATGAAGAAACCCAATCTAGTCTCAGCTCCCTGCTTCCGAGTCTCATCCCCCTGCTCAGGCTCATGGCATAGCATAACAAGGTATATCCACGTCTAATGTTAGATGAGATGAAGCAAATTTATGCAACCACCTCGTCAAGCATACACATGTCCTTGCTTATATATAGAAGAGACTAGAGACACTCTGCCTCCTAACATCGCTTGACGCCCAAACAATAGTTGTGCCAAGTGGTCCATCCATCTTCTTGCACACTGTCTCAATTTACAAGGCATTTAGAAGTGCCTTCAAAAGTGTTCAAAATGCCTTGAAAGACTTTTTTACGCATTCTTAAAAATGCCGGCTATAACCTGGATGCAAAATATCTTGTGGCATTTTTTCAAGATGCCTTTAAATATAAAATATATAGAGGCATTTTCTAAATGCCTCGAATACTTTTGGAGGCATTTTCTAGGTGCCTCAAATACTATTTGGAGGCGTTGTGTATATGGCCTCAAACATTGGTTGAGGCGTTATTAAAAATGCCTTCAAAACCAATTTGTACAAATAGCTAGCAATATCAAATCGGGACAATCAGTATCAAATCGGCACAATGCATTCAAAGAGCCGAAAAACATGTTGGTATATACATACGTTGCATGTAAATCCATCTATAATACTATATACAGACTAAAAGTGTTAGGCGCTAGGTCTTGAGAGTTGAGGCTGTGAAGATTGTATCCATGGAGGATGGGTGGAAGGGGTTTGAAGCCTCGCTTGGAAGACTGAGGCACCGTGACCGGCGCTATGCTTCAGCGAGACGAGGATGACAATATGATGACGAGGAATAGTAGCACCGCCAGGTGCCCGAGGGAGATATAATCTGAATCATGGGCTAAGCCCTTTTCCATTAACTGGTTTGGATTCTTATAGTCCTTACATGACACGATAACTGACTTGCTAGAAACTCTTGATCCTAACAACTCACCTAACCAAATCTCCTAATATCCCTCAACGAATCTGACTCTAATAATATGACTCCAACCAACAATCCCTGATAACTCGAACTGGACCTGACTGGGCAATGAGCCCGACCACTGACCCTTCCTGTCTGAGCCACTATTCTAACTATATGTATGTGTCAATCCATCTAACTATATATATTGTCACTAGCAGTAGAAGAGCATGATCCTTCACTGCAAAGAACAATTTCGAAAAAAATCAGCAACAAATTCCTGATAATTCTGCACGGCATAAGAACAATAAGGTATAAGCGGCCTAGAACCCATTCAGACATAGTTACAAGTAGATCCTCCAATACCAGGTGGGCAGAGAATATACCACTTGGAGAATAGAGAGGTGTGGTTCAAATCTGTAGCCATCCCATCGGCTTCTTAACTGCAAGACATTAAGTACCGTTAGGATCGGATTCATTTTTTTTGGCATATCACAGGTTTCGAATTAGCACATCCAAGGAGGGGATTCTGCAACAAAGAAGACACAGTATTACAGAAGTGAAACTCAAAAGCAAATTTAGCTGAGTAAAGAATGATTGCATTTTCCCCTTCAACTCCATTAACTAAACTATGCATAAGTTTAGTATCATGGTATTTGCCAGAATAGTTATAGTAACAAATGACCCTATAAAAAGACAAAGTTGTAACAAATCAGTAAAGAGATAATATTAATGGTAACTGGTAAGCATCGTTTATGGATGAGGTAAACCCTACCTGTTTCTGTGGATGCCAGTCAGAAATTTGAAATGCCTGAAGCTAATAGAAAAGACAGACGTAACAGTGCTCACTGATCGGAGAAGTGTGGCCTTCCAATAGCTCAATAGTTTGTGATAATGCATTATATACATCTGCATTTCAGAAATGAATTCTTTTTTGCATATGAATTTTTACAAAAGTAGTTTGAATCTCGACTTTGAAATCAGAATAACCTACAATTTTAATCCACAAAATCAGGTATTTCAAATGGAAATCAGTTGATGTGTTAAAGTTGTAAGGCACCTGATTCTTTACTAAACCACATAGCATAGTTGTATGCAATGTTAACGTGTTTCCAGCAAAATATTTGTATCTGCGGTGTAAAATACTGGCAAGTGATGGAAACAAAGAGCACTGCATTCTTTCAATCAGCATATATGTTTTACTATGAGAAGCCATACTGATTGCTAGCTCTCACTGAAAGACTTGATTTGCTTATTTGATCTAGCAATATTATAAGCTGGAATCATAAGTTCTGAAATAAAATTGATTTTTTGTCCTACAAATATATCATTTCATAAGTTCTGGAATCATAAGAGTACTTCAAAATAAAACAAAAAACTGGAAGGAAGAGAAGCTTACAAATAAAGTAGTTAACTCAAAAAGATGCAAGTTAACTAATAGGCACAGATAGGTAAAGATCATAGATCCAATAACAACCTCACTCATGTAGTAAGCATAATCATTCAAAGTGTTTTAGCATTTGGCAGCAATAGTTACCTACCAAAGTGCTTTGCTCCAAACAAATCATGCTCTTGTAAAGGACAATTGGAAAAAAAGTACTGATCTATACAAGTTGTTGTAATATTCCTAGATAACTCTCATACATTGATGGAAAGCAATGTTTATTTTTATCTCAGAAATTACATAAACCATGGTACATTCTTTCTAATTCATTTGTTCAGATAAGGAAAACAAATGTATATATCTGTATACAATTCCTGGATAAATATCAACTTAACTCTAGGTAATAAGGTACAACACAGTGAGGATAAATAGACTGCATGTCTGTTCTGCAAATCAGTGAATAATACGGCTGCCCAAAACAAATTCAGTGCTATTGTTCAACTTCAGTGTTCTAGGACCTCTACAGATGGCTAAATGAATTGCCTAAAACACAGAACAATCAGTGGGAGGATGGCCGCCAGCCTGATACCCTGGCCCTGGCGCATACACTTATGAGATCAGATCGGAATACAAATTGCAAAATAGATTAATATAGGGTTTGTCTGGGGCCAATTCGCCTCAACTCCGGGAAATAGGCAGTAAATTTAGTAGCAGGAGCGAGAGCGAACCTGTAAGCACATGCAAATCAACGGCAGCAGCAGGGGCAACCTGAAGACCACACACGAATCAAGCGGGCTGTCGGGGAAAGAGATCGAATAAGTCAGCTGGCTGCCTAGATAATTCAGGGATCAACAGTAGGAGGTACCATTGCAGCGGTATGCAGAGGAGTAGGGGAGTATGGGGCATTCGACGAGCGAGAGAGAGAGAGGACGATGGCTCCGGGGGCAGCGAGATAGTCAACCGAGATCGAAAGTAGTCGCCAGAGCCGAATCCAGTTGTCACCTAGGAGCCGGATCCAATCGCCACCTCCCAACGGTCCCATCAGCCTCCCTGCGCCGTATCTGAGTTGGGAGAGACAGATAGAGAGAGAGGAGAAAAGCTCACCAGAACCCAAATCCAGGAAGAGGTCCCACCTCATCGAGATCCTCCCGCCGCCGTCCATGGCGCCGGTGGGGCGCGGGGTGGAGTGCTGGTGGGTCGCGATGGGCTCGTGATGATGATGTCGAGCGTCGGGGAGGGAGAGAGACGAGAGAAAAAGAACAATGTGCCTGTACGATACCTATACATACAAATGGAAGTACCATCCGTCGGTGTGCGGCTCAAGGCCTGTGCGTGCGTAGTACATGACTATAGAAGCCATTTTTAGAAAAAATGCCTCCATATACTAAAGCTATTTAAGGCATTTTCATAAAAATACCTCCAAAAACAATGGTTAAAATGCCTTAAGTTAAAGGTAATTGAGGCAAATTTTCAAAAATGCCTTTAGCAAAATGCTTTTAATTAAATGACGTGTTGTAGAGGATGAGCCCACAACACCTGTGCGCTGCCATTTCTTGGGACAAATTCACAAATACCATTTCTTGGGACATTCCACCTGTGCTGTGGCCACCAGCAGCGACCCACCCTGTGGCTGCGGGCAGAGCCTGTGCGGTTCCTGCACATGTACCTGGTGTAAATAAATTGCACGATATCATAAGCCATTCAAAAAGTAGTGGTCAATGATTCGCATTAAATATAGTGATGTGAATTCCTTTACAATTTTTTACTGTAACCAGTGACCAACACAATACATTCTATAGAATTAAATACACATTCCAGCTTCACCATACTGATGCATCACGGTTTCATATAGACCATTCCTTTGTCTCATTCCATATCAGAATTGGAGGTCATCCCGACGTTCAATTTGCAGTTCAGCTATACAAAGTAGCCAGGAGCATGAATCACAGTACTAGCATAGGAAGAAGAGTATGTGCGGAGTCATGCCAGTGGCGCGTGAATGCAAGGCATCAGGAACTATGTGTCCCCTGCAGATCATGCTGAAACAACGATGTTCTCACTTAGTAGTAGTGGATGCTGGAGTCCAGAAGAGGTTAACATTCTAGACAGGTGAGATACCTAATGGAGAGCTTGGATCCATGGACCGAGCAAACAGGAAACATAAAAGTACACTATACTGGTATCTGGATGACCTGCCGAGTGCCATATGTGTTGCATAGAGCATTATTAGATATACAAAGATATAGGTGAGACACTTTTTAGTGATAGAAATGCAGAACAATTTATTGGTTGAAATCCTCATTGCGCAATGCATATCCCATATAGGATTGCATCACGAACTTGCAATAGGATTTGTCGGGCGGCTACTGTGTGTTGCGCTCATGCATGCAATGGTGTGGAGGCAGGCAAGGAGGCTGCTTTGCTGGTTGATGTAACGGTTGTGTGGAGGACGCCCTATGAGGTGTGGAGTATGGCAAGAGCCGCGGTTAGCACAATCTGAAGAAGCATTGTGCAGCGTGCCAAAGGACGCTACCTCAACGGGTTAGAGAATTCTTGTGGCGCCCTTAGATGCTGAGTTTGAATCCCGATGGGAGGGAATTTCAGCTTGGGTGATAAAAATCTCCTAGTTGGCATGAGGGTTCGGGGGTTTTCCGTGATCATGATGTATCAAACTTCTGCTTAATGATGAGGTGTGCATCACGCAGGCACGTCCATAGTAAATTTGAGCTGTGCCACAGACAGACTCAGCTCAGCTATGTCGATTTGAGGAAAGCGGAGCTCCAACACCAACAGGGGAGGGGGTGTGTGTGTGTGTGTGTGTGTGTGTGTGTGTGTGTGTGAGAGAGAGAGAGAGAGAGAGAGAGAGAGAGAGAGAGAGAGAGAGAGAGAGAGAGGGAGAGAGAGAGAGAGAGAGAGAGAGTGCACTGATGTAGTGGTGGAGGGATACATGCATACAACTTTTTTGGTATGGGGAGTACCTCTGTGCAGAACAATCCAACCAACGTCGAAGGCAAAATATCATGTTTGGTTTGGTGCACGTATTCATCATGTCCGTAACCAGATGATTCCCTACAGCAGCATGAACACGAGACTGACTTGTTTCTTCGAAAATCACCGGACAACTCCATGCCAGAAAAGCTGACATGGGTCGAAGCAACGACCAAACAACCTAATACTAGTGTAGTTGGGAGAGAGAGAGAGAGAGAGAGAGACGGAGAGGTAAAGGTTCGCAAGATTTGTTTGGCGCTTTTCGAATCAAATTCAAGTGCAGTTTCAATTTTTTTTGAGGGAAAAGTGTAGTTTTAGTTCTATTCTATCATCTTAGTCGCTACCCAGGTTGGGCAAAACTTTGCTTCTTTCATTTATTCAAATGGATGTGTGATCTTCATGGACTTGTTTTGTGTTGAACCCTCAGTTGTGTAACACATTACACAATGGTAGAGGCTGGAACATTGTTCTATTATCTAAAATAATGTCAAAACATAGTCATCATGCCACGTTCTCACAAGGAGCTGGGCATGACCATCTAGACTCAAATAGCTCATGTATTTCGGGATCTCAATGATATCATGTGCCTTTTTGTGAAACCCTTGTAAGTTTGTACTCCAATTAAAACACAATCCTTTCTGTGTATCTTCTCTTTTATTGTGGCATATCATTATGAAGTCAATGGCTACTATATAATCTTCATCCCAGCTTCCATTTCGGCTTTCATATATAGTGTAGCGATGATATTAGGCTTTTGTTGCGGTACTCCGAAATGACTGTGGACCGTCCATTTATTCCGATCCAACGTCATTCTCACAAGGAGCAGGGATGAATATTATAGCTTTATTAGAGTTTAGGATAAAATAACCAACATATGCATGAAACCACTAGGAAAACACAGAGCTGGTGCATCTAGAAAATCCCTAGAAAATCGTTATTTTATATATAAAGCCATAAGAGTCATCTCAGGAACATGGATGTATGCCAAATATTATATTTGTGACAATAAAAGAGTGGAGTTTTCTAATTTAAGCAATAAAAGAGCACAAACAGGCAGCCATACATTTGCTAGAAAGTTAACTCCAGATCAATTGCATACTATACGGTGCTTATACGCGAAGCGACGTATGGGGTATATCTAATATTGGACACTTGTCTCATGAGCTGGCTGCGACTACTTTACCTAATCATGAAATGTGTCCATGCACATATCCGTGAATGGACACCATGTACACAACAAGAAAAAAAAGGCGGCATAAACAAGCTAGCACAGGCTGGTCTGTTATGCGAGTTTTCATGAAAGCAAGCTCAAAAAGCTAATCAAACGCCTGAAGCCTAGTACAGGACAGCCACCGTACAGACATGGCGTCCAACGTCATAAATTATCTATACGGTGCCACCGTGGGAGGTTTGGTAACTTTGGTTTACTGGAAGCCTAGTGTGTTCTATGCAGTGCACGGCTAAGCACCGATGAATTAACAAAATAAAAGTGTACACGGCCACAAACAGATAAACAGATGCCATGACCCACAGACAAACATCCCCGTATTGAGCGAAGACCTGGTATATAAAAGAAAGAGTTCACAGACGCACGTTTAGCTACATCACCGACGCGTCCACGCGCGTCTAAAATAATGCGCCTCTAATAAGAGCTATTACAGACGTCTGAAATTGCTCTTATTACAGACGCGCCTTACACGTGCGTGTCTGAAATCCGGGACACTAGTGACACTTTTCCATAGCACGCGTGTGTTGCTTTAGACGCGCCTTTCAAGCCTACGCGTCTGTAGCATTTGGTTTCCTTCATGGCCGAATTACAGAGCGCGTACAAAAAATGTAATTAAACACGACAGATATGATACAGTTTCAAAATCTTCTAGACTAGACCAAGGTGTGTCTCACAGGATATCTACGTAATTCCTTTAAGCATATGACACGAATTGGAGTATGAAAATGGTATGTGTTCCCTAGCTACTTAATATAATTTAACAACTGAATATGATTTTGTATTCGAGATTATAGTATTTTCACTAATCCAAATTTTTGTAATGTGTACTATTGTGATTTCTAAGCACTGTTCTTGCTAGAGAGTCGTCTAAACTGGTTTTTGCTAGCCCTAGGCAGTGTGGCCAAGTCGCCAGCATCTAGAGTGGCGAAGCTATGGCTTGTCACTGGGGTCTGCCGAACCCGACAAATTTTGAGAAACAAAGAGAGAATTACTGTACTTGATTGCTATTTCCATCTAATGACCCCGTCTTGCTTCAGCCAAGACCGACACCGTCCTGCTTCAGCCAAGATCCTGGTGGCTTTTTAGCCTAGCTTCGCCGGGCTTACTGACTTCAAGGTTATATTTGGGCAAGCAACGTTTTCTAATCTTTTTATTCCCAGAGCTTAATGCAATGATCCACAATGTGTTTTAGGACCCCTTTATCGTTATGAAAATCATCATGCGCAAAGCATTTTGGCCATTTTTGGTGGTCAACAAGGCAGGCATTTTCTTTAGGTCTGTTTCATGCCGAGGCGGTTCCTACCTGTCCATCATAGAAACTGTCCCCTCAAATTGGTTTTTTTTTTTTGGTGAAACCGGCAAGTCAAGCAAGGTATGTAAAATACTAGCCCAATCACTAAGTATCCCCCTTCACTTATGTATTCTGCACTCCTGTCATCAATTAGTGGAATAGATATTTTGTACTAAAAGATAAGGACAACGTATCTAGTGCAAACCAACCTTTCTGTGTAAACCATGCAAACTTCTAATCTGAGCCACATGATGTTGATCTCAGGGGCACGGGGGAGAGGTGGGAGGGGAGATTTACAAAAGTGTGATTAGAAACAGGCTGTTAAGCGCAAAATTACCCAATCCCCCTGCGCCCCTTGGATCAACATTATGTGACCCAAATTAGAAGTTTGCAAGTTTGCATGAAGAGGTTGGTTTGCACTAGATATGTTGCCAAAGATAAGATCCTATGTTTTGGTTATTTATGGATAATAAGTGCAGAATTGTATTGATATTTATTGGAAATAAAGATACGTCTCTTTAACAGTCACCGCATGCATATCACTCTCGAATCCGTACTGGAATTAAAGGCAAATCCTGTGCATATATATTGGCGAGCTGTCTTGTCCATTGACATCACTTGCATTTTCAGCAGCTTATTCTTCCATCCTGAGTGTAGCCAGTAAATTGTGGGTGGGCATTTGAAACATGGAAAAAAATTTGATGATACAGTGAGTTTGGCTTAGGAGGCATCTTGAAAGAAATTCCTGTCAGGAATACTACATATTGAAAAACATCTCGTGCAAAGCATGTGTAGAAACAAACCAACAGTGCTAATGACCTCACTCAAGTGCTCGGAACCATGTAGCCTGTGCGGTGCCATAACCCATAGCTCACTTCCAGAGAAGTTGCTACAACTACTGGATATTTTGGCCGGCATTTGAAGCTGCGGAGTCGTCCTCGCTGTAATACATAGAGGCCTTGCGGACCACAGCTACATGCATGTAGACCCGCAAGCTGCAAATTAGCATGCGTACATGAGGAACGGGATGGTAGATAGGATTCCATCACAAATGGTAGAATCGTTGTGCATGAAGGTTTGTCAAAGCGGAAGGTGTGCCATAGTAGACCCAAAACATGTCAAATACAATATGGCCTTGTTTAGTTCCCTAAATTTGGGTGTGCAAACTTGGCAAAATGTACTGTAGTAACACTGTAGCATTTTGTTTGTATTTAGTAAAAATTGTCCAAACATTGATTAGTTAGACTCAAAACGTTCGTCTCGCAAAGTACAATCAAACTGTGCAATTAGTTTTTGATTTCATCTATATTTAGTACTCCATGCATTCGCCGATATTTTGATATGATGAGAATCTTCTTTTTTGCATAGTAGAATTTAGGACCAAATTCTAGGAACTAAACAAGGCCTATATGTATCTTTGTCACGTATCAAGGTTTGATTTACATGCATAGCCTGTGTTGGAGTGAGGCATGTTTGCATGGCTAGTAGTATTGTCACAAAAAAGGGTATATAAAGCTATAAAATTTACTCGTTGGCCTATATCGTGCCAGAATTATATCCTTTTTTTTTGCAAGGGGTCTAAAGAATCGCATTGTTTTTGCAAAAATATATTAGCTATTTGAAATTAGAAGCAATTTGGTGAGTTTATAGGCTATCGAGGGCATCAGGGGCACTACTTTATATAATTACTACTAAGTAACATAAGACTACAAAATTACTTTTACAATTGATGGTCTCCTACATCAAATTTTGGTCAACAATCACCACATATATGTATTTGTCCCCACGCGGGGCGACACAGGTGATGACAAACCCTAGTGCCACCGCCTCTTTCTCCACCCCTTCTCGCATTGCGCCTCCGTCGGAATGGATCGCCAGCAAGGTTGCGCGGCACACCGGGATGGCGGGGGCGTGGCTTCTCCGGTGGTGGATGCGGTGGAGTGGCGTGGCACTCCAAGGTGCAGGTCGGCAGCAGGCTAGAAGACCAGATCGGGTGGCGATGAGGCCATGGCCGGCCTCATTCTGGTGTGCGCGCCAAGTTCGGAGGTGGCCGGCGGCGGGAGGCAGCGGTGGCCAACCGGATTCGCCCTCTTGGGATCAGATTTGGGGCACCGAGGCCGGATCTCGCTGCAGCGGCTATACTTCCGGATCAGCGGCGGCGGCATGCCGATCTCGGTGAGGTCGCCATCGCCCCTAGCTGGGCAGTCTGCTACCTGACGGCGGCTCTGGTACTGCGACGGACAGGGGTGAAAACCCTGCCCTTTGGGCTGACGGCGGTGGTGCATCCGCGTCATCACCTCCATGGAGGCGTCGTCTTCGTAGTCCGTCAGCGGATTGCCAGGGCAGCAATCGGGATCCAGCTGTGCTGCCTTTTGGGCTGGGGATGGCGAAGTTTCAAGACGGTGGTGCCAATCGAGGCGTAACAACTCGGCTAATGGTGAGCAGTGGCAGTTCTTCCATGTTCGGGGGATCTTCGGGTGAAAATCCATCTCCAGTGTGGAGCGATGATGGCGTCTGTGGATGTCAGTTTTCTCGATGGAGACATCGCTTTTGGAAGACCCCTTGAATGATCGCACCCATGCAGTTGGACCAGAGGCTTCATGCTGTTGCCAGGTTTTAATGCCCGTCTTCAATGGTGGCCGGTGTCCGACGATCTCTCAATACCCTTTCTTGGTCTGACAAACGTGTGGCGACTGTGTATCGACGCTGGTGATCTTGGTGAACATCGCGTAGCAAATCATGTCGCGTAGGACTAGTCGAGCCCCTTGTTGGGGATTTAATTCTCTTCCATCAGTTTTGTTTTTCATTTCCTGTTGTAATAATTTAGCTTTGATGCATTCTCGCGAGAGGATGACTGAAGCCGGAAATATATTTTCCTTTATCTAAAAAAACATATATGTATTTGTCATATGTGATAGGCATTGCAATTTGAATCAATCATGTCGATTATGTGGATTCTATAAACATATATGAATGCACTATTTCAATCATCGTACATTCTATCTAATACCTATCAATAAAATAATAAATACTGAAACTTATTGCCTTTAAGGTAAAAGTGAGATGGGTATGAAACATCCCTTACTGAAACCAATCTGGTTGTTCTCTACGAAAAAACATATAGCCCACAAGTGTGACCTCAAATCAGCTAAGTCATCTAATAGGTCCACAAGTGTGACATAATCTTTCGCTTACTAAATTTATATATTTAATTATATCTCAAGATTGTTAAAATACGAATGTTTCTTTGTCTCTCCTGTGTGCAAGTATTGATCTGGATGTGTTTACTTTAAGTTTGTCATAATTAATTAGTGATAATATAAGTGCTAATTAGAAATATATGTAGGAATTTTTATTGATAACAGTTTTAATAATACTTTACATAGTTAATTTACATGCAGATTACTGGCATATTTAAGTTAGTTTTACATTAATAGCGACATGGGTGGGTAATTTAGGTACAAACTAATGGTTTACTTATATTATCTCTCCTATGATAGTGTAGGTAATTTAGATGCAAATTTAGTAAGAAACAATGTCCTCACATTAATATCTACTCGAACACATATATAAAACATAGTAAGAAACAAGTGCAATGAAGAAACATGCATGTTCATTAAAAAGACATCCCCTACACTAGGTTTCAGATAAATGGGCAATATTCCAAAAAATGAAATATCCTATCTATAATTTTTCATTCAAGAAAACAACAACCAAATACTACCTATGTATGTGTTCCACTCAATCATAACATGGGCATGGAAAATCATCAAATTGAATGAAATGTTGTATTTTATTCTAAGAGATATCTCATTTGTTGGTTCATATATATGAAGACAGAGGTCTACAGAGTTCGTTTTAGATATCAATATAAACAGTTGGGTGGAAGCATGTGCATGGACGTTGTGCACTAAATAGTTGACTCAACCCACTTAGAAAGTCTTTTTAAGACGACCCGCACTGGGGTACGCTACGCCAGAACGCAAACTGCCACGGAGGATGCATGCCGTCTCAAATGCCTGCAGCGGGGGACGCAATAGCTCCCGCAAAGCTTGCGGATGCTGCTCATTCCGGCATGCATGGCGTCGGTAGGGGCAAAACGCAAAAGCATGAGTGGGGCAGGGACGGTGGCTGCTGTGCTGCCCGTGCTGCGCGCAGGTGAGTGGGAAAGGTTGGAACACGTGGGTCCCGCTGCTCCTACTACTTAAAAAATGCTATAATTCACAAACCAAAACTCCAAATAAAATTCCGATTGCACCATTAAATTTGTTTCAATAAATCTTTTAAAACTAGATCTCACATGAATATATTTAGATAAAGTGACAAGTGGGCCCATAATGTTATTGAGTAAACTGTAAAGGATTGATGAGTGCGGGAGAAAGTGGTATAGAGGAGAGAATCTTGATGACCAGGATGGATAGAGGAAGAAAATTGAGTTCTATGAGTGCGGGTAGTCTAAGAACCCACTCAGAAAGTCAGAAAGCTGAATAATATTCAAAACAAGACTAAGCTCATAGTCTCAATAGGTTTCTATAAGATAAGATCATCTATTTAAGGGCCTAGGCGAATCAAGTGATATATCATTTACCGCAACAGAAATGCTATATATTATACAATGGGGCCAGTGGTAGCCTTACTTCAGCTAACTACTCGTTGGTCATAGTTACGTTTAATGACCCTTTGCCAATTAGTTGCAAGGTCAAACAAACATAATATATGCATGGCACAGGGAGGGAGGGAGGGAGGGAGGGAGAGAGAGAGGGAGAGAGAGAGAGAGTAATATCCTGGTCATCAAGGAACATGTATCAGCTTAGATGAGATGGGCTATCTAGTGGGTGGGATTAGGAGCCATCAAGAACTATAATATCTCAAGTTAGCGGTTGCATTGTCAATGCTGAGGCAGTAAAAGTGCCTTACTATGTTGACTGGAGTAGCACGGGCCTAAAAACGATAGATTCATAATTATTTCATCGCTATTTTTTAACCTACAGCTGGAGGTATATTAGTAGGTTGCAATAAAGATAAGTTTAATGCAGTTTTGGGAGAATCTTTTGAGTATTTAATTAGTGTGATCATAACTGATTGTAAAACTAATTTCTGTTGGAAATTAGTTGTGGTTTATGGATCCCCTTATGAAAATGGTAGGGCTGATTTCATATAGGAGTTGGATAAGGTAATGATGAGATGGAATGGGCCGACCATGATAGCTGGGGATTTTAATTTGGTGAGATTTGTGCAAGATAAAAATAATTCTATTACGAGAAGTTTTTGGGCCTGTAACCCGAATACCAAATGGTGTCAAACCCGTTGGTTACAAATGGATATTTGTTAGAAAACGAAATGAGAAAGGAGAAATTACAAGATATAAGGCACGATTGGTTGCCCAAGGATTCTCCCAAAGACCGGGAATTGACTATGAAGAAACATACTCTCTTGTGATGGATGCAACAACTTTTAGATATCTTATAAGTCGGCAATGAAAGAGAATCTTGAATTATGTATTATGGATGTTGTTACAGCATATTTATATGGGTCACTTGATAGTGATATATATATATATGAAACTACCGGAAGGATTTAAACGCCAAGAGGAGCAGGTTCTCGAGAACAATATTCAATAAAATTGGACAAATCTCTATATGGGTTGAAACAATCTAGTAGAATGTGAAATTGGACAAATCTCTATATGGGTTGAAACAATCTGGTAGAATGTGGTACAATTGTCTTAGTGAGTATTTGATAAAAGAAGGGTGTAAGAATGACTCTATCTGTCCATGTATATTCATAAAAAGAGCTGGATCAGAATTTGTGATTATAGATGTATATGTTGATGATCTAAATTTAATTGGTACACCTCAAGGAATCACTCGAGGCAAAAGCTTGTTTGAAAACAAAGTTTTGCCTTGGTTTGCAAATAGAACATCTTAAAGATGGAGTTCTTTTGCATCAAGCAACTTACACGAGAGAAAATACTAAAACAATTTTACATGGATAAAGCGCAACCATTGAGTACCCCAATGGTTGTTAGATCCCTAGATGTAACCAAAGATCCTTTTCGACCTCCAGAATGTGATAGTGAAATTCTTGGTCCTGAGGTGCCGTATCTAAGTGCTATAGGAGCACTAATGTATCTATCTACTCATACACGACCTGATATTGCATTTGTTGTTGATTTATTAGCAAGATATAGCTCATGTCCTACTAGAAGGCATTGGAATGGGATAAAGCATATACTTCGTTATTTGCAAGGTACGAAGGACATGGGTCTATATTTTTCTAACAAATGCATGGAGGGATTAGTTGGTTTTGTAGATGCAGGATATCTATCTAATCCACACAATGGTTGTTTGCAAACGGGATATGTATTTATGTGTGGTGGTGCGTCTATTTCATGGCATTCAACGAAGCAAACTATAGCAGCAACTTCATCTAACCATGCAGAAATTTTGGCTATCCATGAAGCTAGCAGAGAATGTGTCTGGCTGGCACATGGTATTGGATTACGACGCCTGAATGACATCAAGTGATGTTGCCATCAGGGGGAATGAATATGTGTGTACTCTTTTTTTTCTTGGCCTTGGTTTTTTCCCACAGGGTTTTTCCTTGACAAGGTTTTTAACGAGGCATGCAATTCACCAGTTAATGGACATCCAAGGGGGGGTGTTATGAAATACCAATGTGGATGTCCATAACCCCTTCTACCATCAAAGTTATAACCCTCCACTTCATCAATGGTGTAACTCTCATGGCATCAATTCTTGTAACTTCATCCCACATGTATGGCTATATATATGAGGGCTTATGTATTGTAATGTCAATAAGAAAAAGAGAACAACTTATTTTCTTTCCTCCCTTATTTTGTTCTACACATACTTACATATATGTTCTTAATAGTCAAACTAGTTAATATATAACAGAAAGGTTAATCTATAACAAATTGTATTATTGTTATACCATCCTATCCCACGTGGAGTTAGCCAAGCCCTACCAGCCGCCGGCCAAGCACGCGGCTTCAATCTTTCAATCCTGCTACATCAGGCTTCCCTCCTGGTCACATCGATCTTGCCTTGGACTTCCCTTTCCGATAGTCCCTATGACCGATAGCCTAGGTGAGCATCTCTGTTGTAGTTCTTTATAGAGTAGTAATAGTTCTTTAGGTTTGGTAATCAACACTACTGCAGGAAGGCACTGTAGGGGCGGCTACTGTAGCACTGTAGGGGCGGCTACTGTAGCCGCCCCTACGCCCCCGCTCTTACAGTGGTCACCCACTGTAAGGGCGGTTCAACACCAACCGCCCTTACAGTGGGTCATCGTAAGGGCGGCCGGAACACCAACCGCCCTTATAGTGACCATCACTGTAAGGGCGGTTGGTGTTCCAACCGCCCCTACAGTGCCAATGTTGTAAGGGCGGCTCAATCTAGAGCCGCCCCTACAGTGAATTTTCTATTTAAAAAAAACGAATCCAAATACAAATCTGATCACAGAATATAATATAGAATACAAATTCAAATTCAAATCTAACTACCACATATACAAATACAAATACAAATTCAAATCTGACCACCAAATACAAATTCCTACTAATCTTTCTGCAGACCTAAAAATGCACTTAGAAATCTAATATACTAGCTAGCAAGAACTGCAATCAAAGTCCATCACAGAAAGAAATAAGATCCTTTCCTTACAACCTCAGGCTTGCAGATGATCAATCGTGGCCTCATCCTACATCTGGCTCAGCTCCAGCAGCATCAGATCTCTGTCTTTCTGTGTTAAGAGGTGCAAAGAAGTGAGAACTCTGGCTTCCTGTGACAGAGACAATATAAAACTACCAATCTTACCGTTCTTGGAATCCACAAGCAGCATTGGGTGTTGCTGTCACAGGACCAAATTCCACCTTCTCTTATTCCCAAGGGTTGACTGCCTGCTTGGGGCTGCCATCAGCATCACCACCCTCTCCCTGCTGGTCCTTGTGCTTTGCCTTCTGCATCACTAGCAGCAGGAGCACTCATTGCAAGGCTACTAGTAGTACTGCTCATCTTCTCTGCAATCAGGAAAGCATGGATTCAAAAGTCACAACCTTGCAATGTGCAATACTACAATGCAAGAGCCAAGAACTTGTGATGCAAGAGCCAAGAACTTGTGATAATCAACAAGCAACTGGACATAGGTCACAGGCCAGCAGAACTTATGAAGCATATAAAGTGAAGTCCATTTTTACAGTCTTTGATATGATGATGGTGATGATAATAACCTCAATCAATTGAAAAAAAAAAAAGCCATCTCTCAATTGATTAGATTGGTACGCTAAACTACACATACAAAGCAAACATGCAGAAAACTAAACCTAACTATTAACCCAATTATTAGCCATCAAAACCTTGGAGCAGATCTTGGAAGAAACAGAATGCAGTGTGCTATTCTAATCAGAGCAGGGGAATTCTCATTAAGAGGTACAAATGGTGATTCCTAAGCTCCTGTCTGCAATTGTATCAATAATTCAACAATCATATATTCACATATTTGTTGTGACATGACTCCTGCCTGCTTGCTAATTTTCACAATTGCCAATCACAATGAATAATAATGTGAAGAAATGACCATCATTGACTCACCGTTCACTATATTACTACTAGTTCAACACTTTAAACAAGTATGTGCGTGTTGTACTAACCGCATTGGTGATGTCGTAGACAACTATGGCAGCCGCAGCACCCCGGTAATACATGGGCGCCAAGCTGTGGTACCGCTCCTGCCCCGCCGTGTCCCATATCTCGAACTTCATCGTCTCGTCATTAACAGCCAGAGTCTGCGAGAAGAAAGCTGCGCCGATGGTCGATTCCTGCAGCCAAGTGAAGCAACACATTCAAGTACCCACTCTGTAAGTCTGTATCGTGAACCTGATGGATTCAGACACAATCCACATGCGAAGGATTGAAGTAGCAACATGGAATCTCACCTGGAACTCGACGAACTGGCCTTTGACAAACCGGAGGACCAGGCTGGACTTGCCGGCGCCCACGTCCCCAAGAAGAACCTGGCGACAAAAGACAAGAGTTTACTCGTCCCGCATGAAGTTTCATTAAGTCTGTGTGGGATTCAAGAATTTGTGACTAGAGTTTACCAACACTTCCTCAAATGAAAAAATGTTCTATCTATGAAATATGTATCTTGATGAGATAAAACTATCTTGTATTCAAAAGTTTTTCATTTGAGGTCATTTGGTACCTCGCTTGACTAGGGTTGACCAAGTCTCGCCTTGGATTTTCAAACCCTGTGAGAAGAGTTTACTAAAACTTTTCCAAATGCAAAAATGTTCTATGTATGAAATGAGTATCTTGATGAGATGTAACTATCTTGTATTCAAAAGTTTTTCATTTGAGGTCATTCAAGGCCTCGTGTTAAGTAATTTTGTGAAAAACCAATGTAGGGGCGGCTGGATCACCAGCCGCCCTTACAGTGGCCTGTAGTAAGGGCGGCTGGATCACCAGCCGCCCCTACAGTGCATTAGCAGGGGCGGCTGGTAATCTGGCCGCCAGCCTCCCCGCGCCGGCCACTGTAGGGGCGGCTGCATCACGAGCCGCCCCTACTAGAAATGGCCAAGCGCTCTTATAGTGCCTTTTTCACGTAGTGCAATCTTCTTTTTGAGTTTGGAACCACAGGTTACGCATGTAAGCAAGTAATCAAGACTGAAGACATGGTAAGCTGGATTATTATGATCTGGATGGACAAATTGGTGTGGGATGCGCACCTAAAGTCAGCGTCCTTCACCAATGCATGCGTGGAGCTACAGGCATGCTACTCTTGCAAAACCCATAAACCTTGACGAACATCGAGATCTCTATCTACATTGTTGGCATGTCACTACTGAGCTGCAGGTATGTCACCTTGCATCCGTGCAATATTTGCTCTACGATTTTGGTACATAAATCACCCCACGTTTATATTATTAATAAGATTAGTTATAATTAAATTAATCAGTAGGAGCTTTAAGATCCGTGCAGACTTTTTAAGTTGATCACACTTTGACTAAAATAGCTAATCCTATAAGGGATATGCTCGGGTGGACCTCTTTTTCCCACTTACACGAATCTCAAAGCATCGAGTAATTAATTAAATATTAATTACGTTTCGATTTGGACTCGGCCTACCCTGTCCATGTCTAAGCCCAAGCTCTAGCCCATCCCACTGGATTATAGCATTAGTTAGGGACTCCAATGAAAAAAAAAGAAGTCCTCTAACTGTTCTCGATCCACATTATACGGAAGTCCCCTCGTTCCAATCGCCGACTGGCGGCGGCGCACGGAGCCGCAGAGGGAGGCAGTGGCACCAACAGCTTGTCCACAATACACTGAGTTCCTTGTCCTCGTTCAAATCGCGGAGTGGCTAGTGGCGGCGCGGCGGTGGTGGCGTCGCATGGAGGGCGCCAGCATCCACGCGAACGCAGACACGCTAATCAGCTCCGCCGTGCCCCTGCATCAATCCACCGCCGTGCCAATTTTTTTGGTCTTTTAAAGCTTCTACTTTAGGATAACTGAATTTGCAAAGCTTAGAAAAAGAATGGTTTTCTTTTTTTGGAGCAACATAGCAACAGAATGGTTAAGTCACGAAAAAAAACAGAATGGTTCAGTTGGCACTCAAGAGTCAATGCCTAGGGAAGTTGGAACATGCAGAGCTAGCAAATCATTCGCTCTTCTTCACAGGCAGAGCAAGCAACTACTCCACGAAAAAGCAGGGGAAATCTGCCTTCAGTGGCCAGAGGCAGTGGCGTAGCCAGGATTTTGATGTAGGGTGGTCCATAATTTTTTAGCAATATAGTTTCCTTTGATACGTCAACAAACATCTTCTGTCTATTGCTACAATATATGGTGGAGCTTCTGATGAAATAAAAAATAATTATTTTAATGAATCCTAATTCATTTTAGGATAAATAAAAATGGCTCCTTGCTCTAGTGCATGAAGAAGCAGAAATAGAAGCCTAACGAAACCCTATCATACGAGGCCTAAATATAGCATGTCATTGTACAAATGATTTACTGAAACGTGAGACAAAATAATACATTTAAGAAGTCTTTCAAGTATTTTTCAATTAAGTAATAAACTCTAAAAATTATTTAAACTAACTACTATCTAAATATATTAGTTTGCTCAAAATTCTAGGGTGGTCCGTTGCCAGTCGGCGATTGGAACGAGAGGACTTTCCGTGTAATGTAGATCGAGGACAATCAGAGGATTTTCTTCTTTTTTTATTGGAGTCCCTAAATAATGCTATAATCCAGTGGGCTGGGCCAAGGATTGAGTTTGGACATGGACAGGGTGGCCTAAGTTCAGATTCAAACGTAATTAATATTTAATTAATTACCTAAGTGTTTCCTCAAAAAAATTAATTACCTAAGTGCTTTGAGATTCGTGCAAGTGGGGAAAAGAGGACCACCCATCCAATAATGTGTCCTAACCGCCATAAAATTTATGGGGGCTGTTTTGTCTGTTTACGCATATCAGCTAGCTCATTCTAGAAAGCCTGCAGTCCGGCCCGTAGGGTTTTTGGAACTTGATTGTAAACTATGAACTGTGAAATGAAGTGACAAAAATGGCCTATTATAGATAGAATCCTTGCGTTAAAGACAAAATATGATGGTTCCGCGTCAGTCACTAAACTCTAGCTTCGCCATGCATCCTCTAACCTCTTTGTCTTGTTTGGTTCCCAACGAAACTGATAACAAAATCGTATTTCAAATCTGATAGGGGTTATTCTGATTTAAGCAGCTGCTCTAGCCGCTCTTGCAAGTATGTTATGTGTACTGTACTTGTTGGATGGCTGCACAGATGCAGCCGCAACCCACTGCGGTAAAGGCCCTTCTTGGTTTTTTTTTTTTACACAAAAACTGTGGGGAAGATCCCCACAGTGCCTTTTATAACTAGCCAGTTCCCCCGCGCAATGCGTGGGGCGAGTTGAGCGTACCAATCGGCACGGCATTAAACGATTGTGTATAGAACCAAAAAAAAAAAAATCATAAAAGTTTGAAGGTACATGGCCGTTTCATACGTACACAGAAGAAAGAATTTAACAAAGTTTTTGCAGGTACAAAGAGATCGGAGAGGAAGCATGGGTCGAGAAATCATAGCAAAAAAGAATAAAAGTTGGAGAACCTGTTTTGAAATCAAAAGTGTGGCGTCTGGACTTAAATCTAAGAGGGAAAGGTAGTATTGATAGGGAACCAACTTGGTGAGCACAAGAGCCTTGGGACAGTTTGTTTGTAGCTGATACATGTAGTTCATTATATTGTTCCTTGTTGGGACAGCATAGTCAGGCACTGCAAGCGATGGATATAAACGTAAGTAAACAACATAAGAAAAATGTAAGAATGTACTGCTGTAACAGTGAGAAGTCTTCTATTTTCAGCATTGTGCAAATGCATATTCTATTCTATTATTATTGGCACACATAATGCAGCTTTGTTTCTGCTTAGATACTTGAAGGTGTGAATCTATTTTCCCTGAATAATTAGGCTTGCAACACCATTGCAACTAAGTACAGCAGGCAAAAGAAAAGTGGTAGAATCCCTACTCTAATGCAATTCTAAAAAGTGGCATATAAATAGAAAAGTGGCATGTAAATAGAGTCTGTGGCATGTGAAAGAATTATCAGGACTTTGATATAGCCTAATGTTATAGGAAGAAAATGTTGATAGCCTAATGTGAAAGAATAAATGTTGATCATAGGTACACGAACAATAGTAGTTGAAAGGTATCTGCTATTTTATATCCTTTATTGCATAAGATCAATGCAGATGAGAAGGTACAAATACATGGTGTTGGGAAAAGGCATCTCAGCAGCGGAGACATGGCACATGCTCGCAGGCGATTGGCACCACACTTATCCTATTTTGTTGTACATGCTTTTACCTGTTGTGCAGGGGTGATCGGAGACCACGCTGACCGATGCGTCGCGGTACCTCCAATTGGAGGGCGGAGACATCGGGACGGTGATGAAGACCTTAGCCCCCCAGGCAAAGGCATCGGCCCGGGGACTAAGGCATGCGGCCTCTGGCGGAGGCACCGGGCCGGAGACAAAGACCCGGCCTCCGTCGGAGGCATCGGGTCGGGAAGGCGATGAGGACCTTAGCCCTCCAGGCGGAGACGTCGGCCCGGGGACTGAGGCATGCGGCCTCTGTCGGAGACACCGGGCCGGAGACAAAGACCCCGGCCTCCGTCGGAGGCATCGAGTCGAAGACCTCAAGGCGGAAGCATTGAGACGACGGCGGAGGCCACCGGCCTGCGCTGAAGCGTCCGGCCCATGGAAGACGGCCCGCCAACGGCCCGGGAGCAAGGAAGACGTAGAACGCTTGGCAGGCCCAGGAGGAGCCCACGGACCGGTGAATACTCCAATGGACGACCTTGCCCCCGCCAGCCCCACCTGGAAGGGTCATAGGATTAGGGTTTCCCTGTTTCCCCATTGGGGCTGTATTGTCTTTTTGTACCTGGGAGCTAGACTGGCTATATAAGGAGCCCCCCAGCCCCTGTTGTAGAGGATGACTGGCTGGAGTGGAAGAGTTTCCCTTCTTCACGCTCTAGCGTTGTAATTGCGATTACGATTGAATACAAAACCTGCTGGAACCGCGTTCCAACAGTTGGCGCCCACCCGTGTGTCTGGCCGAGGATATCACTCACAGATCCCAACAAGAAAACAAATAGCGGCCGCCGCCGCTCGACGAAAACATGCCGCCACCGAGGCGGAGGCACCCGCGGAGGCACCCGAACCATCACGAAGGGGCAGACCGCGGAGGTCCGCCCGAAGCACGTATGCCTCCGAGCAGGCAACCGAAGACGAACAGAACGATGATGGCCACGGCGAAGATGAACCACCTCTGGCAAACCAGGACGGCGACCAACACCAGGAAAATGAGGTAAGTCGGCCGAGAGCCGAAATGCGGCGCATGGAACGAACGAGACAGGCGAGAGCGAGCAAGCGGCTACGCACGGGGCAATACACACCTCCCCAAAGCGAGAGGAGATTAGGCAGCAAATGGCAATATTGCAAGCGGAGATTCGAGCATGCAACCCATAACAATGCATCAAAACAACACTACGACAACCCCACAACTCGGCCAATACATGGCCGCAACACCCACGAGAGATACCTCGAGATCATGGTTTACCGAGGACGTTCGACCCGAAATCCCGCTGTCGGAAGGCCTACGAAAGCACCATGGCCTCCGGGCTACAAGCCCATGGTCCTGCCAGTACAATGGAAAAACAGATCCACGGCAATTCGATGAGTTTTGAGGCGGCAGTTGCCTCCGCGGGAGGAAATGACAGTGTCCTAGCCAAATCCTTCGTCATCGCCGCGGAGGGCGACGCACTGACATGGTACTCCATGCTGCAGCCCAGCACAATCTACTCATGGGAGAACCTGAGGGATAAGATAATCGCCAATTTCAAAGGTTTCTCAAGTGAGTCATTGTCGTCGGCGAACTGTTCGGCAACAAACATGACAAGGGAGAGCCGTTAAGGGATTACTTCGAGAGATTCTTACACCTCGGGCGAAGACGCGGATGTGCCGGATAGCGTCGCAATAGAGGCAGCAATTAAAGGTCTCCGCATCGGACCCTTCGCAAGCCACTTAGCGAGGAAAAGCCAGCCACTATGGAAAAAGCTGCATGAAGAGTTCGAAAAATACTGCACGAGATCGGACAACGACCCTCGGAAAAGAGGCGGACGAAGGTGAAGGCCGGAGCAAAAGGTATTCGGCGAGGAACAGCAATAGGGACAATAGGTCCTATGACAGACAGAATTCTCAACAAAGGCAAGTCCTTAATGTGCAAAGCAGCCCGGCCTCGGCGCCGACGGACGAGCCGGGAAACGGTCGAGATGCAAAGGCTCGAATAACAGAATTTCAACAAGAACAAGTCGAAGAACTGGAATAAGAACCGAAGCCGAGAAGACATTATTGTATCTTCCATGGGGAAGAAAAGGGCACGGCACCAAGGAATGCCCCGAAACCAAAGAAACAATGGATCGGATGAAGATCAAGCAACAAGCTGCCTCCACCTGTTCGGGAACCGGCCCGGACAAGTGAATCACACCTTCACTCGGCAACACCATCGCAGTACAACCCAAGCTACCCGGGGTACACCAATGGTGTTTTCTCTCGAGAACGTCGCACGCAGATACCCACCGTCCCTACCGGCATGGCGGCTGTGCGGTACCGGATGTCTCGGACGGCAACCGGGCACCCGTCGGAGCGGAGAGTGCGATCACTTATGTCAACGCTTGACCCCCACAGATATCCATGGTAGAAACACCTCAGTCTTCACATCACCAGCAACAGAAGCAGTACGCAGCACTACCTCCACCTCCGCAACAAAGGCAATTTGAGGCCCTACCAGCACCTCCGCAGCAGGTCACCTGCCCCAGTACCATGCCAAAGGCTGAACCTCCGATTGAGAATCAGATGAACCCCCATTCTGCTCTGCCCACAATAGGAATGATACTACCGATAGCCGGCGGTTCAGCGATGGAGTTCGAGACAAAGAAACAGAAAAAAGATCACCTCCGATTGGTGAATAATGTGGGGCATGCGGGGAGCACACCGAACAACAGAGTGGTCTAAGGCCCAAATCAGTTTTTCGAGAAGAGGACCTCCGATTGGAGAGTTACCCTCACACCGATGCAATGGTCATAAAAGCGAATGTTGCGGGATGGGAGATAAACGAATCTTGGTTGACTCGGGAGTTCGCGAGATATCATTTTTGCAAGCGTGTTTGATCGAGATGAAGCTCGGCGGGTCTCGGCTACAACCACCGAGATACACCTCGATAGGATTCGGGGTAGGAAGATTCACGCGCTCGGGAAAATTTCCCTACCCGTATCCTTCCGGGATGGGGACAAGGCGAGAACGAGAATACATCACCTTTGATGTAGTAGACATATACTACCCATACAATGCAATCTTAGGAAGAGGATTCGCAAACAGGTTCAATGTGGCAATCCACATGGGTTACCTTTGCATGAAAATGCCAGCACTGCATGGAATCATCACGGTTCGAGGAAGCCAGAAGGAAGCCAGAAACATAGAGAGAGCAATATACAAGGCTCACAGAAACATAAACACAGTGGCATCAGATGAGCCACCAGATATGCCCGGAGGAAAGACGGACATGAAAGATCAGGAGGACACAATTACAGTGCCCCTCGACGAGGCAGTGCCAAACAGGAAGGTCACGATCGGAGCAAATCTATCAGAAGAAGAACGGAGAGAATTACTTAGCTTATTGTCCAAAAACAGAGATGTCTTTGCATGGTCGCGAGAAGATCTTAAAGGAATTGGGAGAGACATAATCGAGCACACTCGGATTTAAATGAAAACGTAAAACCAAGGAAGCAAAGGCAGAGGAAAATGTCAGAGGAGCGAACCTTAGCCGCGAAGGCGGAGGTGCAAAGATTATTGGATGCAAACGTCATACGAGAGGTCAAATACTCAGAATGGCTAGCAAATGTGGTGCTTGTCCCAAAGAAGAATGGCAAAATGCGAATGTGCATCGACTTCACTGACCTGAACAAGGCATGTAAAAAAGACCCATTCCGCTACCTAGAATAGACGCCTCGGTTGATAAGGCCGCCGGATGCAAAAGATTCTCCCTCCGGACTGTTTTTCGGGATATCATCAGGTTTGGCTCAGGAAAGAAGACGAGGAAAAGACAAGTTTCACTATACCGATTTGGAACCTACTCCTTTGTGCGAATGCTGAGGGGCTCAAGAACGCAGGGTCAACCTTCGCAAGAATGGTACAAGCTGTACTACGGTCTCGGTTGCGAGAGAAACATCATAGCCTATGTAGATGACATTGCCGTGGTAAGCAAAGAACCGGAGAACCATCGGAAGATCTCAAGGAAACCTTCGCAAACCTTAGGAGGCCGGATTGAAGCTAAACCCGAGAAAAATGTGTCTTTGGAGTCGGCGGGGAAAAATGTTGGGATATGTCGTCGGACCCGAAGGTCTCGGGGCCAACCCGAGACAAAACAAAAGCCGTCTGGCCATGCCCGAGCCATCAAACAAAAAAGAGGTCCGGCGACTCACGGGAAGAATCGCGGCCTTGAACGGGTTTATCTCCAAATCAGTGAACGCTTGCCTTCCTTTCTTCAAGGCACTCAAGGCCAACGAAAAGTTTGAATGGGGACGAGCAATCGAAGCTTTCGAGACGGCTCAAGAAATACATGGTGAGGACCTAATGGTGGCAGCCCGAATAGCGACGAGCCACTCTGTTGTACGTGTCGGCATCGGCGGGGCGTAAGTGTGGTACTCGTGCAAGAGAAACAGATAAATGGTAAGCGGGTGCGGCGGCCGATATACTATGTGTCCGAGGCATTGCAAGGAGCAAAGCTGAACTACACGAGAGATTGAAAAGATAGCGTACGCGATAATCACGGCATCAAGGAAGCTAAAGCACTACTTTCGGGACCACACTATTCGATACCGGCATGCGGCCACGGCCGAGATCCCGAACAACAAAGAAGCCTCGGGAAGAATTGGCAAGTGGGCTACAGAGCTGTCTCGGTTCGAGATCAAGTTTCTTTGCAAGAACAGCAATCAAGTCGCAAGCACTAGTGGATTTTCTCTCGAGAATGGGTGCCAACAAATACCTCCGAATCAAAATCGGAGGTATCCCCTTGGACACTTTACACGGACGGTGCACAGGCGATCCGGGGGCCGGGGCCTCCGCAATTCTGTTTTCACCATCGAGTCGGGACAAAATATGCGGCTAGACTATGCTTCAAAGCAACAAACAATATAGCGAGTATGAAGGTGTCATATTGGGGTTGACAAAAGCAAAAGCACTCGGGGCTACTCACGTCCGGTAAACACGGACTCACGGTGGTAGCGGGACAAGTGGAAAAAGAGTACACCGCGAGGGAACTGAACTCGCAAGATACCTAGAGGTCATGAGAGGCCTTGAGAAGAGATTCAAAGGGTTCACCCTCGGGCACATACCGAGAGGAGAAAACATGGAGGTGACGAGTTGGCAAAGGCAGCGGCAAACAAGCTTGACATGCCGGCGAGGCACCTTTTACCAAGAGGTACAAAGCAACCGGCCACGGCCCGGGTTAAGCGAGAGCATTTGCGGAGGTACTACTAATTCACTCGGAAGGCTGGAGGCAAGCAATCATAGATCAAATCGGTGGCAATCATGTAACCTCGGATGAAGCCGGCTCAACAAGGTGGCGGCTCGAGCAAGAAGCTACTTGTAATAGAGGGACAGCTATTCAAAAAAGGCATAGTGCAACCACTACTCAAATGCCTAAGCGGTGAAGAAGGCCGGGGAACTCCTACGCGGCATTCATGCGGGGATTTGTGGATCCCACATAGGCCCAAGGGCATTATCCGCAAAGGCCATTCGCCAAGGTTTTTTTGGCCCACTCACATCAAAGATGCCCTACGCATAGTGAAGACGTGCGCTTTGCCAAAATTTCTCACCAAACCAAAGCAAGCCGGGGGGAGTCACGGCTCATCCCACCAACATGGCCTATGCGAGATGGGGTATGGACCTCGTTGGGCCGCTCCCACCGGCTCAAGGAGGTAGCAAGTATGCGGTTGTGGCGGTAGAATATTTTACAAGGTGGATTGAGGCCAAGCCACTATCAACCATCACTTGAGAAACTTGTAAAAAGTTTTTTACGGCGAACATAGTCTGCAGATTCGGTGTCCCAAGAACCCTAACGGTAGACAACGGAAAGCAATTCGATTCGACAAGTTCAAAGAGTACTGCGAAGCATTGGTACTCGGCTGGCCTTTGCCTCGTATACCACCGGAGAGTAACGGGGCGGTTGAGAGGTCCAATAGGATCATATTCTCGGCAATCTCAAAAACGCTACACGGCCCGAAGAAAGGAAAATGGGTAGAGGAGTTGCCTAAGGTCGTGTGGTCTCACAACACCAACATCTCACGAGCCACCGGCTTCACACCCTTCAAGTTACTATATGGGGAAGAGGCTATGATGCGGAAGAGTTAAGAAACCAAAGTCTCCGGGTCACAAAACAAGCACTAGCGAGAAAATGAAGAGTACTGACAAAGAGATGATAGAGGAGAGAGATTAGAAGCTGTGGACAACATAATCAAGTACCAAAATCAAACGAAGAAGTGGAGGGATGCCAAAGTGGTAATCAAAGACATCAAAGAAGGAGATTGGGTCCTCCATAGGAAACCAAATGCACCAAACGCAGGGGAAGCGCAACCAAAGTGGGAAGGACCTTACCTAGCTCACCAAGCGGGGAAGGAAAGGATCATTCCTCTTACAAGATGAAAATGGGAAAGTATCAACCCACACACGGAATGTGGACAACCTCGGGAAATACTAAATCTAAAATGTAAGGAACCTCCGTAAATCTATAAGCGGGGGCATCCAGTAGTTCATTTTCGTGTTTCTTTTCTATAAACGGATTGCACTCTTTTCCTCACGCGGGGACTCCTTATCGGAGGTGAGGTTTTTAACGAGGCAACTCCGTTGTAATCAACCTCTCGCAATATATAAAGAGGACCCGAGAAAGCTTGACGAACGGCAAAGTCGAAAGCGGCCGGCAACGCAGCCGCAATATTCGACGGAGCTTTAAGCATCGGAAGAGGTCACTTCAAACTTCGCCTTGGCCGGCGGACCTCAAAAAGATTTGTAAGCGACCTCCAAAAAGGTTGAAAACCCTTGGAAAAAGACGATCGATCGAGGCACTAAGGGGTAAAAAAAGCCAAAAAAGGCATCACCAAAATCGGAAAAAGACCCAGCAGGCAGCTAGGGCACCGATATCAAAGCAAAGATCGCTTAATCAGCCAGTGGCCTCTCAGGCCCCCGCAAGATTAGCGGAGACATGCCAAACACGATAAACGAGAACTGAAGCAATCAAAGCAATCTAATCGACATAAGCAAAAAAGGCCACCGAAAGCAAAGAGAAGGTAACACGACTGCTGAGCAAGCCACTCCAGTCCATTAATTTGCATACAAGCATGAAATTAAGGCTACAAGAATCACCAATGCCCTAGCTCTAACTAGTATAGACTTTAGAGAAGGTGCGCTACTTTTTACTATTACAATCAGCAAACGAGCCTGCAAAAGAGCAAAGAGCGCTGCAATTCTCCATCGCCGAGAAGGAAAGGAGCCTCAGTACTGACGGACTTCGGCTCCTGGTACCCAAGACACAAACTGCCAACCGACACACCTCACACTAGCCCGTCCTACTACACACCTCAGAAGAATAGGCCAAGCAGCAAGCACAGGTGTATTCGTAGCCGGATACCACTCCAGACCTCTCAGCAGAAGAGAGACGCACCATTGTGATATAGCTATTACGAATTCTTACTCAGTATCAGCTCAAGTGCATCTAACAGCAAGACCATGCTCTTACTAAACCAAAATCTTGGCAAAAACTACACCAAATGACCAAGCATCACCAGAAACCATAAGCCTTATATAGCCCTAGGGAGGAGAAAGGCAAATAAATGCCCTGATCTGCAATCTAATGCATTAAAAGACCAAGATCTGTACCATAACCCGTAGTAGCAATCAAGCGCATTCAACCGCAGAGTACCATCAAGGCGGCCGTTCGGTCCTCGAGCAATCATGATAGCATATCACGAGAAACCAAACACAAGATCCACAGCATTTACTAAGAAGTGTACCAAAAAGGTCAGAGACATTTAAGTCAACCAGCCATACCAAGGCCTATAAAAGGGAAACGTTTTCAACATCCACCCCCAGCATCACACACGGCACAAGTCAAGAGTAGGGGGGATGGAGGTTGACGTATATTTACAAGAGTTTCACAGTAGCAATAGAGAGACGGCGTAAGAATTCGTAAGCGAGGGCCACATAGACCAAAATGCACACCACCCTTTTCTTGAGCATGCACCAACGAGCCTTTCCTCGGGGAAGAAAACGGGCTAGGGGGACACCGCGTAAGAATTCGTAACGTCCCCATCCCGATAAAAATCGCTCGGCAAAGGCGTGGAATGTCACATGAAAGTGAGCCGAGGACGGGTGGTACCTAGTGACAAGTTGAGAGTCCCCATTAGCAAGGGACCATGTCCAATTAGCTATAGTAGGAGAAAAGGCAGCACTAAGACCCTAATCTCCATTCCTTAGCATGGAACCTTGTAACCTAGCAACCGACCATTCAAAAAGATCAATAAAAGGTACCCGACAAAAAGTCTCCGGAATCTGACCAGTAACCTCCGCGTACAATTCAAACATGGTATGGACTAGCGTTGCAACGCGCGAAGATGAGTTTACAAAACTACACGCAAGCAAAGACAATACCTCTGTTTTAATACCTTAGCTCAGAATCAGGTAACACTGGCATATGACACACAAAAAAAAAACACGTATACGATAATCTAAGATTTCTTCCATAACTTCCGCGCACGAAATGAATACATCTGAGTTCCATTACACAATGTCAGACAAATCTCTGGTAAAAGGCCAAAAGTAAACACATACATAGCCTCCGAACAAAAGGCAACGAGAAAAAAGAAACATCTCATGGAAAAAACAGGCGAGCGCCAAATTCAACAAGGATCCCTCCATGCTAGCGACCCAACGAAGGTGTCGCGCCTATCGTCCAGCTGAGCGCGAACAAATTCAAAAATATCATCAACGCTGCGATGAGGGAACACCGTCGCCGGCAATCCCACGAAAACCGCTAACGTAAACACCATCGCGCATAAGGGTTGCGGGTTCCACCTCTGCACGGGCCCTAAATCGGAGACTGCGCGGGAGGATTGACACATAAGTTTCATTACAATACGCGCACACCGGGCGCCACGGCAAAAGTAACAAGTGTTTTTACATCATGAGAGACGAGAAAAGTGAGACCCTAGTCTACCTCCTCCCCGCGGACGTCGTGGGCCTCAGCGGCTTTATCGGCATCTCCATCTTGCCTCTCTTGTAATGTCTCCGCGGCAGAGCTGGCACGAGCTTCAGAGTGTGCCTGGGTTTCCGTCGGAACCTCCATCTCAGCCTGTATCCTTGCCGGAGACACGGTTGCCTGAGGAGCTTGAGAGCCTCCGCCGCAGCTTGGTTTGGAAGTCTCGCCAAGGACGGGGACACCTTTCATCACAAGTCTAACCGGTGTCCGACCTCCGGCGGCAGCCTTAAAACACGCAAAACATTAACTTCATAAAGAACCAAAAGAAGAGACAAGCAGAAAAGACAAAGGGAGAAAATGTTCACCTTCCGCATCGCGTGAGCAGCGGCAACAGCCTCCGCCCTACCAAAAGGTGCCCAGAAAGACTTCAGGAACTTCTGCACCGTTTTGCGGATCGGGCGGGAGGTCTCCCCAAGCTCTGACGAATCGGAGATCTCAGGAAAATCTACAGTGCCGATATCGAGACCTCCACGAATCAAGCTCTTCAATAACCCAGTAGCGGAGGCCCGTGCCGCAAAATCAGACACACCTCCGACAAACAGGGACAGCTTTGCCAAATTAGACTTGATCCAAGACATCAAGCCCGTGGCGGTGCAATCGCGGGAAGAGGAGAGGCAATGCCGCCCGAATTCCTCAAGGGTAGACAAGTACGCCTCCGCAATCTCAGCGCCAGCAACCCGGATCGCCTCGATCTCCGCGGTCAATCTCTCCGCCTCCTTCTTGATGGTCTCCGCGTTCTCTTCCATGGAAGTCAGCTGAGTGCGGAGGTTCTCAGACACCTCCGTCGCTTTGTTGGCACGTTCAACAGCAACGTCCTTGGCTTTGTCGGCGGTTTTAAGTTTCAGCTCCAAGTCCTCGACCCTTTTCATCAGGACCTCCGACTGTTGCTGTGCGGCCTCCAAGTTAGAAACCTTGGCCGCAAGATCAGTCTTCTCGCGGCCAAGGGTCTCCACTTCTCCCTTCAGGACCTCAATAGCTTGAGTCCGCTGAGCAAGTTCCACAGCTCCCCGGTGTTCAACGGCGAAGGCCATGTGGTGAGTCTGTATCCAATAATAGAGCAGTGAGAAACAACAAGCAAAAGATGAAAAGGCAATAGGCCAAAGCATACTCACCATGCAGTGGTGCTCCAGTTGAAGACGCAGGAGGCGTTCGAAGGTAGTTGTCCACTTGGGCTGAAGCCAAAACAAAAGAGAAACCAAAAAACAGAATAAAATGAGTGCAAACCCAGAATAAACGAAAACATACGGAGATGACGGTGAATCTTTTGGCAAAAACCTCCGTAATGTTCGAAAATATCATGCACATTTAAGCCCCACGCACCGAACGTCGCGGAGGCATCTGAGAAAACAAAGACATGTAAACGTATTCTCGTTAGCAGGTCGTACAACACCGCGTTAACCAAAATAAGGCGCGAGTAGAAGGCTTACCTCCGCCAGAAGTGAAACCTCCGCCCGGAGGCTGAGTACGAGCACCACGCGCTGGAAACACGCGCGCCAGATCAATGCCTGGCGGAGGCATCATCCTCCCAGCAATACCGGCCAGCTCAGCTGCAGAACAAAAAGGTCTCCTCAGACTCAATGTTACAACAGACGTCCAAGAAAAACAACCAAGGTAGAAATTAACTTACGAAGAGAAAGCCCGCCCACCGGACCCTTGTCCCCAGGAGCGGAGGCCCGTCCTTCGCCGGAGGCCTGCCCGGCGGCGGCCTTGTCAGCAACAAATTCAGCATCAGATGTGCTTCTCGACAGCTTACGGCCAGGACTCCCAACAAAATCATCACCGGAGACTTCGTCGGGGATATCACGAACCCGATGAGTCGGCGAGAGTGATGCCTCGGCATCCCGGCCTCCTCGTCCTCCCCGCTTCTTCCTCCTCTTCACCGGCCTCGCCGTCTTCAGAGCTAGACAGCTCGGCAAAAGCACTAGGAAAGGGATGGAGAGACACCTCCGGCGACGGAGCCCGTGCAGAAGCAGAAGGTTGTGAAGCCAGCTTTGTCTCCGCCGTAGGCAAGGGCTTAGCGGACGCCCCCACCTCCTTGGCAACCTCTTCTTCCCCGTCGTCGCCCTGGTAGCCAGCCTCAGATGCATGCGGAGATGCGAGATGTGGAAGCCTCAACAACCTCGGCTCGGAGGTCTTCTCCTTCTTGGAAGGCCCGCGGCCAACACACGAACGTTTCCCTCTTTTTTGACGCCTCCGCCTTGACCGTAGCAACGGCGGAGGCATTCTTCAATGCCCTTGACTCTATCTTCGGAGCACCTTGCCGGGGACAGCCGGGAGGAATAGGGGATTTGAAGTTCCTCAAAGACGCGGTTCGGCGCGGCATGAAACCAGCCTCCGCCTTCCGCGCAAGGTATTCACGTTCGAGACCTCTCCGATTAGCTCCACAACTCTCCTTTCAATACGGTTGACGAAATTGGTCCCGTCTCCCCTCGAGGTAACCGAGACCGAAGACGGGGCACGGTATGCCCGCAGCTTCTCCGAAAACCGGCAATTCCTTCCGGACAATCTCAAACTTGGGCTGTCCTTGGCCAAGGGCCAGCGGCCGGAGGCCACTATCTCCTCCGAAGGTCACGACCTCGGAGTACTTGCAAGCCGAGCGCGAAGGCCTTTCGACGGGACTTCTCGCGGCGGCGCTGCAGCGGAAGACGGCGGGAAGAGGTTTCAAATTGGTGTGTGGCTTCATCTCCGTCATAGCGGAGGCCGGGGGTACCTCACAATCTTATTGCCGTCGTCATCCTCCCCGGTGACACCAACGGTGCCGCACGTAGAACCAATAATCCATCCAATTGGTGGCTCCCACTTGCCCTTCGACACCACGAGATCTCCAATCGCTCCTCCTGAAACCTCTTCGCCATAAAGGTACAGGCCCCAAACTGTGCTTTCACTTTGTCCTTGCCAAATGACCGTGGTTGCTTCTGCAGTTCATAGTGCCTCACAAAGGCATTGACATCAGTCTCTCCGCCATAAGACTCCACTGCCCAGACAAACTTGCTAAGGTTCAAGAAGGCATGAGGCGTAAGGTGGTGAATTTGAGCATTGAACTCCCCCAGAACTCTCCTCAGAAAAGGATGGGCCGGCAGCCGAAGGCCGCAAGTAAAGCAATCCAAAACGACCGCATACCCCGGGCGGGGTTGGCTCGATCTCGACCCCGGGAGCTTGGCACGTCCAACCGGGATAAGGCCTGTTGCTCAAGGTCTTCGATCATCGCCTTGGTCATCTTGCTAGGACCAAAATCGTAGGTAATAGCGGCCATACCTCCGAATTTTGTGTGAAGGAATGAGGTCTTCGACGGAGGCTTCAACGTCGGAAAGAGACTCTTCCCGGGTCCCTAGCCTTCGCCGCGACAAGCATACACTTCTCAAAGAGATCCGGCCAATCTCCGACCTTCACTCTCGAAACCGGGAATAAGGACCGGTGTAGTGGTGGCGGAGGCAAGCGCGTCGCAGCGGAGGTGCCACGGTCGAGAGCGGAGGCAACAAGCAAGCGCGGAGGTGGCGTGAGAAGCGGTGGAGAAAACTACAGCCCGAGAATTACGGCGCGGGGTAAAAAACTCTCACCTACCCCCTCCCCTTTTATAGTGGCCGAGCGACGGGTCCGAGAAGGAACCGTCCCTCCACCGCAACGGTCACATATCGCACGGTCAGAAAAGACCCTCAATATGCCAAAGAAAAACCGAGGTCCACCCAAGACGTGCCAGGGGGGGGGGGGCCATGGTCTCCGCTGGTCAAGCCAGGAATTGATGGCCAGGGCCCGCCTCCGCTGGACCTAACCCTCAAGGGGGGAATGTTGGGAAAAGGCATCTCAGCAGCGGAGACATGGCACATGCTCGCGGGCGATTGGCACCACACTTATCCTATTTTGTTGTACATGCTTTTGTTGTGCGGGGGTGATCGGAGACCACACGACCGTGCGTCGCGGTACCTCCAATTGGAGGGCGGAGACATCGGGACGGTGATGAAGACCTTAGCCCCCGGGCGAAGGCATCGGCCGGGGACTAAGGCATGCGGCCTCGGCGGAGGCACGGGCCGGAGACAAAGACCCGGCCTCCGTCGGAGGCATCGGGTCGGGACGGCGATGAGGACCTTAGCCCTCCAGGCGGAGACGTCGGCCCGGGGACTGAGGCATGCGGCCTCTGTCGGAGACACCGGGCCGGAGACAAAGACCCCGGCCTCCGTCGGAGGCATCGAGTCGAAGACCTCAAGGCGGAAGCATTGAGACGACGGCGGAGGCCACCGGCCTGCGCTGAAGCGTCCGGCCCATGGAAGACGGCCCGCCAACGGCCCGGGAGCAAGGAAGACGTAGAACGCTTGGCAGGCCCAGGAGGAGCCCACGGACCGGTGAATACTCCAATGGACGACCTTCCCCCGCCAGCCCCACCTGGAAGGGTCATAGGATTAGGGTTTCCCTGTTTCCCCATTGGGGCTGTATTGTCTTTTTGTACCTGGGAGCTGGACTGGCTATATAAGGAGCCCCCCAGCCCCTGTTGTAGAGGATGACTGGCTGGAGTGGAAGAGTTTCCCTTCTTCACGCTCTAGCGTTGTAATTGCGATTACGATTGAATACAAAACCTGCTGGAACCGCGTTCCAACACATGGAGCCACACCCAAGATGGACTTACTAACCCAAAAGAGGCTTAAAAACATTGGACGAAAATAGATCATTTGGAAAAGATGAGCAGACTCATCGGGGCAGTGAAGACAAAAGGCTCTGCACATCATGTAAGGTGCTGCAAAATACCTGTAGTATAATTGGTAACATGGAAATGATACGCAATATCAATTAGGCAATGTGAATTAGGAAAATTAATAAAGGTCCTGCATGTACTTAACCAAAATTTAGCTGTTACCAAATTAGCAATTTGGAAGCAAGTGCAACCGCCAATTAGGCATCACGTATGGGAGATGCATACAGTTGTTGACAAAAGCAACATCTGTAGCGGCATTAGATCGAACACCGTAGCTACACGGAAATAGCGTATTACGCTAGGACGAAGGGCCTGCAGACGAATAGGAAGATAGGCATGCAAGCAAGACGTCGGTACCTGATTTGCTGCCGCTGGAGTCGTTGTGCGCACCAGTAGTATGTCTGCACCGCTGAAGTTTAGCCACGGTGGGGCTGCCGTCGTGGCTGAGCACAGCGTCAGCCCCCGAGGAGCAGCCGCACCGTGACATGCTAGATGGCGGTGGTAGGCCATGGCCTAGGCAGCAGAGAGGACATGGGCGGCGCTGGCCGCTGGGTTGAGGATAGATATGTTGGGGACGGAGGGGACGGGGTGTCGCGGCGCGGAGGATGGTCGGGGACGGAGAGGATGGGGGCGATTCTTTTCTTTTACGCGTCCCGGGGTGGAGAGGTTTCTCGAAGAATAGAGGTGGCGAGCTTGTGGCCGTTGATGCCAAATCTAAAGGGCAGGAAAAGAGGGTGACGTGGCTAAACATAAGGAGGATAAATGGTATACGAAAATAAGAGTATTTAGTAGATTGATCATAGATGGGCTAATGCTTTTAACTGCTGGATTGATAAATGGGCTCCGGTGGAGCTAAACCGTAGTAATATACATTATACCTGGACAAATAGGCAGGACAGTCCTATCATGTCTAAGATTGATAGAATTTTTGTGAATACAGAGTGGGAGCAAACTTTCCCTTTAGCCAGAGCAAATGGGCTGGATAGATATCCTAGTGACCATAATGCTCTAGTATTAGACTCTGGGGAAAGCTGTGATAGGGCTAAGAAAATTTTTAGGTTTGAGAAATGGTGGACTCATAAAGATAGTTTCAATAAGATAGTAGAGAAAGTGTGGAGTTTTCCTTGCAATGCTTCAAATAGCTTGGATGTTTGGCAATTTAGGATATGAACCTTGAGGATGTTTACTAGGAGATGGGCAGCTAATGAAGTTGCAGCTATGAATAAATAGAAGAATGAACTAGCTTTAGAATATAATGATTTGGAGAGAGAAATGGAAAATAGAGATTTGTTTAATAGTGAATTAGAAAGATTTAGGATGGTGTCCAAAGAACTGGATAAAATTTGGGCACTTGAAGAGATTAAGGCTAGGCAGAGATCTAGAGATAGGAATATTCTAGAAGGGGACAGGAACACTGCATATTTTCATGCAGTTGCTAATCAGAGGAATAGAAAGAAAAGGATAGAAGTTCTAGAGAATCCTAATGGTCAGTTGGTTTCTGACCAGACAGGGATGATAGAGGTTGCTGTTAATTTTTATAAAAAAATGTTTGCTAAGGAAGATAGACCAGATGTTAGCCTAGCCCCAGAGTTTTGGGAATCAGGTGACCTGGTAACTAGAGAAGAAAATGAATTGCTGACAGCTCCCTTCACTGAAGAGGAGATTAAGTCTGTAGTTTTTAGTTGTTATACAGATGGAGCCCCAGGTCCTGATGAGATCTCTTTCATTTTTTATCAAAAGTACTGGGATGTGATTAAGGGAGATCTGATAAATATGTTCAATGACTTCCATCAGGGCAAACTAGACCTGTACAGGCTAAGTTTTGCTATGGTAACCTTGATTCCTAAAGAAGAAGGGGCTAGGAATATGAAAAAGTTTAGACCTATTAGCCTTATTAATTGTAGCTTTAAGATCTTTTCTAAGGCTTTAACTCTTAGATTAGGTAGAGTCATCAATAGATTAGTTTCTCCAAATCAAAGTGCCTTTATACAAGGCGGATACATTCTGGAGAGTGTGGTAGTAGCTCATGAACTAGTTCATGAGGTCCATAAAACTAAAGAGGCAGGTTGTATTATTAAGTTAGATTATGAAAAAGCCTATGATAGAGTAAATTGGGACTTTTTGTTCGAGATTCTTCAAACTAGAGGCTTTGACTCAAAGTGGGTTGAGTGGATTAGCAATATAGTTAAGCAGGGGTCTGTAGGGGTAATGGTGAATGGAGAGGTAAGTAAGTTCTTCAAAACAGGGAAAGGACTTAGACAAGGTGATCCCCTGTCCCCTTTGTTATTCAATCTAGTGGTAGATGTATTAACTAGAATGTTGATGAAAGGAGCTATGGCAGGCTTGATTAAGGGGTTAGGAACTAGCTTCACAGAAGAGGGGATAGTGTCACTGCAATATGCGAGATGACACAATCCTATTCTCTCGATAATAATGTAGAACACCTCGAAACCCGAAGGGTATTCGATGTGGTTTGAGCAAATTTCAGGGATGAAAGTGAACTTCCATAAAAGTGAAATAGTACCTATGAACCTACAAGATGATGAGGCTCAGAGTATTTCCCAGTTGTTTACCTGCCCCCTAGGTGCTTTCCCCATTAAGTATTTAGGGGTCCTTTACATTATGAGAAACTAAAAAGAGAAGATATTCAACCCCTAGTAGATAAGATGCTAGGTAGAATTGCAGGGTGGAGGGGTAAACTGTTGTCTCATGCCGGGAGAGTGACTCTGATCAGAGCATGTTTGACTAGTATTCCCAGATACTTATTATCCTTTATTAGATTTCCCAAGTGGGCTATTAAGATTTTAAACTCCCATTTAGCTAATTGTCCTTGGAATGATAGTAATGCAGACCATAAGATACATTTAGCTAACTGGGATAGTGTGTCTATGCTCAAAGATTTTGGAGGACTAGGTATTCCAAATCTGAGGGATTTGAATCTATGTTTACTGACCTCTTGGGTTAGAAGATATGAGCTGGATAAAGGGAAGTTGTGGAGAAAGTATATAGATCACAAATATGATACAGAAAAACCAAATATTTTCTGTAGCTCTAGTGTAGGGTCTTCAAAGTTCTTCAAAAGCATTATGTGGGCTGCTAAGGCTGCCAAAATGGGCTATAGATGGAAGATAGGTAATGGGAGGAAGATCAAATTTTGGGAGGATAATTGGCTAGGGACTTCGAGTTTAGCTATCCAATACTGGGAAATTTATGTGTTAATTCATGAAAAATCTGGGACAATAGCTGATCTGTGGGATGGCTGTGACCTGAAATGTACTTTTAGGAGAGGAGTTGATCAAAGGTTGATGAATCTTTGGGAGGAAATAGTACAACTAGCTTCTACTATAGAGTTTACTGATGAGGATGATGCTTTAATTTGGCAATTTACTTCGAATGGCAAGTATTCTTCACAATCCCTGTATAGGATAGTCAATTTTAGAGGCATCTCCCCACCTGTGTTTGTACCTGCGGTTTGGCAGATTAAAATACCTCCTAGGGTACATTTTTTCTTTTGGCTCTTGTCTAAAAATAAAGTCTTGACTAGGGATAATGTCAATATCAGGATTAAACTGGATGATCTGTCTTGTTCGTTCTGCTCAGAAGCTAAAAATGCTTGTCATCTATTCTTTGATTGTACTGTTGCTAAGGCTCTTTGGAAAGTAATGTCTGAAGTACTTGATAGGGAAGTAGGAAAGGATTTCTTGTCAATTGGGCAAATGTGGCTTTGCAATAAGAAATTCTTAGTGGGTAATATGTTTTGTGCTGCTGCCCTGTGGGGGCTTTGGAAACTAAGAAATGGGATTTCTTTTCAGGGAATACAATGGATGGATCTGGAGTGTCTGCTCTTCAGCATTGCAGCCATGTTGCATTCCTGGATGATACTTTGTCCACAGGAGAGAAGATCGGAATACGCTGGAAGATTGATGAAGCTCAGGGAGGTGGCCACAAGACCAAGCAGGATCTGCTGGAGGGGAGGGGCCTTGATGAATGGGACCTGATGATGTTCAAGAGAGATTTGAACTGGGGGAATGCTGAAGTGCCAGAGCAGATCAAAATGAAGCTGGAAGCTGGGGAGAAGAAAAGTGGTGGAGGCAAGAAATGGTCTAGTCTGATGGGGCTGAAGGAAGCCACCGAGTAATAGTTGTAATCGCTGTGTCGAGTGTCTTTGCTGGTGTGGGCAGCAGGTTTCCTTTTTCTATTAGGAGGGTCAGCAAGTTCTTCGGAGTGTCGTTTAAAACTGGTGGATGAGTTTCCCACCTAAATGCTATGAATGCTGTTGTCCTTGCTTTGCAATGACTGGGGTTATGCCCTTTTATTCTGAAAAAATATGTTACAATCAACACTCAAATAAAGTGGTTAAGTTAGCACTGCCGAATATGTTCCAGCTGCTCTGTTGTAGCAGCGTTTATTTTCTTGGTAGAGTTTCAAGCTTTATATGGCAACAGCTATCAATATAGCATCAAAATACTCCATCAGCTGTCTTCTTGCCATCTTACGACGACCGGAGGTAACTTGGAAGGAAATGATGCTCATGAGCATGTCCCTCCTAGGCAACAATGGCCATTCCCAGGTACAGTGGCACCAGCAAGTGTGGCATTCTCCATCTGCCACACATCGGCCGGCTTTACCTTCATGGGCGTCCGACCAGCCGCATCTCGGGTGGAGGTGCTTTAGTGCTTTACCTTCACGACAGAGCGCAATTGGCGAGGTTTCTTGGTTATGCATCCCAACATTGTTTTCCTCGCCAGGCGCATGAGTCAGCCGCTGGCCCAGTACTATCCATGTGGAGCTCGTCATCCTTAGTCTGTTGGTCAGCCAGCCATTGTTGTCCTCGCAGTGTATGCAGGGCAGCCACCGTCCTCTGCATGGTCCGTGCATGCGTCCAAGAGAATGACTGAATTGGAGATAAGCTGCTAATGGAAGGGATGGAAATAAGAGCCAGTGGGTCTGCACATATTAAAAGTATAAAATTTAAAATAGAATAAGAAATAATTTAGTCAATCTATGGCTGATTTAGCATGTCTTGTAGCCGAGTTTATTAAACTTGCTCTACTAAAACTGCCTCTATAATTGTTTTTTCGTAATGGTTTTAAAACCGCCATGAATCAAAGGCCACTATAATCCATGGCGTACTAATGGTTTCTAAAAAACCGCCCTAAAAATTTGATTTTGAGCATCTCTAGAAGTCTTCGATGGACTGCATTGGAATCTTACTATTACTAATTAGAGGCTCCAACGGAGGCTCCACATTAATTCTCACCAGATGCTCTAGGAAAAAGATAAATTCAAGAAATTCTCACAAAAATTAGAAACATCCGGCCGTTAATCCAGTAGCCTCTAACAATATTAGCCATCCGATCTATGACACTTCCTATAAAATTATCCACAATTGCCATTATGAAAATACCATAAAATAACCCCCTACATATATATTGTATTTACCCACCATTGCCATTATAAAAATTTATTATAACTAATTTGAGTTCATATAAAAAAAACTTACGTACAGATCTTGCCGGCGAAGGTACCTCCTCGATCTTAGCTCTGTCTCTCTCCCGTGGAAAAAAGTTATTGTCGCCGCCGCTTCCTCATAAAGGCAAGATTCACATGGAGTTTCAATCTGGAAAAAGAAGTCACAAGATTGTGTTGCTTTCTTTCCAATCGATGGCATTAAGCCTAGGTTTCCATGGTGAAGTTGCTCTTCCTTTTGTTCCAGATCTGCTGTTTAGTGTAGTTTCAATCTGATTGCTACTTGATCTTCTGTTGTGGATCTCAAAGAGGTGATGTAATATATATACCATTATGATGCATTAACGCAGAGCTAAGATAGAACCTGCCATCCGCCCGTCCTTCATCATCAGCCTGGACATGGAGCGCAGCTCAAGGTTTTGGGATTCATTTTGGAAAAAAATTCGGTCCCAACCGAAATGGAAGAAATTCGGGAAAATTCGGACTCAATTCGGTGAATTTTGGAATATGAATGAGATAACTCAATTCGGAGCTCATCGAAATGGACGAATTTCGCCGAGATTCGGAATATTTCGGTCGAATCCCAGAACCTTGGCGCAGCTCCAGTATGAAAAGCACATATGGCCAGAAAATATGTCAACAAGAACAACCTAGACAAACATGGACCATGGATGAGGCCAAGGGTACCGTGCGTACAATATATACTGTACGTACAATCGTGCTCTCTTTCCATATGGCATGTATTCCCCTCCACCGACGAGTTGTCAAGTATTCTGCCACGAAATATCCTTTCGGTATATTGAAGTCTGAAGGAGGTGTTGGGTGATGCATCGTCATGATTCCATACAGGTCAGAGCTCAATTCTGAATTCAGAAATCCTTTCATGTGCCATTTAGTCACTCTATTCATGATCAAACTAGATTCAAGAAAAAGGTTATCATAATTTTATTTCTACATAGGCAAGACTACAAATTATGGTATTTTTTTCTCGAATACGCACGAGAATGTGCGTATCTTTGTATTAGAAGAAAGCAACTGTCTCAAAGAATTACAGGGAGCCGCAGCCGGCTAAAGAAAACAAGATCGTAAAATTACATTGCTGAAACAAAAACATTCTCTCCTGGTCGTCGATGTCATCACAAAATTATCGTTCTGAGAGCTTTCGAAGTCCAGCTGCACCGGCAAGATCCAACGGTCAGCTTCACACTTGATTAGCTGAAGCACGTCCTGAATCGTCATTGCCGCTCCTCTGAAGCAACGCACATTTCTTTCCTTCCACACTTGCCAGGATATGAGGGCGAATAGGCTGTCGAGTCCTCGCCTGTGGCCGGTCGCCAATGAACGCAGTCGTCGCCACCAAGAGAGGGTCGATGAAGTGTACGCCGGGGTCGCCAAGTTTAGAGCCTGGAGGGTGCAGAACCATACCTCCCTAGAGAAAGGGCAAGCGGCGAGGATGTGATCAATGGACTCATCAGGTTGATCACAGAGAAAACATTTGACGTGTGTAGGCAGGCCATGCCGTTGCCTACGATCAGCCGTCCAATGCCTGCGACGCAAGGCGAGCCAAAGAAAAATTTTCACCTTCATCGGCGCCCACGCTTTCCAAATCAACTTGTGGCCGTTGAAACTGAATGAATCTTGATGAAGCATTTCATATGCAGACTAGGCAGTGTAAGCACCATCTGCCGTCCAGCGCCAGATAATCCTGTCGGGTTGGTCAGAGAGCTGGATGTTGGCGACGGCATTCCAGAGATAAGCGAAGTCGACGATCGCCTGGCTGGACGTGGCAGCATTGTAGCCGTTTGTCCATGCTCTGTCGTGTAGTCCTTAAGCTGCACTATGAGGTGGCGCCTTGTATGAGCAGGAACCAGGCTATATACACATGGCGCCATGTCTTTTGGGTTGTGGCCGTCAATCCAAGAATCCTCCCAGAAGAGTGCCTTGACTCCATTGCCAATGATCGTGATGGTAGAGGCCTTAAAGAAAGCCTGCACTTCTCGGCATGTCTTGATCGAGAGCTCACTCCAGGCGCGAGATTCATCAGTGCGCTGCAACCAAAGCCATCTGGTTTGGAGTGCATATCCAGCGAGCTTGATGTCCGAAATCCCCAAGCCGCCTAGATGAGTAGGGCGGCAGCAAGTAGGCCAAGCAACCATGCATTTGCCTTGAATAGATTGATCAGAGCCGGCCCAGAAAAACTTTCCGCACACCGCGTCGATTTCTTTCCTCGCCCAAGCCAGTAGATTTTCAGCCATCATTGCATATATAGGGATCGATCGCAGCACCGATTTGATCCACACTAGCCGACCACTCCTCGCCATGAGTGATCCTTGACAAGGTGGCAGCTTCCTGGCGACTTGCTCCACAGTTGCTTAGAAGGAAGCTTTCGGTATGCGCTGCGTGCTCAGGGGCAGCCCCAAATATTTTAGCGGGAAATTTTGAGTTTGACAGACAAATTATGGTATTTTAAAGAAATCAAAAATGTGTGTTGAGTGATGTGGTAGATTAGTGATGTCAAATAAAATAATACATAGGAGTACAATTCTATTAAGTTATATTTTCGTCGACTCTAATCATCAATATATTATAGTGACAATAAAAATAATTATAATATTATATCTTTTGTATCACTGCAACTGTTATGTACGAATAGACTAAAGTAGACCTCTAATATTCGTTTAAAATATGTTATTGAGAAAAATAATATAAAGTGACCCAAAAAATTTCTATCTAATTAACCACCGACATTATATCATTAGCAATAGCACATAAAATATTCCTAAATCATTATGAAGAAGCCTCCAAAAGTACTTTTATAATGATCTACATTATTCACTCATGTTATTATTAATATACGAAAAACTAACTTGGACATGTGTGAGGCGCAATGCATATATGTAAGTACATGTATCAAGCATGCCAATTTTCAAGCCAAAAAATGTTGTTAAGGTTTCGAGGAAAGATATGGTCCTGAGCATATATGAAGGTACAATGCAAAGGTGAAAATTATGAAAAAGGATAGAAACACATATAAAATGATTAGTATCCAACTCTATAACAAGCGAATAATGATGCGAAAATACTTATATGAGTATTGAATAAAACATATTAAAGATAAGGGATCATAATTTTATTATGAAAGACAATTGAAAATAATGAACTAAACTTATAACTAAACAATCCACATCTATTATATTTTATAAATTACCATTATTGAAGATGATGTATAGTATCCCCTGTGCATTTAGAATGAATGTTAACACCTGAGAAAGAATGTTATCCATCGTTTTGCCGTTATATAAAAATAACAAAAAATATCTCTCATACATGCATGCAAATACTAAAAATATATATCACAGAAAATCATGAACAATATTCATTTATAAAGTACGCTATATATCTTCCAAAATTGTGGAGTTCTACACTCTTAATAAAAGCATTAAACATATACTATGTTCCATCATGTAGATCAAGTAAACATGTATAAACTTACGTATATATATATTTTAATAGCTTATCAAAAATGGAAAATCGTCCCTAAACAAAACCATAGCAACAGCAGGGACAACAGAATTTAGGTTGGTCATCAAACTGTAAGTTTAGATTTTAACAAAATATATATCGTGCTAAAGAAACACCAATCCTAGAAATTCTCCTTAATAAAAACATAACAAAATGTATGGCCATCAAAGCAGACCATAATACCAATTGATAATAGTGGTCAATCATATTTGTTCTATATTCTAAATAATCCATATATGCAATTGTGTAAATAACATAACATGTGGATCTATATTTAAATTACCCACCATTGAAAAAATATGTAAAACGAACCTAAATTTACATCTATTTGCATATATACTATTATGACAACTAATCTATCATAGCCAATTAAACTTGCATATAATCTTTTTTTGCTTTTGTCATTATTTTAGAAAATAATTTATCAACATTCATTGATTACAAAAAAATTAACTGCAAAACATATATACTTTAATACATGACCCAACTATATTAGTATCAATATATTTATGTTTGAAATAGGGAACAAAAATATATGTTTTGTCGCCATGTAGATGATTATATATGTTTCCATAATCATAAAAGAAATATTTTCTTAACTTCTCAGATAATAATGATACTAACAAATAATTTATATGTTTTAAGTTTAGGTATTTATGCATTTTATCTAACTACCTATATATAATATAAACTATTACTGCAATATAACTATTACTACACATAAAATTTCTTGAGAAATAAATTTTATAACATCATGAGAAGTGGGTGTTTGTGCATACGACATGGGGGATACTATAGAGCAAAAACATTATAAGACTTACATCTTCATATCGCCTTTAAGTTAGCCCTTCTACACTATTATAGATCTCATTTCACGCTCAACCACTGATTTTTAAGTGGTGTGAGACATGTATTAAATGTCTATTTATGTCATTATAGTAAGATAAGAGTATATTTTATAACAAAAAATCATCAAGGACAAAAGGAAATATAATAAAAGATACTAGAAGAGTCTGAGCTCAACTTTAGTGTAAAAAGAAACATGTGGTAAATAACACGAAATAATAAAAACTAAATTTTTAGATACAAGATATGGACTACAACAAGAACCATAATAGTTTAACATAATGTTTCAACTAAATATATATAGTAAATATAAACTTAGGTGCCATCAAAATTTGAAGGAAACAACTATTATAGATAAAAAAAATTAGCAATTGATATGTTGGGGCAACTTGATGGATATAATATAGTATCTTTTGTGTCTATTATATTAGAAAAAGCAAACAAAAAACATGAAATTTAATATTAGAGCCAGTGATATTAAACAATAGCTAATTCTTACGTCTCTATAGATTCTATCCCGTGCGAGAGCACGGGTTGATGGACTAGTATCTAATTAATTGGAATACAAAAATAGCTACAAATATCTAATTTAGTCAAGAAATAAGAGAACCTGCAGCTGGATTGAAACTGCTCAAGAATGGAAGGAATATCAATATGCCATACCACTGGCGGCGCCGTACCTTCACTTCACTGATTCGGTGATTCCAATCCTTCGTGCTGCTCCCCTATCTCGGGCGGGTTCCTCGCGAAGGGGGTGAACAGGGGCGATGTCGAGTCTCCGACGGGCTCCTCTGGCGAGGGGGCAAACAGGGGGAGGCCGCGAGGGGCGCACGTGGAGACGAGCAGAACTGGAGGAGGCCAGGAAGTTGGAGGAGGTGACCGGCGGGCGGCGACACGGCAGGTCGTGGGCTCGCGTCGTCGCGCGGCGCGCGTGCGTGAGTGCCTGACGGCGTCCGCGGGTGACCGAGCCAACAAATGAATACTTGCTCCTAAACTTTTTAGGGCACGATAGTGGACCTACTCCTGGGCCCGCCCGTTTCTGTTAGTACACCTTGTATACGGATGGTTTCTAACAATATCTATCTTTATTCATCATGATGAAAACTATCCTCAAATAATTTTTGTAGTACTGAAACCCACGATCCAAACAACGTATATGTTTAGCTGCATCTAAAAGACTAGGCCAATCTCTGAGTCTGCCCCATCACCTTATATATTGTACAGTACCATCACCAATTAATTAATGGTACATATATTTCCGTAATAAAAAATAAGATCATCCGTATGAAGATCAAAGAGCAAAAGGGTACTGATATTTATCGGAAGACAACCGTCCTTATAAAAAGAGTCACTGCCATTCATCTTGTGTCTTGATCTATCGGAAAACTGCTATGCATATATAGTCGCGGCAGTCTTGTCCAATGACACTATCATTCCAAAGCTTATTCTTACATCCTTAGCATAGCTAGTAAATTGCAGGTAGGTATTTAAAACATGCCTGATAAATTAATAATACAGCAGATTTGGCCTAGGAGGCACCGGGAGACATAATCCTGTTTCGAATATTACATATTCAAACGCTTCTTGCAGAATGAGTCCAAGTAGACAGTGAAGCCGTGCTAATGGTCTGAAAGAAGTATTCACCACCGTGTATAGTCTTCATGCTACATCAACCCTTAGGACTGCCCGGGAGAACTCGGCAGCAGGTCCCTTATTGTAAGGCGTGAGCAGTGAAACAAGTTGATGGTTACAGCTACACGGCACAGGCCTCAATGACCTTAGCAACTGGTGGCCGCAAAGCTGCTAAAGTACTAATTATCATCACAAACTTGAGGGAGCCAGATGCAAGGCTTCCATGGAAAATGGTGAAATACAGTGTACCTTTGTAGTATATCATCACCTACCTGTTCTTGACCGCGTTCTCAAAAAAGAAAACCTGTTTCGGGCTCCTGCAAGTATGTATGGGGAGACTGAATAGTAGTTTTTTAATCACAAAAAGGCTATATTAAAACCTTCAGAACTAGCTGGTCTTATGTACATAATTGCATTCAAACTAGTAGTTGTTTTTAGTTTGACATATTTCGAGAACAAGGTTCCTGTGACCTCAACGCTTCAGAGTTTCTTGAAGCTTCTTCGCATCCTTCCGGATGTTTTGGCATTCATTACACTTTGTTATGCTGAGATGGATAATGCATTGCAAAAGCAGGAGGTGGTGTCCTGGACACTTATCAGGAGTTGGTGGCTTATACGCTCATTACACTTTATTTCAATCACTGAAAGCTGGACTATGATATAAAAAAACAAAAAAAATGGTGGCTAGCTAAAAACTAATGGGGAGCAAATGCAGAAGTGGGTAGTCTGGATAGTTCTTTTTTTATGGAACAGTCTGGACAGTTCAAGTTGGATATTACTCCTATAAAAGACATATATAGCCTTCCCACTTGACGTATCCAACGTCATTCACAAGCTTCAGACTTACGGTGTTGAGCCACCCCCACTCCTTCTAGCCATATAGAAATAGAAGGCGTCAGGAAATGTACCTCCTGGCGTGTAAACTGTGTAGCACAACGAGTGGGGATGTAATCTTTCCATGAGTTCAAGTTGCCCTGACTGGCAACATGTTACTACCGCTGTTGGTAACTATGTCTCTGAATCTTAGTCTCCAGCAGCTTATCCAGAGCCTGAACATGTAGCTTGTTTGGCACGTGGACATACTAGCGCACCAGGGCTGAGACAAAGTAGCTCCATCAGGCATCCGAGTACTATGATCAGTGGGCCTGAGTGGGCGTGATTAATCGTCTGTAGCTAAAAAAATGCGAAGCCTGCTAAAATGGACGAAATTCAGAAATTCATGAAAATTCGGACCAGGATTCAACTGTTTTTTTTATAAAATTTAACCCAATTTTGACCCAAATTCACTATTGCGTCCAAATACATAAATGAGACAGCTATGATTTAATCGCTGCACCACATAACCATGCAAGCATTAAATAGAGAACAGAAGAGGGAAAAAAACAGAGAAAAGAACAGAGCGCATCTGCATCTTTACCTTCTTCGCCATGAAACATCCATGACAATCACATTAAACAAGAAGTTGCAACGGAATGGATGGAGATAACCGTGAGAGAGCCAAGCAGTAGGCCAAAACAGTCCGCGCATGGCCAAAATGGCTGCATGGCAAACCGCCTCCATCAATGAAAATAAGACTATGCACTAATAACCACGTGCGACAATGCCCAAGGCTTCACGGACTTCGCTTTCATGTGCCGCTCGCACCCACACACGCTAGGCATCCTAAGACGGCACCTCCTTATATTAAACTAAGCAAGATAAATCTAACTGTCAATGTATTTTGCATTATGCAAGCTATAGTAAACATATGCACTTCTAAATCCCGCGGCAACGTGCGGGAAATCCACCTAGTTTCCATATCTTCTCCACATCCTTCATTATTTAATTTGTTGTTTTACTTTTTTTAATCCAATTTGTTGTTTTACTACTACATAAGAAACATAGTGTAGCTCTGTTAGTTGAATTTTTCCTTTTTAGCCCTCCTTTGTTGGATCTAAAGAATGATGAATCTTGACGTTTCGTGATTTTGTGATGTTTATGTGAATAATTACTATAACTAGTACAATGCCTGTGCTAACACTAGGTGACATTTGGTAGTGAAAAATAAATAACAAATTGGCTTACCTCGGTAATACATAGTTTCAAAAGGTCTAGATCCAATATTATGACAGGAACGACCAGCTCTGTGCCATAGGGAACTTTATTATCCCAGAATCAACAAGCTGCAGAATTATCAAAATGAAGAGATACCTGACCTCTCCTCGGGAATGACCGAAAGGGCCCATTATTGACAATCAGGTGGTGAAGCATAGAAGATCATCACATACTATTCCAGTTTTCAGATCTCATTGATGAATCATGTTGGCAAGCATCCTCAATCAAAAAATGGATTTAACATAAGGCCAGTCACTGAGTGCTCAAATAGATTTCATAAATGGAACAACAACAGTCATAAAAATAAAATTAACAAAACAAGCATAACCAACGACGCTTCAGGAAATAAACCATGATCAGATAAAGAATTAAGGCATAAAGAATTGTTGAAATGCCAATTTGTCCCGAATGTTTATAACGAAGAAGTCATTGTTAGTCAGGTACAGCTTGACAACAAACTGCGCCCTATCTACTGATTCAATTAAATATAATTTTTTTGGTTCCCCGCGGGACGAACCGGCCTGCCATAAGCGGTGAACTGGAGAAGGTACTACTACTACGGCGGCAACGGCGGGTCATTGCAGCTGTAAGCGGACCTGTACGACATCTCCTCGGGCGCATCCCTGGTGGCGGACGACGAGGCTGGGTTGTGGCGCGCGCCAAAAGCAGGGGCGTGCTATTCGCTGCTGGGCAGAAGCAGCGCATGCCCCATCGCAAGTCCATCGACACTTTCGGGCAGAGGACGTCGGTGCACTGCCTTAAGGTCCAGCGGCACCGGCGCCTTCCACCACTACGGACGTTCCATGCCATCCCCCCGCCGTCGTTGCATGATGTTGCCTCGTGGTCTGCATCATCAGGCTGCCGTCGCAGCTCCTAGCGATTGGGCGGTCAGGAGTTGATTGGATGAGCTGATTAGGTGAACAGAGGATGCGGTTGGTAGGCAAAAAACCAAGCCGCCAAAAGGAGTAGGTCGAACCGGGGTCAACGGGTTATGACCCTTGCTGCACCTCTTTCGTTCAAGGTCGATCTGCTCTGACCCATTGTTAGATGTGAGGTGTGGAGCGTGTTCAGATTCAGAACAGGTTCGACCCGAACCTTTTACAGGCCTAGTACCGGCATAGGTACGTGTTTAGGAAGAGTGGCCGGTGATGAGTCGTCGTAGGGTAGTCGTAGGGGTGTAGGAGTAGGCTCCACGCCGCCTGGCGACGGCGGCCCTGCGTGTCATTGCCTTGCCCACCATCGTGGCGGCCCGTGCGTCCTTGGGTCCGCCCCGAACCGTCGGCAGTCGGATTAGGTATGGGTGACACCGCCAGCAGTAGGCCGAGACTTCTCCTCGGCGACTACAACGGGCGTTCAGTCCTGCTCCTGCACACCAACCCGCATGCCCCGTTAGCGCCTCCACAGTCCATCCCACCCGTGTCGCACATTTCCCGGCACACGGACCCTTACCTACCTAGGGTTTCAAGAACGGGGAGGTCAGTGCAGTGGTGGATTGGACATGAGGGCCTAGATGGATCGGCATCGACATGCCCTATCAGCTTGATCTTTTTTCTGAAAAAAACATGCAGCCGCGAGGGATCGAAACTAGAGCTACGTTTGAAGTCTCGCGTACGTAGGCGGGCGCGAGGCGACTGGTGTGGGATAGGGGTGAGGTTCCAGGATTCTTACTCTTTTAGAAGAATCACATTACATTACAGCCAAGATTCTACCATGTTTTTGCCAAAACTGTAACTAGCTATAACATTTTACAGCTGATGGGAAACATGACGCTTAATAGCCTAAACTGCGATTTATTATATGTCAAAACCATGTTTGGAATTGTGCACACTAGATTGCCTTTCATGCAAGGATGAGATGAAATTGTGAATTACGCACATGTCTTCTACTGTACACGCCAGTAATAATTTTTTGTTTTTGAACTGGGCATGCGTGCTTGTCCACCGAGAACTGAAGTACGCACTAATTCCCATGCATGGTCAACTTATTATTCGAAATGCGTCAAGTTTAGTAGCATGCAAATAGTAACTGGAACATGTCAGAAATAAACATCTTCGTTTGACTAAGCCAGCCTGACGATAATGGTTGTCTTTTATTTTGATAGTAAAAGTCAGGTGGAAGCTGCGGCCTTCACTACTGGAAAGTCGAAATATTGCATTTTCCTGGCGGTTCACCGTCAAGGAAATAGAATTTTAATTTCTTGTCCGTGGAAAACCGTCAAGGAAAATAAAAACCATCAGGGAAAATGATTTTTTCTTGACAGTAGGATCCACGCCTCAAGCCCAAAGGAGATCTGTTGCCTCTGCTGTTGTCTAAGACCTAGGACTACGGGAATGTGTGAGCGAGGGCTATCACAGAGTGGAAGGGGATATGAGATCCTCGCAAAAAAAAGGAAGGGGATATGAGATGAGGAGCTCACCATCCACCGTAAGCCAGTTCCACCGCGGATCCTGTGGATCAGCCCTGTCTCCACCACTTCAGGTCGAGCCCGTACGCGGTGTCATCACCGGCGGCGAGCACTTCTGCGCCTCGTCCGGTCCCAGCGCGTCGGGGCCAGAGGCTTGGAGGACGGGGGCCATGGGCCACCGGCCGGCAGCCTTCAGCAGGTAGCTGGCGCAGCACCGTGCGTGGAGCTACGGAGGTCGGTCGCCGCTTTGCACGGAAGCCGCGGACGGCGGACGCGGGGGGAGTCAGGGATGTCGGCAGCCGGTGGCGTCTCGGCGCTGCGGCGGACAGCTCCGACCTCCGGCTCGCCTCCTCTCGTGTGACTGCGCTCGTGCGACGAAGGTGATGTCTACGGCACATGGCGCCGTCGGGCTGCGGGAGTGAGTGAGAAGGTTCTGAGTGGGTTAGGGTTTAGGTGTTGCTTATATACTTTGTTGGATCGTGGGCTGGGCCTAAACAATTTAGGCTTTTTCAGGTGGGCGACTTGGGCCACAATTCTTCATGGGCTGAATTGCTTTACAATAAAAATGAAATAATGCAATTAAATAATCTATTTTTCTTTTATTTTATAATGAATATACTACAACTTAAACTGTATGTCCTGTCTAACAATTTAAGAAATGAACAAATGTAATAATTCATGTTTTATTTGATATTACATCCTATAATTGATGAAAAAAATAATTGTTTTGCTGATTATTACTCCAACTACTATTTTAATGACTTTGACAAAAAATATTAATAATTTCATAAATTGCTCTAAAAATTATAAGAATTGGCATGGGGATACTATGTGTGTGTATAAATTTGACATAAAAATTTTAAATTCTTCATGCAGTTCTAAACCCACAAGTCTCACATATAGTTTCATAAAGTCCGTGTGAGATTCAAGATCTTGTGACTAGTGTTTACTAACATTTTCTCAAATGCAAAAACGACCTATGTATCAAATGTAGATCATGGTAAGTTCTACAAACATGGTATTCAAAAGTTTTTCATTTGAGGTTATTTAGTGTCTCATTTGACTAATTTTGTCCAAAACCACAATAAGTTGTTCATGTAATTACCCTATCGGTTTATTTCATAACCGTCAAAAAAAATACAACACCGTCAAGGTAATTCTATTTACCCTGACGGTTTAGGCAATTTCCCTCACTGTTATTTGCACTCACGGGTTAATTACAAATTTCCCTGACGGTTATTTAATTGCCCTGTGTGTTTTTCCTGATACCGTCAAGGTGACGGTAATTTAATTTCCCTGTGTGTTTTCCAAAAACCGTCAAGGTAATTCGACACCGTCAGGAAATTGCGAGTTTCTAGTAGTGTTGTGATATACACATGTGAGCACTGAAACACTTAAATGCGACATACTGTACGTTGGTATTATTGATGAGGAAAGCATACAGCTGTTTGGATACATGTACATGTGTTATTTACCAATATGTTATTTTTAAATACACATATAATCTTCGCGGATGATGTACCTATTGTGATCCACATGTTCGCTGTGTTGAGCCACCAACTTGACTTCAGCCTTATATAGACGCACACAAATGAAGTTGGGTAGGGTGAGAGACATGCTACTGCATATCAAACAGAGCAATATGGAAATAGAAAGCAACAGGATCTGAATCTCCTCACCTAATAAGGGTAGCTACATGCACCGAATCCAGATATGCAAGGTCCTTTTTTGTCCTGAGGGCCCAAATTGGGATTACTGGCATGTGCGTACTCTGGGGATGGTGGAATTGTGTTATTAAGTCGCCGTATGTTGTGGTTGGAGCACAAGGGGTTCTGTCGCCCTATGCAGCTCCAAAGTATCTAGTTTCATTTCACCTGATTGCCGAAGACTAGAATCATGTATATAGTGGGATGAGCGTCACTTGGTGCTTGGCTTACTAATGCACACCATGGTTAATCTGATGTAGACTTTCCAGGGTTGGTCTTACTCTTGTGCCTCCCCTTTTCGTGGATTCTTCGACATGGCTGTTGAAGCAGCATCTCCTGGAATCACAGGCCGTCACTATAAAAACATTCATATAATTACAATTGTTTTATTAGTACAGAGGCGGTGATATCTAGAGACATACTGTCCATTTTCAGTGCATGTTACATTTTGACATGTTTTCTATTTTATCATGTCACACTGTCCTAAAAATACCAAAATGCAGACTGTTGTATTAGTAGTGGTGTGATCAAATATATCTTCAATTTTGTAATTATTTTTTTATTTGAGATTATTTAGAGTGTCATACTTAATTTCAGCATGTTAGATTTTGGAATTCAAAATTTATAATTCTCAAACTTCCACGGAAGGACATGGTCTAAATAAAAGTTTATTTCACAATATGGCCAATAACATTGTAGTGGACACGTTTATTATTTACAATTTTTAGAGCCCTAAATCTGTGTTTTGTATTGTGATATTTTACAATTAAAAATCTAGACATCGCAACTGACTTCGGACATTTGACAGATTGAATCCAATGAAAGTGCATGTTTTTTGTTTGCTGAAAGAAAAATAGAAAACTGGTAGTGTTTTGTTTCCTGAAAGCCCACTAAAAAGACTAGTTTTGGAAAAGGAAAAAGTCTATATAACCCCCTGACCTATTAAGGGTGGTCTACATAACACCCTGAACTATAAAATCAGTTATCCTACACTCCAAACTTTGTAAAACTAGACAAATAACCCTCTAAGCAGTTTTGCTAGGCGGTTTTGCATATGTCAGCACTCCATGTTGTCTACCTTTGGTGACATGGCTCTTGGCAGCGTGTGGGACCGGAAAAAAAAACACATGTTTTTCGTTTCTGGGCAGGAGGCCGGCGGCAGCAGAGCACCTTGCACGTGGTCAATATGATGCTCGTCTTTAGGAAGGTCTGCAGTGCTCGCGCTCGCCATGGTCTCCGTGCGCGTGGTCGCTGAAAAAGGCGACAGGAGCAGACACCATTATTGCGGCCTGTGGGCCTATCAGCCTGTGGTTGCAGCATGACTGAATCTGCCTCGCGTGGCGCATGCGATCCCTTGCGAGATCAGCGGACTCCGCACTACGCAGATGTGCAGTGCCTGTGCTTAAGCTCGCTACTGCGGGCGTGGCGTGGGAACCGCGGGGGCTAGGGAGCCTGGCCGGCCGTCGCAGGCGTGGCGAGCGAGCTCGAACGGCTGCCGCCGGCTGCCATGGGCGCGGGCGAGCGAGGCACAGATCCGACCCGGCGGCGGCACACGCGGCGGTGGGAGTGGCCCCGAACGGTGGAACACATACCTGGCCTCGGCGTCCGCAAATACGGTGGTGCAGCAGCAGGGGGCGTAGGTGTGGGCGCGGGAGCCTGGCCGAGGAAAGCGGCGGGCTACACTAACATCTCCTCTGCAGAGCCAGCACAGCGTGGGCAGAGGATAGAGGAAAGGAGACCCGAGAGAGGAGGGGCTGACATGTGGGCCATCGTCATGCCATCATCCATGTCAGCAGCCACGGTGGGAAAACAACCGTTGGAAACCGCTTGGGGGGTTATTTATCCGGTTTTAGATAGTTCAGGGGGTAGAATACCCGGTTTTATAATTTATGGTGTAAAGTGATCAACCCTCTATAGTTTGGGGGTCTTGTAGACTTTTTCCTTTTGAAAAAGGGCCTTTTTCCAATAAAAAATGCCCATACTGGGCATATTTCAGTGGTAGTGTGTGGTGTGTTGGCCTACAAGTAATAAGCATGAACCCATTTTTATATCAAGTTGATGGGGAGGATTTAAAATGTAGCATAAATTTAATTTAAGAATGTGGCTTATAAAAGACATACAGTTCTCCCACATGATGTATCTATTTTAATCCAGATGTTGTGCCATGTGTTTAGCTACCTCTGTTTCAATCATCTGCCTTTATTTAGGTGCACAGCAATGATGTCCGGAGACTGAGAAGCATGTGGAAATAGAAGGTGTCAGGAGCCCCCATGTCCTCTGGATAGAACTTGGGAGCAGAACGCACCGGGAAGTAATAGAAGGTGTCAGGAGCCTCATGTCCTCTGGATAGAACTTGGGAGCAGAACGCACCGGGATGTAATCTTCACATCACAGTTCAGGCGGTTCAGTGTTTTCCAGCCGCGTTTGTGTTTTGGCCGCCCAACAGGGATCAGCAGAATGTGCGACCTCGGCTTCTCCGGCTGTTACGTGGTGGTAGCACGGTACATACGAGTGCTGGTAGCACGGTGTTACTGTCCGGCTCACCTAAAACCGGAACATGTGTGTTTTGGTGGTGCGGAAACCGTGTGCTCAATACTTACAATGTGATACAATCTTGATATAATGTTGGATGAAGCATGCGTATGAGTAATACCATTAACTTTGGTTTATTAAGTCCTTCTCCATCTGAGGCACATTGAAAACTTTTTTTCAAAAAAAAAAAATAAAAAAATCTAAAAACCCAAAGAGAATTTTGAATGTTTTAAAAGAAAAAAAATAGTCCAGCACAAAGTTGCAAATCCGTTTGATTGGGCTTGATGGCGGGCTCCATTGAATTGACTCGGCCTTTTTATTTTTTAATCTACTAATGGAGGACGGCAGCATAAGACGGCTTTTGCCATTGGTCCATATTAACATGGGCCTTTTTATTGGAGGCGGTTGTAATAGGCATCTCTGTTAATTCAAAATGCCCGCTTCCAATAAGATTAATGTACCAACCTGTTTTTGTTAGAGACGACTCCTATAAAAGACAATTGATGTATCAATTGTCAGCTACATGCTTCGAGTATTGAGTCAGCTATCTTTCTTTTGCCGTACTTAGTCATCTACATGCTTCAAGTGGGATACAAACAAATAAAGCATATGGAAATAGAAGGCGTTAGGAAACGCATCTCCTGATGGACGACACATGGAGCGGAGCCAGCTGGGAATAATCTACCCATCAGTTCTCGTGGCCAACAAATGAAGACTTGCACCTAAATTTTTTAGACCATGACTAGGGCCCTGGCCTAGTGGGCCTAGTCCTGGGCCCGCCCCTGTCTGTGGGCTAATGGGTCATTTGAACATCCCTTAAATTATTTTATTAGTACACCGTCCATCTTTATTCATCATGACGAAAATTATCATAAAATATTTTTTGTAGTAGTGAAACCCACGATCCAAGCAACGTATATGTTTAGCTGCATCTAAAAGAATAGGCCAATCTCTGAGTCTGCCCCGTCACCCTATTATATATTGTGCACTACCATCACCAATGGTACATATATTTTCGTACTAAAAAATAAGATCATCCGTATGGAGACCAAAGAGCAAAAGGGTACTGATATTTATCGGAAAGACAACCGTCCTTATAAAAAGAGTCACTGCCATTCATCTTGTGATGTTTTGATCTATCGGAAAACTGCCACTACCGGAAAGCGAGCCTTTTCCGATGGCGGCCGAGTTTGCCAATGGCCGAGGCATAAGCCATCGGCAAAAAACCCGGTTTGCCGATGGCAAAGTGAAGCCATCGGCAAACATATTGTTGCCGATGGCCGGGCCATCGGCGAACAAAAGCCATCGGCCAAGAACTTGTTTGCCAATGGCCGGGCCATCGGCATACCACCCCCATCGGCAAAATTTGCCAGAAGCGGACGGCGGCCGACGCCATCAGTTTTGCCGATGGCAGCCGCCGTTAGGCCATCGGCAAACCGCCTCTTTTGCCGATGGCCACGGCCAACGGCAAAGCGTAGCCACGTGGCTGCCTGGGGAGCGCCCAGGCCTACCTTGTTTGCCGATGGCCGGCCATCGGCAAAGCCTATTTGCCGAGGGCTTTCCAAGGCCATCGGCAAACAATTCTTTTTTTTGTTTTTTCCTTCCCATTTTTTCCTGGTGTCTTCCTACACCACATACAATCCAGCTTCAAAAGTTGGGACAATTTTGAGTTTTGTGGCTATATTTCGTTATTTTTTTGGTTTCTTTGAATTTTTCCCGTAACTCTAAATTTGAACTGTAGGTACATGAAATAATGCAAACTTTTGATTCGAAAAATGATATTCATGATGCTCGGAGTATGTTGAGGCCGTATCCAGGACCTCGCATTGAATTACGACCCTGTTGGCCTCGTAACATGGGTAGTACCTTGCACGGAAAGTGTTTTTAAATTGTATAAAATCCAAACGAAGTCTGAAATTGACGAAACTTGACCACTTGTGTTGTCATGGCATGTGTAGTGTGTGGTAAAAATTTGAAAAAGTTTCGAGCAAGTTGTGGCGTCGGATGGTCGAAACCCGGACATCGATGTCCGGGTTTCGACCATCCGACGTCACAACTTGCTCGAAACTTTTTGAAATTTTTACCGAGACTACACATGCCATCAAAACACAACTGGTCAAGTTTCGTCAATTTCGGACTTCGTTTGGATTTTATAAAATTTAAAAACACTTTCCGAGCAAGTCACTCCCCATGTTACAATTTTTTGAGGTCGTAATTTCATGCGAGGTCCTGGATACGGCCTCAACATACTCCGAGCATCATGAATATTATTTTTAGAATCAAAAGTTTGCATTATTTCATGTACCTACAGTTCAAATTTAGAGGTGCGGAAAAAATTCAAAGAAACCAAAAAAAATAACAAAATATAGCCACAAAACTCAAAATTGTCCCAACTTTTGAAGCTGGGTTGTATGTGGTGTTGGAAGACTCCAGGAAAAAATGGGAAGGAAAAAACAAAAAAAATTGTTTGCCGATGGCCTTGGAAAGCCCTCGGCAAATAGGCTTTGCCGATGGCCGGCCATCGGCAAACAAGGTGGGCACAGGCGCTCCCGTGCAGCCACGTGGCTACGCTTTGCCGTTGGCCGTGGCCATCGGCAAAAGAGGCGGTTTGCCGATGGCCTTGGAAAGCCATCGGCAAATAGGCTTTGCCGATGGCCGGCCATCGGCAAAGTCTGTGGCCCAGGCCACGTGGCATGGGTTTGCCGATGGCCATGGCCATCGGCAAAGATCCTGACCTGGAAACTGATAACGGGCCGGCCCACTCCTCTCTCCTTCTCCTTCTCACTTCTCTCTCTTCTCTCTCCCTCTCCCGACCCCGGCCGCGCGCGCCCGCCCTGCCCGCCGCCGGCCACCGCCGCGCCCCTTCCTCCGTGAGCGGCCGGCCGGTGGCCGGATCTCCCCGGATCTTCGCCGCCCCGTCCTGCGACCCCCCGCCCCGTCCGTGCCGCCACCCCGCCGCCGCCCTAGCTCCTCGCTGCCGCGGTCGCCGCCACCCTGCGGCTCACCGCCGCGGCCGCCTCCACCCGGTCCGCGGCGCCGCTCGCTCCCGCCCGCATCCCCGCTCTCCGCCCGTCCCCCTGCTCCCCGCTGGCACCCGCTCCTCGCCGCCGCTGCCGCCGCCAGCAGAGGCCGCCAGGCCGTGCGTTCCCAGCTCCTCGGCCTCCGGCTCGGTGGCTGCCTTGGCCGGGCCCTGCAGGAAGGAAGGAAGAAGAAGGAGGCAGAGGAAGGGAAGGGAAGGGAATAGGAGGAAGAAAAGAAGGAGGAGAAGGAGGAGAAGAGAAGGGGAGGAGGAAGAAGGAGGAGGAGAGGCAGGAGAAGGGAGGAGGAAGGAGAAGGGGAGGAGGAAGAAGGAGGGGGAGAGGAAGGAGAAGGGGAGGAGGAAGAGAGGAGGAGGAGCCGGAGAAGGTCCGCTTCATTCGTCCACCGTCCATCCACATCACCGACGCCGTTCGTCCACGTCGTCCGTCCACGCGCGTCACCGGAGGAGAAGGTAAAGCTCTAGGGTTGTCGGCCATCGTGCCGTATCTGTGTTGACGGCCTTCGTGGCGGGTTTATTGATGTGTGGGCCATCGTGCCCCAAATGTGGACACCGGCCTTCGAGCCGACGGTTTTCTTGCATGTTTTGGGAACCTCCCCGTACAGGGGAGGTTCTGCCGAAATTTTCCACTAATAGTGAAGTCTTTATTGCTTTGTAGAGCAGGACTTGTCGGAGGGGACCTTGACCGTGTTCGTGCACCTACCCGCCTCTGCGCCGCCACCCTAGGTATAATTCACATCTATTCCTTATAGTTGTTGTAAGTACAATGCGTAACCGAGTTAGGCATCTCCCGTCCGAAAGGGATTCGCGGTCGTTGGTATGCGGATCAATGCATATCTGCGACGGTTTCTCTTTTGGATTGTCCACGTTTTTGGACAGACCAAGGATGCGTAGATGGGTTAGCTTCCATGTTTCGCCACCGTCCGAGTCGGAGTTTCGTCAGCCCCTCCCCGTTGTTCTCCGGATACGCACTCTCCCTGTCGGGACGTGTATCGGGAGAACAGCGGGGAGGTGCTGCTGAAATTCCGTCTCGGACAGGAGCGGAGCATGGAAGCCAACCTCATCTACGCATCCTCGGGTGGGATTAGGACCTATCCTTCACCTAGTAGATGGTAGGAACGCCTTGTAGATGCAGATGTTGGTCTTATTACTCGCTTACGTTGGCGCATGACAGAGGATGGCTGACCGTGAGTGGATGTACACGGGATTCAAAGACAAGACCAATGAATGGGTTAAGGGGAGCGGAGACTTCTTGGAGAAGGCATTTGGCCCAGCTTCTAAAGGGGCAATTTGAGTGTTTTATCCCTGTAGCAAGTGTAAGAACCAGACAAGGAAAGAGCAACGACAGATGAGGTATGATATTTGGGCGAACGGATATGTTCCAAACCTTACCCGCTGGATCCTCCATGGGGAACCCCAACGGGTTACGGAGGCGGTGGTGAGACCGGACCTCGAGGGGTTTGATCAAGATGCCGAATGGCGGACTTGCTTGAAAACTTTGAAGCCGTTCAAGGAATGGAGGTGGAGGAAGAAGATCCGAGAGGCGACCGCAAAGGCGTACTACGACATGATGGAGGCGGCAAAGGAGCCCCTTCATGAGAAGACCCGCATTTCTAAACTAGATGGCATTTCACGCCTAATAGGGTTGAAGTCGTCTGGGCATCGGTCGGGAAGGTTTTGATCTCGTGTTGGCAACCGCTTGTTGGCGGTCCGCTCGGAGGAGCACCGCCGCCGAAAAACACGACCGAGTCACGAAGCTCCTTCGTGCACTCAAGATGCCTTATCACCCGATCCAAGCTTGTAAAAACGGGTGTGTCCGTTAGGGAGACCACGAGGTAGCAACACACCGTCAGGAGTGCAAAGCCTCTAGGTACGTGGAGGTAGAAGGCAAGTGATGGCATTAAGAAACAGTCTAAGATCCCCGAGATGGTCATACGACACCTTCCTGTACTACCGAGGCTGCAACGGTAGTACATGACAGAGGAGTCCGCGAAACAAATGACGTGGCACAAGAATGACAAAAGATACAGTGACAAGATGTAGCACCCGGCGGATGGTGATGCATGGAAGTACTTCGATGCCATGAATCCTGGCAAGGCCGAGGAGGCTCAAAATGTATGCATAGCGCTGGCAACAGATGGGTTCAACCCGTTTGGAATGATGGCGGCCCCGTACACTTGTTGGCCCGTGTTTGTGATCCCCCTCAATCTTTCCCCCGGCATCATGTTCAACCCCAAGAACGTGTTCTTGACGCCGATAATACCCGGACACCCGGGCAACAAAATGGGTGTGTTCATACAAATGAGTGTGGGATGAATTGCGTAAAGCTTGGGATGAGGGGGTGCGACGTATGACCGAGCTACGAAGACGAACTTCACGATGCATGTGTGGTACCGTACTCAATACATGACTTCGGGCGTATGGCTTGTTCAGCGCGTGGTGTGTTCACGGGAAGTTCCCTTGCCCAACATGCAAGGCAGATGTGATGTTCACCTGGCTGGCCAAGGGTGGCAAGTATTCTTCTTTCGACAAACATCGTCAATTCCTAAAGGAGGACGATCCACTGAGACGAGATAAAAAGCACTTCACGAAAGGTGTTCAAGTCACCGGCCCCATCCCTAAGGAAAAGAGCCCAGCTGACATCCTTGCACAGATAGAGGCTCTCAAAATTGATGACGTGAATGGTGGTTTCAAAGGATATGGTACCGACCACATGTGGACTCATATATCGGGCTTGACTAGGCTCCCCTACTACAAGCACCTTCTTCTTCCACACAACATCGATGTAATGCACACAGAAAAGAATATCGCCGAGGCACTTTGGGCAACACTCCTAGACATTGGCAAGAAGTCAAAGGACAATGTTAAGGCTAGACTGGACATTGAAACGATTTGCGATAGACCAAATCTAGTGATGAAGACCCCTGCGCCAGGCAAGAGATGGAAGAAGGGCCCGGCCGATTACATCCTGAAAAGGCCGCATAGGAAGGAAGCACTGGAGTGGTTGCAGAAGCTAAGGTTCCCTGATGGGTATTGTGTCCTCACCTTTCACCGTAGGTGGTTCAGGGGAGTCATCATCCCCCGAACCAGACCCCCGGTGACTGGATTCAACGCCGTTGTCTAATGACCCTTGCGCCGCCCCGGAGGGGTGCGGGTTCAGATGAGCGCACCCCGACAACTTGAGGTAGACGAATTTGGACTCGACAGCGTCCTTCTCCTTAGGCTTGGCCGCACGGAGTTCCACCACTTGCTTGGTGAGAGCGGAGACACTGGAGCCGAGATTGGCGACCTTGGAATCAACATCCTGTCTCTGTTGGTGGTCCTTAACTCCGATTTTTACCCGCCAATTATAGATCATTTTGGGAGAAATAAATATTTTGTTGCACACATATCTTTATTATTGACCTAGTTTCACTTGTACTTGGAGAAAATATTATTTTGCAGAAATCACACCAAGTGCAAGGATTTTATAAATAAAAGTACGCTTTTCGGAAAGCGTAAAAGGACAAGAGAACAAGGGCCAGCCACCTGGGGTCGAGATGGGCCAAAATCACCACCACACAGCGGCCCAGGAGTTGGCACGGGCCCACACGCCAAAGGGCGGCACGCCTTTCGGAAAAGCGTAAAGCCAAAGAGGGAGAGCAAATGACAAATCTAGACCGAACTAGGCCAAACCCTCTTACCAGAGTGCCGGAGATCCAAACATGGGTGCAAGTATCCAAGATGAACCCATGAGGTGAAGGGCCAAAGTCTAGACCAATTCTATCTTGGGCTGCAGGACCATGTCTCAGTAAATTGGGCGCCACGGATGGCAAAAGCAGTGGCCCAACAGGACCACAATGGGCGTGCGCGGTTCAGGCCCAGCCAAAAGCGGTTCATCCTCTTTCCATGTGGAGAAGGCGGCCCCGTGGGTGCTTTTGATGATAGTGCCCCCGAACCGCCTTCCATGCCCTATAAAAGAGGAGGAGAGCCTCCCACCTTCCACACACCACATTTTGGAGCCTCCTCTCCACCTCCTCTCTTGTAGTACTTAGCCTTAGTAGTAGTTTAGTATTAGTAGTACCTTGGAGTAAGGCAAAGCTACTTGGAGAGCTTGTCTCCTTGGAAGAAAGATCAAGTCTTGGTAAGATTACTATGAAGAGTTCTTCCATATTCAAGTTCTCCTATCTTTTATATTGCATTGCTTATGAACTAGAGTAAAGTTGTTATGATGTTATGATCTTGATATATGAACTAGTATATAGTCCAAATGTCATAATCTTAACATGTGCAACTTTATGCTCAATCATTCATGCAACACTTGTATATGACGGAGTAGAGATGACGGTTCGTTGTACTTTCGGGTTTGCCTATGTCTAGCTCGTCCATCCATAGGGTGGGAGTCCATGGGGTCATAGGTAGTTCCTTAGTATGTGGACGTGGTGTCCGGATGCGAGGGGGCCTTCGGATATGACGGCATGCCACGGTTGAGGTGGTAGGCGGCAGGTGGTGACAGCCCTGTCCATCCTTTGTAATCCCCCACATTCGTATGTCGTGTAGGAGTTCGTAAATGCCGCCATCAACTGGCAGACCAGTTGCCGCGGTCTCCCTATCTATCTCATGCTCAACTCTAATTACAGTCATATATGTTGTGTGATCATTGACTGATTCTTTGCACGGCTATATTAGAACGCCTGCTCCACTTAGGAATATTCATTCATTCTTTGTTTTCTTATTCTTGAGGTTGGCCCGAGTGTGTGTTGCACTATCACAAACTATCATGGTTTGTCCCTGTATCGAGTAGTGGTCTATCATACATCTATGTTCCTACTATGGACTCTTACATCATGCCTTCCTATGGGAAATTATAAATGAACGATACCCGAATACTCCCGGGTGAAGTGCTACAACGATAATTCCGTGCGCTTGCGGATTCATTCTGTAAACAAACAAAACTATCGTTGAGGTATTGCTTGGCGACGTTGCTAATTCTAGTAATGACGCTAAGAAATGCCAACAAGCACTTCCGCGCCGTTGCAGGGGATAGACTTTTTATCTATCTTTGGTGATTGCGCTAAGAAATGCCAACAAGCATTTCGGCGCCGTTGCTTGAGGAGAAGTCATTGGTTAAAATAATCTTGTAGAACATCGATTACGATAGCCATGGCTCATGTAGGGATTGTTACATTTGTTTCGATCCTCTTGTTTTGGATGAAAACAAGATAGTGCTTGGAAGTCTTGCCATGAGACTATAAATGTTGAGCTCTTGGGAGTCTTGTCAATGACTATAAATATTGAACCCTTCTTGAAGATAAATCAGCAGTTATCCTTTTTATAAAAAAATAGCTTTTATAAAATGTTTTCTAAGAAGCCTATAAAAAATTTTATAATTTTTTTTTTTTTTTTGCTAAAAGAGTTGTTTTTAATAAATGATGTTTTGTTTGCAAAAGATTTGCATGAAGCATGTTTTGGTTTGAAGTATGATTCATGCTTGATCATATCTTCTTGGGTATTTTAATTTAAGCATGGAGTTTAGATTAAATTGCCTACTTTGATTGAACGACAAGTTTAATCACTATTTTGAAACTTCTTGCATGCGATCTTTTGTTAATAAAACTAAGTTAAAAAAAAATCTTCTTTTTTTGGGGCAAGTTCTTTTGCCATGATTGAAGCCAACCATAGCTTCTTGCTATAAACTTTATCCCAGCTTTGGCGGTCAAGCTTATGACCATAAAGTAAAGCACTTTGCTTAGGAGATACCCCGGATTATCATAAAAAAAATTTCTTTTCTCGTTACCAATAAGGCAAGGCAATGTTTTCAAGTTAGTATGCACCTTCGGGTATTGTTGGTCACTAACCATTTCGAGTGGAGACTAAGAAGAACAAGGGGACGTACGGTACTGGATACACAAAAGTCACATCGATAAAAGCTTTGATGCCTTTGGTGATCCAGTCTCTCCACACTTGACTTTCATACAAAAGTCTAAGTGTGGCGGAGGATGACGATAGTCTCACCATAAGGCCATCTTGATTAAAAAGAAAAAAAAAAAAAGAAAGAGAGATGTTGGCTCTACCTTGTTTGAAAAAAAAACATGAAAAAAAAAAAAGAGAGAAAAAAAGAGTGTTGAAAAAAAGAAGAAAAAAAATAAAAAAAAGAGAGAAGAAGAAAAAAGAGTGCTAGAAAAAAAAAGAGGAAGAAAAAAAAAATATGCAAAAAAAATGATGAAAGAAAAAAGTGTTGAAAAAAAAATCATTGTTTGAAAAAAAAAGAGAAAAAAAGAATATAAAAAACAAAAAAATGGGAGGAGAGACGGAGAAGAATGGCCCCACATAACCAAAGAGAAACACCTTTGGGCTTCCCAATTCCATCCAACATTGTTTCGACAAGCAAGAAGGGCTCACCTCCAAGCCTTTGCTACAACTGTCAAGACCCATGGCCCATACATGTTGAGCTATGTGGCCTGGTCTTGAGGTTCGCCTGGGCAAAGCCATCATGCCAACTGCAGCAACAATTTTGTCATTACATCCACAATGTTGCCGGTAAACAACTCTCAGGTATGCAGAGGTAATGTTCACCAACTCATTTACTCACTTTTGTCTCCATAGAAATAAAAGTCTTGCTTCCTTTGTTTGTGGTTATAGTTCAGTTTGGGTGCATTCTAATTAAATGCATCCATAGGACATTTTGATTTAAGCATGGTGCTTAGATTAAAATAGCCTTCTTTAATCAAATTTTGACTCGGTGTTGAAATTTGATTAATGAACTTAGAGTTGTTATCATAAGCAATATAAGTAACTCATGTCGGAGACAAAACAAGGCATGATCTTTTTAGCCTTGTTTGAGTTTGAATAAAAGTTGGCTGAACATTCTTTCAAAAAAACCTTTGGCTATTTTGTTCAATGTGCATCACCTCATCTCTATTGGATGAATCTTATCTATATCTTTTCATGCCTCCAATTCCTATGTTGTATGCTTTGGTTTGGAAGTGTTGGTTATGCATCTATTAAATTAAGCATGGTGCTTAGTTTGAAGTTCGATGTAAAATCATGCTTTCATAGGCTCTTTAATTTAAAGCTTTATGCTTAGAGTAAACATACCTAGATCACACTAGACATGGTGCCTAGTTTGATTTTTGAACCAAAGTGTCAAGTATAGATTTTTGGTGGATCATATGGACTAACACTGCGGGGATTTATCAATTTCATGGGGCGAGTCTTGAAGATGGCAACAGAAATGAGCATTTGTTTGGTGAACCAAAAAAATAATAATATAATAAACCATTCAAACCTCAAGTATGTTGTCCTGTTATCTCGATGTCACCACAAGACAAGTTTGGGGGAGGGGATCTTCCTAGCATGCCCAAAGGAGGCCATGAACCGAGAATCAGGCCATAGCATGCACCAGCTAGCGGCATTCCAGGCTGACGGTAAGTAAAGAGCTAGCTTGGGGGAGGACCCCCACATGAGGTACCTGCATTGCATATTTAAACTCCCGCAATCTTATTTTCTTTTTAGCATGTTTAAATTCAAGTTTCTTATCTTGCACTGAAAATCAAAAAAAAAATTCCACTCTATATATGTGCCATGAAATGTTTAGTTCTACCCATGTTGATATGATGAATAGTTGCTCTGTTTTATGTATCTTTTGCACTTCTTTTAAAATGGAGTTTTCTCTAATATTTGGGTTTATCGGATTTACATTATCATGCTCTAGAAACTTGATTTAGTGGGTTGCATACAGTTGCTCTAGTCTAGGTTATTGCACGATATGATATAGTGACAAAGGCCACAGCAATGACTTTGTCCCCTCGAGAAAACCTGACATCCGGAGTTTTGTTTCAAAAATTTCAAAAACAATAGTTCCTCAATCATCGTGAAATACCTACCAAGGCCAAATACGACATGCTTCTCTACAAGTTTATAAAACCCTTTGTCGTATGCTTCTTACCAATTGTTGGGCCTTGTCACGGTTTGAACCTAACCTAGATTTGGGTCTTACACATATGGTTAAGATTCACTTGCACACACCAAATAATTGCCGACTCTCACACTGAGAGTTGTGCACAACATGCACCCCTCTCGCCCAGAATGTCAATTCTTACAGCGAGAATTGCGCACCATTCCACCAAATAAAAGTGCCGACCCTTACCCTAAGGATCGTGCACCCCTCTTTTAGATTGATAAAAATTCTCCATGCATTCCATCATGACATCTCTCTCTCATCCTTTACCAAGCAATAAGTTATGGGCTATGTTTTTAGTTGAAAAAAAGAGAGAGAGAAAGAAAAGAAAAAAAAGGAGAAATAAGTTTTAGATATTCCAATCTTGTAGACAAACGGGAAATCTTAGATCCCCGTTCAAAGAAAAAAAAAGAAAAAAAAGAAAAAAAAAGCAGCTATGCCAGGGGGCATTCCGTTTTTCTTAGATAATGGGAAAATCTTAGATCCCCGTTCAAAAAAAAAAAGAGAGAGAAAAGAAAAGAAAGAAAAATAGTTTTTAGTTACTCATATAGCCCATATTTCTTCTTCTCATCATCCACCAATAAAGAGAGATTGTCATGATGCATGGAGACTCAAAAATACCACAAAAATTAGGAATCATTCTTCATCCATCCCACACACTTGCACATCTCAACCTAGTGTATGGCCTTTACCTTAACATGGTTTGGACTTTGACTCGGCTATCCACAAGCGGTAAGTAAGCCATTCCTTGTATGCCTACCCAGAACTCCACTCAAAAATACTAGAGGTAGGACATAAAGGCAATCAACAAAGCCTTTGGTAAGGTTACCATACACTTTGAGCGATCGAGCGGGTCATTTGAGGAACTTGGTTTATACTTTCAAAAATCTTGCAAAACCTCCGGACTGAAAGTTGATCTTGGGACGAATGAAAAGCACCGGTCTTTGAAGCTGTTCTATCTTGCAATCGCCCAAGACCTGAAAAATTAGAAGCCCCACTTTATTCAGAAATCACAGAGTAGATACAATTGCCGATTTATTCAAATTGCAGTAGAAAGCTCTCTTTTATCTTGTACACTTGAGATGTAATCGGCATTGCAGCAACTCCTGATCAACAACCCAACAACAAAGCCTTGCTCGGGACGAGCAAGGGGTAAGCTTGGGGGATCTTGTTGGCGGTACTTAACTCCGATTTTTACCCGCCAATTATAGATCATTTTGGGAGAAATAAATATTTTGTTGCACATATATCTTTATTATTGACCTAGTTCCACTTGTACTTGGAGAAAATATTATTTTGCAGAAATCACACCAAGTGCAAGGATTTTATAAATAAGAGTACGCTTTTCAGAAAGCGTAAAAGGCCAAGAGAACAAGGGCCAGCCACCTGGGGTCGAGATGGGCCAAAAGCACCACCACACAGCGGCCCAGGAGTTGGCACGGGCCCACACGCCAAAGGGCGGCACGCCTTTCGGAAAAGCGTAAAGCCAAAGAGGGAGAGCAAATGACAAATCTAGACCGAACTAGGCCAAACCCTCTTACCAGAGTGTCGGAGATCCAAACATTTGTGCAAGTATCAAACATGAACCCATGAGGTGAAGGGCCAAAGTCTAGACCAATTCTATCTTGGGCTGCAGGACCATGTCTCAGTAAATTGGGCGCCACGGATGCATCCGGACTCCGATTTGGGCGAATGACCAGCCGATTCGAAGCCAGCTGAAAGGCCCATACACTGGTGGCAAAAGCAGAGGTCCAGCGGGCCCACAATGGGCGCGCACGCCCAAGGCGCGAGCATGCCTGTCTTGAGGCGGTTCGGGCCCAGCCAAAGGCGGTTCATCCTCTTTCCATGTGGAGAAGGCGGCCCCGCGGGTGCTTTTGACAATACTGCCCCCGAACCGCCTTCCACGCCCTATAAAAGAGGAGGAGAGCCTCCCACCTTCCACACACCTCATTTTGGAGCCTCCTCTCCACCTCCTCTCTTGTAGTACTTAGCCTTAGTAGTAGTTTAGTATTAGTAGTACCTTGGAGTAAGGCAAAGCTACTTGGAGAGCTTGTCTCCTTGGAAGAAAGATCAAGTCTTGGTAAGATTACTATGAAGAGTTCTTCCATATTCAAGTTCTGCTATCTTTTATATTGAATTGCTTATGAACTAGAGTATAGTTGTTATCCTGTTATGATCTTGATATATGAACTAGTATATAGTCCAAATGTCATAATCTTAACATGTGCGACTTTATGCTCAATCATTCATGCAACACTTGTATATGACGGAGTAGAGATGACGGTTCGTTGTACTTTCGGGTTTGCCTATGTCTAGCTCGTCCATCCGTAGGGTGGGAGTCCATGGGGTCATAGGTAGTTCCTTAATATGCGGACGTGGTGTCCGGATGCGAGGGGGCCTTCGGATATGACGGCATGCCACGGTTGAGGTGGTAGGCGGCAGGTGGTGACAGCCCTGTCCATCCTTTGTAATCCCCCATGTTCGTATGTCGTGTAGGAGTTCGTAAATGCTGCCATCAACTGGCAGACCAGTTGCCGCGGTCTCCCTGTCTATCTCATGCTCAATTCTAATTACAGTCATATATGTTGTGTGATCATTGACTGGTTCTTTGCACGGCTATATTAGAACACCTGCTCCACTTAGGAATATTCATTCATTCTTTGTTTTCTTATTCTTGAGGTTGGCCCGAGTGTGTGTCGCAATATCATAAACTATCATGGTTTGTCCCTGTATCGAGTAGTGGTCTATCATACATCTATGTTCCTACTATAGACTCTTACATCATGCCTTCCTACGGGAAATTATAAATGAACGATACCCGAATATTCCCGGGTGAAGTGCTACAACGATAATTCCGTGCGCTTGCGGATTCATTCTGTAAACAAACAGAACTATCGTTGAGGTATTTCTTGGTGACGTTGCTAATTCTAGTAATGACGCTAAGAAATGCCAACAGGCATTTCTGGCGCCGTTGCCGAGGATAGACTTTTTATCTATCTTTGGTGATTTGTTGGCGGTCCTTAACTCGATTCTAACCCCGCCAACTTTAGCCTAGGCGACACTAAATCTCACCTAGAATAGGGCTCTACTCTAACCATTTCCACAGTGTGGCGCAGAATTCTTGTTTTGCAGGTCAACACTGAAAAACACCTAAAATGAGCCAAGAACTAGAGCAAAACCATGATGTGAGAAGGTGGCCCATTTACCAGATAATTCGGGTCTCAAACATAGTCCAAAATGCCAAGCATGGACCCAAGAAATGGAAGCCCAAAACCTAGTCCAACTCGATCATGGGCTGCAGGAGTAGGGTGTAGTAATTTGGCCATAACTCCCTCATCCGGACTCCGATTGACGCAATTCACCAGGCTACGGAAAGCTGAAGAAGAGACCCACGTGCCTGTAAAAGATGGGCCCCATCGGAGCCAAACCTGGAGCGGGCGCGCCCCAGGCGCGGCCGCGCCTGCGCGGTGCCCGATCAGGCCCAAATTTGACCTGGTGGCCCATGACAATAGCCCAATGCGAATGGCGGTGGTGCTTCTGTGAATGGAAGGTGCGAAACCGCCCTATGAGGTCAGTTTTGAACCTACCATGTGAGGATGGCACTTTTCCAAAGAGCCCCCTCCTCTCCACCTATAAAAGGAGGCTCCCTCCTCCTCATTCAACACACCATTCCAAGGATCAAGAGCTACTACACCTAGAGAATAAAGAGCCACACTCCATGGGCTTAGGCCCTAGCTAGCTAGTAGAGCTCGGTAGTGGAGAGATGTGAGGGAAGAGCGGGGAAGAGCCGGACTTGTCGGTCTCTCCCCCAACCTTGTACCTCAACGAACACCTGTGCTACACTTCGTCGGGTTTTCCCGCTACGTGAGTGTTCGTGTTTTCTTTGGTAATAAGTCTTTCGGTATTTATTCTTCAATTACACTTGTTTGCGGGTTCGTTGACCGTCCTTGTGGCGGTTGCTCTAGTAGAGGACTCCTAATAGAGACGGATGTTCCTGTACAACGCTAGAGTAGTAGCTAATAGCATAGACATGGTGTCTAGGCTGGCGGCTACCTTCGTTTGCTTCGTAGCCCACGGTTGAGGTGGTAGGCGGTAGGTGGTGACAGCCCTGTCCGTCCCTTGTAATCCCCCACGTCCGGTTACGCCGTAGAGCCTTAGGCCGGCATCACCTGGCAGACCAGGTGCGATCCGGCGCCCGAAGTGAGCAAGTGTAGGTGTAGTTTATCTACTTTTAGACCCAAAAGCCATAGAATCCTTCTCCCCCTCCTACCAACTCTGCCCTTGGGTTGTCCTTGGACGTATTAGCTAGGAGAAATACCTCCGTTCCCTGTGGAAAATACGATACCCTGAATACTTCCGGGTGAAAGCTACAACGGTACTTTCCGTACGCTTGCGGATTCTTTCTGCACACGTTAAGAAGTGCCAACAAGTTTTCTAGCGCCGTTGCCAGGGATAGACTTTTTATCTATCTTTGGTGATTGCGCTAAGAAACGTTAACAAGGTGATTGCGCTAAGAAATGCCAACAGTCTAAACTTGTCGAATTCGTCCTTGGACTTGCGTAGGTCGTCGACAGAGGTATGCACCTTCTCGATCCCCGCGGTCTGGAGCTTCAGCGCTGCCAGGATCTCTGTTAGGCTAGTCTCAATGGGTAGTTTCACTACACGGTTTTTAAAATGCCACATCAGCTAGAGCGAGATGAAATGATGAATAAAATAGGCCTACACAATGGTGCGTTTCATTTCATCTATTCCAATGCTAAATATAGCATTTAATTGCAGCAGAAGGGGAAGCCATGCATTGGTGGAGGCACGGCCACGGGAGCTAGAGGATGAAACGATTTGGCCTCAATGGTAGTTTCATGCAGTTTCATGCGGTTACCGAGATTTAGGAAATAGTGCTGGGTCATTTCACCATGGTGAAACTCTTCTCTTCTCTCTCCTCTCCATTTCATGCAAATATTCTCTTTTTGCTGATGTGTCACCCTATTAAATGTGCATAACACACTCATGAAATGCCCATTGAGACTGGCCTTAGTTGATCGTCGAGGAAATTAGGCCTTATTTGCCAACGTGGCAGTAGACACGCAACAAGATCATTATTTTGTTTGCATAGACATTGCAGGTCTCATTGTCTCGAGAAACTCTCGAGTAACCTCGTCAACTTGAACTGAAGGACTAAATATCATGGAACCTCAGGCAATGTACCTGGCTGTACAAAAGGGCATATATATACACAAGCCCATCATCATGTGGCTTCCCCCGTGAGGCGACTCCGGGGCGACGCCCTCCACCGCGCCGCACAAGCCCCCACGCCGCCTTCTCCTCCGGCCGCCGCCGCGGGTCTTGACGCGGCGGTGGCAGCCCGCGCCGGGCGTCCCTGTGGGACCGCGGTTGCCTCCTCTCCTCCCTTCTCCACCCTCCTCCCCCCTTTATTCCCCTCCAACTTCGAACACCAGTCTCCGGCGGCTTGGCCAGCCTCCGGTGAGCTTGGGGCGCCAGATCCGGGGCCCCGGGCGTGGATCCGGTCCCCCCCGAGTTGGTGCTAGCGCGTGTCCGTGGGCCGGCCACGCCGCGGGCGGCTGCGGCCTGGCGGCGCCCCCGGGCGGCGGCGGCGATGCCGGCGGCTTGGCCGGCTCCGGCGGGCCTTGTGCGCCGGATCTGGGGGCCCTAGTCGTGAATCAGGCCTCCCCCTGCCTGGATTTGGAGTCTGGCCTAGGCTGGTTTCACCACCGGCGCCTGCTTCCTGGGCGCGGTGCTGTCCCTCGCCGGGATGGAGCCTCCTTGCTCGGGTGCATGGCGGCTGGGCTCCTGCCAGCTGCCGCTCTCAACGGCGGCTTGGCTGTGCCGCTGGCGCTAGGGGTGGCACTCGCCTTGGTGTGATGTGGGGGCTGCGGCCACGGGCGCCGTCCTGCATCATGGTGATGTGGGTGGTTCTCTGGTGGCGCGCCGTCGATGGCGTGGTGGCGTGGAGGGCGACCCCTGCTTGTTTCGTGCATCGACAGCGTCTTGGTGGCGAGGTTTATGTCGGTCGAGCAGGCACTCTTATTCATCTTCACCTGTGGTATTGGCGCTCTCTGTCACAGTGGGTATGGGGCCGGTTTCTGGCTACGTTTAGGGATGTGGCGCCATGGCGAAAGCCTTAACCATCGTTGGGTCGATGACGGTGACGCCTTTGGGCGCCGCTCACTTCGTTGGAAGCGTCTATTGAAAGGCCCCTTCCCCGGCATGGTGGTGCCCTGCTGTGATGGAGGTCGCCTCGGTCGGCCGGAGACTCTGCTGCTATGCATGCTGTGCTTCATCTCCTCTTCACATTGTTCTTTGAACTTGGGTATTGGTGTCGCCGCAATCCTTCGCAGTGGCTACCTGGTCACTGGCGGTTTAGACCTCGCGACTACCAGGTCGCTGGAGGCTCTACCTTTCGACGTTCCCTTCGCAGTGGCTACCTAGTCACTGGCGGTTTGACCTCGCGACTACCTGGTCGCTGGAGGTTCTGGAGTTCGACGTCTCCTTCGCGGCGGCTACCTGGTCGTTGGCGGTTCTGGTGGATATTTTGCCACCGCGGCTGGACCCTCTTGGTTGGCGACAATTGTGCAGATGTGTCTTTGGTTGCAGGCATAGTTTTTAGTAGTAGGTGTTCGTAGGTGGAGGCCTCTCCCCCTCTTTTTTTCTTTTGTTCTTGCTATGTGTCTGTTTGTCGGGGTTTCTCGTCGGTAATCTTTGGATTACTTGCGAGGCCTTTGTATCCAATATGTGTAGGTCTATTGACCACTCTCTTCTGCTTAATGAAATATAGGCTATATGTCTGTTCTAGAAAAAAAATCATCATGTGGCTTCATTTATATACAAGTCTGCTTAATGAAATATAGGCTATATGTCTGTTCTAGAAAAAAAATCATCATTTGGCTTCATTTATATACAAGTCCATCATCATGTGGCTTCATTTATATACAAGCCAAAACTGTAGAAGCAAGCGGCTATAGTTGAACATGGATGCAAGAGTTGTTGACATGAGTTGGGACACGGAGGCATCAGGAAGTGGATAGCTTGTTTTGCCCTGCCATTCGGTGCTAGTCACCTGATTATGAGGAACCATATAGAATAATGATACGTACCGATGGTAACATAATCTGCACGAACTGGGATCTTTGGGAATCTGAGATCGCATAGAGTCATTAGTTTGAGTTGCATACAACAATTAAATAAATTATTATCTAATTATAATGTTGAAAAATTAAAAATGAAAAAGCCAACAAACTAAAATAGATGTATTGAAGATATCAACTATCCAAAAGTAGTTTGTTTGTTGCCATGGAAGCAGATAGAGAGTGTGGATCATGCAAGGCAAAGCGTGCCTAGCAAGCACCATGCCGGATTTGCCAAAAAGTACAGCTGTTGATATGCAAGAAGACGTCATGTATATAGTGATGGCTTGAGCCTAATAAACATATTCAGGTTTGTCGTCATAAAAAACAATACTCACTCCGTTTCAAATTGTACTTCACTTTGACTTTTTTGGTCCATGCATTTTACTAATTACCTACATAATTATACCAACATATATTCACATTTGAACTAAAATAAATAACTAAAATGCACATCTACATTTGTTAAATTGTAGAAAAATGCAATTAACGCTTATTTACAACTAATGACTAGATAAGTTACAAAAAATAAAAGATATGTCTCTGCATTTGTCACTCTAATGAACGTAAGAGGCGCACGTCTCTTTTTTTTTTTTTTTTTTTTTTTTTGCGAAATGAGGCGCACGTCTCTAAATCCTCGACTACTTCCACAACTACGTCTACTTCATGGACAACTACTTCAACGGCCATGCAGCTCCACATCTTTCTTGACAATTCCATCAACGGGCGCCTGAACTGCAAAACAGGAGACCACCCTGCAACGAGTGCCTAACTTCCACAACTAGAGGGCCCAAGAAGGGAGCAGCAACACCACCACCGCAATAGCCGCGTTTTGCGGGTCACGGTGCACGCGCAGGATGCACTATACCACAGCCCAGACTAGCGTCTAACAAAGGGTCGCTAAAAATGTCAAAATAGCATTGGACGGTCGGTCGGTATAGATCAGTGACACACGGTCGGACACTATATAGTACTATTACATCCAAAGGTTGGTCGTTATTTTTATTTTTGTTCAGCGTCGAACGGTCGGTCGGTATAGCCAATTAACTAGGTTGGTTGGACGGTCGGTATATTGAATTGGGCAACAACAGTGGATTTTGTGCAAACATTTTGCCATTTTTATCAGCTAGGCAATTTGCAATCTGAAATTGTTGATAGGCCATTTTACCCGCACCGTGACCTAGAGATCGCGGCTCCAGTCTTTCGCTTCCGCGCCACCGTCCGCCCCTAACGCCCTCGCTGCGACCCAAGGCGGTGGCTCATTTCCCTGCCTACATTTGAGGTATTATTCTCGTCTTCAGTCTCTACTACTGCTGTGTTCATGGGATTGTCAATCATGTGTCCAAATCGCTCAAACCCATAACCCTAATCCCCAGATCTGCTTGTAGAGGTGTTTGTGACTGCGAATCTGCAGTCAGAAGAGCCGTCACGCAGCCCTATGTGGAGGAGAAACCTAGCAGAGGAGATGAAGCAGCCCGCAGCGAAGAAGGCACCCGCAGCAAAGGTGGCGGACCAGCCTGCAGCATCGACTCGTATTCTGCCACTTCCACTTTAAAGGGTAAGAATTTTTTCTTTCTCGTTTTGCTGCAGTTAATGGGCCTATTAAACAAGTGAAATCCACAATTTGTATGATCTGCAGCATGTTTGAGGTAATGATGGAACTGAACTTGGGTTACAGTTCAATCTTAACTTATTGGTGTTATTTATGCTGTAGCTATTTTCTATTTTATAATATGGATGTAATCTGAACTTACCAGTAATATTAAATCTGAATTTGGTGTTATGTAGCTGCAGCTTGGTGGTAAACTGAACTTTTAGATGATACACTAGCCTGCACAATGGAGCTAGAATATGATGAATACAAGCTGGGTATGTATGTGTGATGATAGTATTTATTCTACAGGCAAACCATTTTTCAAAATCTGAAATATTTAATGTCTTCACTAGGCACTTTATCGAGCTAGAATAAGATGAGGCATCCTTACGATCTGCATCAGTAGCAGAAGCACAAGGAATTGTGGGTACAGCTAGCACAACTTCCCCCATTTTCCTTATATTTGACAACTAGTTTCTCTAGTTGAGCTTCCCGCATTTTGATGTGGTATTCAGAATGGCAATATGCAGCCCACCGGTGAGGAAGTGGCCTCATCTTGATTCTTGCATAGCTACTAGACCTAAATTGTAATTCAGTAATAATGGTAAGGTAGATATTTGCATTTGGTTCACTTCCCATGGACTGGGACTATGGAAATAGTTAGCACTCTTCTTTTGTGAGCAATAATCATTCATATTATTGATGTCTTGCTTAATCAAACTATCAAAAAAAAGTAGGTGTTGTTATTCTGGAAGCTTAAGGAGATAGGTTTATCAACACACTAGCTCATCTTCACTATTTGTAAATTTTCTAGAAAGCTGAAACATTTGGAGAATGTCGACAATGGTGCTTAGAATAACCAGATCTCTTTACACTATGCCAGAAAACGCTATCTGTGACGCATCTAGAGGGTCATCCGTGACACGTAAAAAAGGCGTCACCCTTTTTGCGTCAGAGATAAGGGCTTATCTGTGACGCGTCAAGACGCGTCACCAATAACCCTCTATCGGTGACGCATCCAACCAATACGCGTCAAAAATAACCCTCTATCGGTGACATGTCCAACCAAAACGCGTCACGGATAACCCTCTATCGGTGACATGTCCAACTAATACGCGTCACGAATAACCCTCTATCGGTGACATGTCCAACCAATACGCGTCACGGATAACCCTCTATCGGTGACATGTCCAACCAAATATGCGTCATGGATAACCCTCTATTGGTGACATGTCCAACCAAAACGCGTCACAGATAACTATTTCATAAAACAAAAAAATACAATAATCCTGTATATATGCAATGATCCTATATATATACACACACATCAAACATGATCCCATATATACACACATACACATCAGACGTACCACCGTTTCAACAATCAGTTCTTTACCAACTTTTTTTTTTGAATGATTTGGAGGGGTTTACACCCTTACAGTAATTACCAACTTTTTTATATACATGTTATATTACAAAATGTGTTATCAGCCTTGGGCCATTGTATACAAGGTACAACCAATGTATTTGATGAGGACAAAGACAAGAAAAAACACTTCATAATCCTAGAAGAGTAAAACCTTGTTTCCTCATCACTCGATCATGAAAGATAGCATCTGTATCTATGTTCTTGGAAGAGCACCTATAAAGGAGTGAAGAGTTGAGTGAGCCAAGACATACTGTGAGGTGACAAAGGAATTATAAATGCAAAAAAGTTCCATGGCTGACCACTGAACTATACAACGATGCATGTGTATGGACCTTTAATTCTATTTGCATATTCACATACATCATGAAGAAACAAGTATGAAAAGCATCTCATGTCTTATTATTATACCCATGGTTTCAGTATCATATTTTGTGCTGAACCGTGTAACATATATATGAAGAACATCTGTTCAAGATAATAATAATATATAGCAGGCTGACCATTGTGCTGAATAGAACAACAATAACTTAACAGAAACAAACCAGGACAAAGGAACCAGCAAATAGTACTAATGAAGCATCTAGTGTATGAAATGGCTCTACTAGATTCCCAAATCACAACTTAACAGAAACAAACCAGGACAAAGGAACCAGCAAATAGTACTAATGCATCACATTCACATGTAGTGCAGATATCAACATCAGAGCATCTCAGGTAGGCACCACTTGAATAAAATGAGAACATAAGGAAAGGAAATCTGAACCATCGTGTCTACTACAAGGTTAACTTGATGTAAAACTACAACTACAGTGACCAAAGAATTTATAATTCAGTCTAGATAAACTTGAGGTAAAATAACATTTTGAGGTAATAGCAAGCAGAGCTCACGCTTGCAGGTGTCCTAGGATAGTAACAACATCAGAATAGATCAAGCATAGCAAATAAATGAAAAAGGTATTGTGTGACAAACTGAAGATCTTAGAGAAAGAGACACACCTGTATAAAAACCCCTGTAAAATCTAAGTTAGGTCCCAGTTTATCCAAACCCCTGTAAAATCGCTGTGATTTATGGACTGCCAATTCCTTGAATGAACCCAGAACTAGCCGATCCTAAAGATCACAATAGAGTATTCTGTAAGAAAAAATTGCAGTATCACAGATCATAATAGAGTATTCTGTAAGAAAATTACAGTCCCTAATCCCAAAGAAACTCTATGGCAGTTGTATCAGCGTAAGGAATAGAATTATACAGACAATATCCTGACAGTGGCTACACAGTGTACAGATTCTTCACAGAAATTTCACAGTATGTACAAAAGCTAGCAGGACTTTTGTGGAGTTTCAACATAAAAGTTTGTGGAGTTTCAACATAAAAGTTTGTGGAGTTTCAACCTAAAGCATAAATCAGTACCTTGCCCAATGGACGGTTTCGAAACCAGTCATGATTGCCTAGTACCCAGGCTGTCACAAATCCTGATATCAGCTCAGCTGCAATATATTAACAATCATGATCACACAAACAAGTTCAGAAGTTACATGTTATATACAGAAAATGGCAGAGATAAAGACCTAACAGTAACTGATCCCAATCACCCGAATCATGCCAATACAGTTACTCTGAAAAATTGCGTGAGTTATCCAAAAAGGGTCTAGTTAGTAAGTCGGACAACCAAGTTCATCACAAATGGAAAATGGAAATGCTTCTAAGAAAACATATGTGTTTTCTACATATATTGTTTATCTGGAACATAAAAACATAAAAATGTTTATCTGGAACACATGATGAGCTTTCAAAAGACTTCTCCAGATAAATATAAACTTCAGAAAATAAAATAAACCACTCCAGTAATTTAGAAATTTCTTTAATCTTTACTATATTGCCTACTTGCAAATTCAATAGCAATAATTGTCAGTCACTAATGCATCAGACGAGGCAAGGAGGGTATCCTCCTTGTTCCAGTAAAAGAATTTAGTCCTTTTAGCTTCAGTCATGGAATGGTTGCTTTGGGTTGGTCTATGCTTTAGCAGTATTTTTTGGTTGTGCCAAACATTTTATACAAAGAACACAACCAGTCAGTTCAGCAATATAACTAAAGTGAGCACGAAGGAATTAATAGAGGCAACCATTTCGCTTGCTGCATGCTTTAGCAACACTTGCTTGTAGATTGGTAATTAGCATTTCACTAGAAACACTCGTCAGTTAGCCTTCCATGTTGCAAAACAGATAACTGTGACTTACAATTTCACTAGAAACAACCATTAATTACTAATTAGCACTATTGTTAGCTATGCTTGCTGCATGTCTCAATAATAGTTTCAGTTGCCGCATGGTTCATGGCAAGCTCATGGCTCAAACCGCGCGGCCTCCTTCAGGACACTACATTGGATCTAAAAATAGAAAGGAGGGCACACCAATGGAGCGAAGGGAGCGCATACCCGTTTGTTGATGTACTCGCCGGTGGGGTAGGGAGCCGCCGCTCGCAGATCTCGTCGCACGAGCAAGTTAGGGTGCTGCCGTCGTCAGATCTCGTCGCTCGAGCGCATGGGGAGTAGCCGCCGGTAGACCTCGTCGCACGAGGGATGGGGGTGGAGCACTCTAGATGTGCCGCCACCTGCGACTGCATCGTCGGGCGCAGCCCTCCCGCCGTCATCGCCGCCGAGTATCGCTGCGAGAGCTGGCTGTGCCATGGGCCAACCCACAGCCAGGGCGCCGCGCCGCCAGACTGCCTCCTAGTCGCGCCGCGCCGCGCCGCGCCGCCGTCGCATCTTAGGGTTTCGATTCGAGGGACAGGGAGAGGGAGTTGGATGGGAGACGGAGAGAGAGAGAGAGCAAGTCAGGAACGTTGGTGCCTATGGGTCACGGACTCACGGACGCGAGACTTAAGACTTAACTGGGTTCCATAAAAATTTCGGGTCCCAGGCTGCTGCCTATGGTGGTTGACGCGGGTCAACAGGAAGAGTCACCAATATATCTACATTTCGGTGACGCATGTAGACAATACTCGTCACTTCTCTTATCCGTGACACGCTTTTGTTAAGAAGAGTCACCAATATGGCCTAATATCAGTGACGCGCCTGAGCAATACGCGTCACAGGTCTTATTCGTGACGCTTTTTCATAAGAAGAGTCACAGATATGTTGTTATTAGTGACGCGTCTTGTCCCTGGGGCATGTGCAACAGCTATTCAGTGACGTGTCTCATGAACCCGCGTCACGGATAGATTATTGGTGACGCGTTTTGTTTCTGTGTCACGAATTGTGACGTCACTGATAAGCTTTTTTGGCATAGTGTTACATGTGCTTACAAGTTTTTAATTGTTGACCTCCAGATATAGTCAGTATGCTTTAGCTTAAAGTTTCTGCTTTCTACAGCATGCTTTGGTCATCTAAATATGTTGTTTTGTTGCCTACCTTTTTATGTGAGATGTTTGTATGGTTGAGGCAAAGGTGTTTGTATGGTCTCATTTTGAGGCAGATTGTATAGTCACTTCATGGGTTGGGGCAGTTAGCATTTGGAAGATTACTACTACAACCTTGGATCAATCTGACTAATGTTTCTCTTCACACATATAGGCCACTGATGCTTGCCATGCTGGCTCGGAATCAACTAATGATGACAATGCTGTGGATGGCCATGATGAAGACGAGATGACACATTTGGAGCTGCATTGGAAATAGTGAATTTCCATATTGGACACCATGTAGTTGCCACTTCTAACCTTTAGATAGTGAGAAGCTGCATCTTAATTTCTGGCTGTTGATGCAAGTGTGGGCATCTAATCTAAGTGTATGGCTTCTGGATGATGAAAAATGATGCAATATGTTTGTGTTCTATTTCGAAACCTTACAGAATCAAATGTCAAGTTTGTTGATGTATTGTTATCATGAAATATCGTATGAAATAATAATTAAATGAGGATCTGCTATGGCCTGGTGATTGCCATAATTTCCTGTCGGGAGATGATGATATAAAAATCTGGAAGTTTTTCTGTTGAGCTACCATTAACAGGAAAAACAATTTTCCTGTCGGTCTGAACTTATTTTTCTGGTTGTATGACATCGACAGGAAAAAGTATTTACTGTCGGTATACCTAATTTTCCTGTCGTCGTTCATCGACAGAATTCGACAGAATAAAAAAGTTCAAATCTGAAGAACTGAAAGTTTCCTGTCAACGTACCACCGACAGTAAAATAATCAAACTGACAGGAAAATAATTTTATTGACAGAAACATTGTTTTCCCTGTCGAGCTAGTCCTGTCGGAATCTCCCTGTTGGTATACCGTTAGAAAAATTGTTTTTTATATTTTCTGTCGGTTTTTGCCACCGACTGGAAATTTGTAGTTTCTAGTAGTGTATGTACCAAGAGACTCTAACATTTGAAGAGATGATTATTTGGAATAAAATGCATGAACCAAGTAGACTTCTATTGTAAAAAGTGCAGTAAACTTTTGACTTTTGAAGAAGTACTTCCAATTGCAAATTCGAATGCAATGCTTTTGTGCAAATAATGTTTTTAATAGCTAATGACTTGTGGGCCGGTTCTAATCTTTCAATTGATACATCTTCACATAACACTACATATATAACTGGGGGAGGAAATGCAGCTGGGCTTGTCTCAGCCTCGTCTTGTGTATACCATATATCCCCTTATATGAAGCATACATCCATTTATATGAAGTTAATTGAGGGGAATGCAGCTGGGCTCGTGCCAGCTTCAGCTTATTTAAGAACGGCTCCATCTATTATAAAAGGTGCATACCGTCTCCCCACTAGCTCCTACATTTCCGATGCCTTAGTTGTACTTTTGCACACAATGAGAAGTTGGCAGACACACATAGATTGCAACAGGAAATGGAAGGCATCCGGAACTTCATCTACGAAGGTGTTCATAGTGGACTAGAACCAGGGAGGGTGTAATCTTCCTGTCTATTCAGACAGGTCTGCCTCGAGTGAATGGCGATGTGGGACACTGGTCCAAGTTTTGGTCACTCATTTTGGATTTCCAGCAACTGCACCATATATTATAGCTAACTGTAGGTTAGATGTATATTGGTGCAGGCATCCCCTTATGCTAAGCCATATGTAACCACATGATCAACCTGCCATCCTGTCCGCGTGGCATTGCATCCATGCATTACGTTATCGTAGATAGCAGCATTATCCAACTTGTGCATGACATGAAAAGAGTGTACGTGTGTACATGTAGCACATCAATGTGACATATAATCCATTATTTAATTCTTGTCTTTCCAAAGTTAATATAAATTCATTTGTTTTTGAAATTTGTGTCATGTAAAAGGAAATGACCGATGGCAAAGCAATCCAAAGACAACTCCTTAATTATCAAACTTTTGTCAGGGCATATTTACCATTTGCTAGAATGTAGATTAGTTTATTACTTTATTTACTTAATTATCTTGTATAGACTTTAATAAATGAACGCCAGTGTTACTTTGGACTATTACCTCTTAAGTAGGTAACAGGAGTACCATACCATTATCTAAGACATATTATATACATCAAGATATAGTACTTAGTTTTAGTGGAGAATTAAATGAAAAAGTACTTATATTTTGCTGGTCGTTACCCCAATTCCTGACCTTTTTTCTACTAGAAACTTGAAATTCCCTCACGGTGCACTACCGTCAGGCAAAATAAAAATACCATCAAGGCTAGCTCGACAGGGTAATTCTAGTTTTACCTGACATTGGTCAGGCAATTTCAAGTTTCCAGTAATTTGATGTATCGAATCGTCTCTTGCTGCGTCATATGGCACATTGAGACCTTTCTTGTTAGAGTTAACGAACACTATCTAAGAGATCCGACCCATGTACGGACAAGAGGAGTACTGGCAACTTCTGTTCTAGTATGCATGCATATTGCCTCGTTCAGTCCTGTTTATATACGTGCATGCAGTGGTACATTTTAGTGTCGATATTTGTATCCGAAATAGAGCAGATGTGTGTATACATGCCGTGGCACATCTTAATGCTGATACATGTGTCCAGAATAGAGATATATTGAAATATGCAGTGTCAACAAATGAGATACCTAGCCTAAATGAGATACATCCTATCGTTCTTGATTTTACAGAGCTTGAATCCTTCAATTTATTGTTTAGGTATGTCCATCAGGAAAGGTGTATTCGTCAGCGCAAAGGAACCATTGGTGGGGGAATACACAGTCAAGAGTAGTCACTGAGTTTGCTTGCACCATGGAGGTGGCGGCACCGGGCTCGGACTCCGTCATGTCGGACTCGGCCGGAGTCGTCGATATCCTTGAGTCGGACTCTGTTGCGGCGTACGGGTCTCGGACAACATATCCGTACCATGGATCTTTTATTTTTTGAGTAAATCTGTACCATGGATCTATGAAACGCTCATCACATGAAAAAGAAAGATGCCAATCGATGGAGCACTAGAACCACAGTACCTATTCGATATAAGAAGGCAAGTGAATCTATTTGGCACAAATATCGCACGACGATCGGCTCAACACCAAAGAAATGCTGCACAGAAGGCATTTGAATGTGCCAGGGACGCAAAATTGTGTCATGTGCAACTCAGGTGAGATTGAAAATATTCAACATCTATTCTTCGACAGCCCATTTGCTCAGGAATGTTTGCAACATATTGGAATCAATTGGGATGCAAATCTTGACCTATTGGATAGGATCAACCATGCCAGGTCTGTAAATTCCTCGCCGTGCTTCATCGAAGCTGCAATGATAGCCTCATGGGAGATATGGAAGCAAAGAAATGACAAAATTTTTCGGCAAAGGGACCCAACTCCGTCGACATGGTTTTGTAAATTTAAATACCAATGTAATTTGCAGTCTATTCGTTTCAGGAATGACCTGAGGTCAGCCTTTTGCGTTTGGTTAGACTCCTTTAGTTAAGATTGTAAGTAAGGCTTTGTTCTTCCCTTTATAAATGAAAATGATCTTGTACTGTGGGGATCTCCCCCACAGTCTTTTTTGGTCAAAAAAAAAAATACGCCCGCACAAAAATCGCCATCACGATTCCAAAAGTGAGCAGCAATGCCATACAAAAATAACACGAGAAGCAAAATATGCATCCACGCCCGCGCAAAAATCGCCACCACGATTCCAAAAGTGAGCAGCCAAAAATATTGGGCAACAGAGGGATCGAACCTTAGCCTATTCGCATCTAGCAACGCTGCGCTAACCAGTCTGGCCGATGAACCTATGGCGCGAAGAGTCCTACACGCGCAGGAGTAGCACGGGAGGAGTGCCCGATCGCGTTGCCAAGCGGTCCGCGACCTTGCAAATATGCCAAGTTTCTTCCGTCAATTGCCAAGTTGCCCAAATTGCAAAACCCAAATACAAAAATTGTTGGATACCTCATTTCGAGATTTTTGATAAATTACAAGAATGCAAACCCCAAATGCAAAACTATTGGAGATTTTTTGAGCTAGTTTTCTTCTTTTAGAGCTTTTTCCCTCCCTTGTAAAACTTCTACTTTTTTTACATGCAATAAAATTTTCTGCAGGGGTCTTGGCCCATTCAGTTTCGTCAAAAAAAAAAAGAAACAGAAGAAATGCCGAAACCCATGCAAACATGTCCCTTTCGATGCCCTCCCCTACCCCAGATGCAGGCGCGCAATGCCTCCACCTCCACGCCCTGCCCCGATGCCTCCCAGCCCTCACCGCTGTTGTCTGGGGCCCATGTCTTGCCACCGGCCTCTGCCGCTACTGAAATGACTTTGCGGACGGCCTCCAAGGACATCACAGGCAATGCGCTAGCTGCTGCGGCCACATCAGTCGGGAAGTGATGCCGTGATCGCGTGGGCCGACAGCGTGCGTGACACGCATTGCAGCCCAGGTGCTTTTCTTGTGTGCTCTGTTCTTTCTTCCTGAATACCATTCTTCTATCGCGATTTAGTCAGTTCTGAATCGGTTACTGTCAGGGTGAATCACTGAATCGGTTATTGTGCTGGTGGGCAACCATGGATTTGGACAATATGAAATCACTGTTTTACTGAAAATGGGATTCATATCTGAAATCCCAAATGTATCTTCGTCCTGTAGCTTCAACCCTGTGGCTTGTCGGTGCATAGTATTTTATTGCATACATAAGATCCATCAATTTTTTATACTACTAGTTGTAGGTCCTTTTCTATCGTGACAAGACTAGAGATTCATAGTTTGTGACCCTGATCACCAGGTTGTACCAAGATTGGTATATGCCCTCTCGTACATCAATTTTCTAATAGGAACATCTTTGACACCAGACATCATGGCCAGAATCCTTGCCAATATGTTCAGGCACACCAGAAGCGAGTGGTCAGAGCTGTTTGGCACCAAACATTGCCATATCTGACATCCATATTGTCCGACCTAAACATTGGAACCCACAAGTATTCATGATAGTGCCATCAAGTTTTGGGCTGATTTTGGTGATCAACAATGCTTTTTGTAGTGAATGCACCGGCCAATCTGTTCAGGCACACCAAGTCTTTTCAAATAAGAGATAACTCTGCCTCTGTTAAAAAAGATTCAGGCAGAGTTAGTAAGAAAATGATTGACCACTGTTTCAGTGATTGTGCTGCTTAAAGAAAATGGTGTTACTTATCCAGAGTTGAAAGACTACATGTTTGTTTCCTGATCCATGAAACATTGTCATATATCATGTTCCAATTATTGTTTATATAAGTTGTTTACGATTGTGATGAAGTTTCACATCAGATGGCTTCTTAGGGCTATCTGAATTTTCTTCAATAGCTCAGGTGATACTAATCTTTCAATCTGAATTCAAGGTTGTTATCAAGTTTGAGGAAACTGTATGGTTTCTATGCAATCCACCTTCTAGGAAGGATTGATTACAACGTTATGTGTTCTAGCAACTTCTTCTTTATTCAAAACCTAATATTTCTTGGATTTTCGCTCAAGCACATTAAGTCTCACAGGGACCTTGGGAAAGAGTAGTATCTGAAACTGTGAGACCTCAATTTGGAAAGAAACTTGGAAATGTTTTTGACATACGACAAAGGCCCTTCTGGACATTTTACACGTCGTGACTTGGTGGATCTTGTAGACATAAATAACTATAACTATTGAGTATAAAAAAGCAGGGTGTGTCAATTTTTGAAGTTTGTTAACATAACTGGTGGTTTTTGGCTACTACGACCATTCAATGATTGCAACTAGCTATATCATAGTATCGGAAATATTGACAAATTTTAGAAGCTAATGGTTGGTAATGGGTGGGATCTTTGTTGTCATCAATGCAATTCAAAACAAAGAAAAGCATGCCCTTATCCTGATTCCTGATTTACATATATTTTTACAACCTATATTCATTTACAACCCTACGTAGGATCAAACTATTCTAAATCACATGCAGATTCAGTGCCATACCTTTCTAGCTGCTTGGAACAAGTAGTGTTAATGGAACATTGCTCTGAATGCTCTCCTTGGCTTGTTCCTTTTATCATTGTATTGTTTTTTACCATACGAATTAATCATAAACTGGTTTCTGCTCTGGTACTTGTGTTACATGTTAGTACGCTACACATCTTATATATGTGGTTCCTGTTGTGTTTGTCATAGTTCATATTTGACTAGCATGTATAGAGATTTGTTTGCATCTCCTTTGTATTTCAACTTTACCTTATTGAACATGACAATTGTCAAAGATACTTAATCCTCTTATAAATGTTGTCATCTTCTATGAATTGCAGAATTTGCCTATTCCTACATGGCGGAGCAAGTCTACTTATCATACTAAATTGACATGCTAATAAGTAGTATTAAATTATGGGATTGTATATTGGTTTCAGTAACTCCCCATCTGTATACCCTTCACCCTGATATGTAACCAATTATTTTTGTATATTCTTTTTCTTGGCGTCCTGATGCCTGTGTACAAATTTTTTTTAGAAAAAGCCTGTGTACAAAATTAAATGAATCTCAACTGAAGAGCCTTAATTTTGCACAGGAAAAGAAATTTGATTTAGCCATTCAGCAATCAGTGGTAATTTATCGGTTCCTCCATAGTTAAATGTCTCACCCACTTATGTGTTGTTGGCTTGTTGCTGCAAGTCCATTTAGCATTAATGAAATAATTTTGTATCGACACAATGAGCCTAGTTGCTTGGAATTTTGTTTTGTAAAATTGGACTGATTCCTATGAAATTCTTAAACAATTCATGTAATTACTTCGTACCTTTGTGTATAGTTTGGCGACAAAGTATCAGCTTAGCATTGTAAACCATTCATGATTCTTTCTTTTGATCCAATGAGTTATGGGTACACAATCATCACATTCCCGGTGAATTCTTGAATTATACAATATTGATGTTCGGAAGATCACACTCATATTATTTTTTTGGTAGTAGAACAAATACTTTTACATATGTTATCATGACATTATTTTTTTTCCCGATGCAACGCACGGGCATTTACCTAGTTTTTATTAATAAAACAAGCCTTTCCTGATTCTGAACACGCACAGCAGTCGGTATCACCAGCCCTTGCTGAAAATAGGGTGGTTTTCTTGGGGCGATTCAGTTAAGGAAACAATCTATAAAGGTTGAGAGGGGGTTTTAGAATCATCTCTGAATATGCCTAATTTGTACAATGGATGGCGTTGTAACAGATTTCAAAGGAGCCCTAAAATCAGTTTTGACTGTGTCTAAAAAACATTGGTGTGGTAGTGGCACTATTGAGGAATGGCCACGTCTTAAAACATCAAGAGGCAGGCTTTTTTTGACCACCTCATATGAGGTGGTTCCTAAAAATGTCTAACTTTGTCCATGATAGACACTATCCCATAATTTTCTTTGGTGAAACCTACAGGCCAAACAACGCAACATGACCTTAACGTAAGAGACTAGCCCACTGAGTAGGCCCCATCATTTTATACATTGTGCTCTCCTGTCACCAACTAATGGAGCATATATTTTGTACTAAAAGATGAGATCATATTTTTTATTAATTTTGGAGAACAAACTGCTCAATTTTAGTGACTATCATTGGAAATAAAGACGAGTGTCCTTATAAAACAGTCACCGCACATCATTCCTCTGGTCATGTCTTGACCTTTTACGCAAATGCTATTACACAACAGGGATATTGGAATGCTAACTTGTATGTTCGAAAAGGTGTTACTAGATTTCTTAGTAACACATTTTTATTTGTATTCCAATAGACCATGTTACTATACACTACTTTATAGTAACATATTTTATTATCTGTTGTAACATATGTTTAGTGTTACAATGAATTTTATAGTAACACTTTTTTTCTATAGCAACACTTCACACTATGGTTGAACACATAGTTTGTAACACATTTACTTATTTATTGGAACACATGCCTAGTTATAATGATTGTCTGTTGTAATACTTTTTTTAAGTTCTAGTAACACTTCTACATTATGGTAGAAGCGTAGCATTGGACAAAGTAAACACATGGTTTGTAACACTTTTTAATGTGTATCTTAACATATTTAGATTGTGAAACAAATATATATTTTGGCCTATACATGTGGCGCTCATATTATTATAGAATCACACATACATGACACTTTGCAAAATCATAACATATTTCAATAATATCCTTGCAAGATCCAAATTCAAACATAATGCTTGTTCAGATCAAATCATTGTACATGTACATAATAATATGGCTCTAGATAAAAAACACAAATAGTTCATACTAGTCCATACTAGGAAGAAAAAAATCAAGAACTAGCTAGGATTCGTAGATTCCATTGTTTGTTCTTCCATTCTTTGTACACACCGATACGGGAAATTCAATATCTTGTTCTGTTACGACCATCTATTCTCCTGTAGTATAAGATAGTCGACTGATGTGTACACATAATGCTTGATCAAATCGAGCAATTTGTGCGTAGTAGCATATCTCATCTCTATCCAATTCATCTGCACACGTTTCTGTCGTCCTGTTGCCCCATCACATTCTAGATTTATAGTCCAATTGTCCACCACCATGGTAGCACAACCTAAATAATGTATAGCGCTAATAGAAAAATAAGAATAAAGATAACATAATAGTAACAATTAGACTAAAGTGCATATATGTAAATAAATTGAATACCTACTTCATATCAGGAAGCACATTTGGTTTGAATAATGTTTCACGATTTTAAAAAATTGATGAGAAGAACCTCATGATGACTAACAAGTGTTAGCAAATAATGCAGATAAATAAAAGGATCGAACACGAGATAATGTTTTTTAACGAGGTTCGGCGTACCTACATCCTCGAGGCATGATTACGGGCGCTCCTCCCCAACAGCTAAATAGCTGTCATGTCGTCTTATGGTTACAAACGGGTTAGGGATATATTTATATCCCCCTAGGATTGCTTCTACACCGTTAATTTCCAATACGGTACTAAACATATCCTAGCCCACTAGAATAACTCTAGTTACAACGTAACCAACTAGTACACATGTTCGACACAACTCTAACAAACTCCACCTTGGCGAATATGCACGCCACACTGAAGTCATCCAAATGCGAACATCTGTGTATCAAAACTTGAGTCTTGAATTCACAGCTCCAAAAACTGTCAATGAGTCACATGTGACCCGTCCTAACAAGAGCATTACCTCTTGTAACTTCATGCTCCATAACTCCACCTGCAGTTGTGCACTCTTCGAAAACTTGAGAAGAAATAACCAGAAGGAATAATCTGTAGAACACTAGGTATTGGGTAACCCTAGCAACAAAACCTGCAGCATGGTACACATGTGTGTACAAATAGCTCATAGCTGAAAAATCTTCTGAAATAACATCTTGTGCACTTGACTGGAACAGTAAACACCAACAAAAGAGCAGAAGTCTGAACTCCGCCTTGAACTAGACTTGTAAGAAACGTCGAGTCGCCAATTAGATTGACACGAAAGAAATCACTCCGCCTTGGACTAGACGTTGCAAGAAACGTCGAGTCGCTGATAGAACAGCATGGAAGAAATCGTCGAGTAACAACCGACGATGATAACCCAGAACTTGAATCCGGTCTTGAACAGCCGAAAGAAATCGTCCATCAAATAATTCTGACCACAATGGACCAAAGTCTTGAAATTTAGGTATAAACTTTAGAACCCTAGCATGAACCTGCAGCCTGTGTACACGTCTGTACGAACGGCAAAGACTTGCCAAAGAACTCTTCTTAAACAAGATCCAGTGTGCACGGAGCAAAATTCCTGAAATCTGAATTTATCCTCACGGATGCAATAACATTGATCACTTGATCGGTAGCACTTAATTGATTGCCTTGACCCACGCGTGAACAGCATCAGCAGAAGTACGTGAAGCCTTGATCTCCAGAAACGAAACGGAACGGCACCTTCATAGATTAGACAATTTCACCTATTACAACTCGATCACCGAAATCAACTCTGCCTCCAGCAGCAGCTAAGCACGATTCTGACTCCGGGAAACATCCGAGTAGTAGAAAGCTTTTGGCAACAGCGATGAACAGAGATTGTGAACCACACGAACAGCAACGGGTTCAATGCAATCGACATATTTCGTGGAGGAGTATGCAGCAACAGATCTCAGCCGGCTGGGATACGGTGATGACAGCCCAACAACTTTTTGTAAACTCGCCTGCACGTCGATGAGGATACCACTTGTTAGCAATAATGCAATCTAGATCGAACACGAGACACAGATTTTTATGTGGAAAACCCTTGCGGGAAAAACCACGGGCGCCAACCGGCGATCTTCAGTATATGGAGGGAGTGTTTACAGAACGCAGGGAATACAATGAGTCGTCAACTCTTCCCGTGCGGCTTACAAGATGTATATATAGGATGGACTGACTGAAGTCAAATACGGAAACAAATCCGCTAATAAATATGACCGAACCGTGGGCCCTCCAGGCGTCCCCACAAGACTCACGTTACGAATTCGGATCATATTCCAACAAACTCCACCTTGAGACGAATTCCATCTTGTAGCAAATGAAGTATCATCAATCAACTCACTTCTCTACCTAATAATTAATTATGAAAATTTCCCAGTATAATTTTGTCCGCCAAATTCTGTTCGCCAGTTTGCCCGTCGCCCCGTGCTTTTTTCGGTAAAAAAAATCCGTTTGAGTCCGTCCGTCCCTTGAAAAGAATAATATCCGGAGTCCTAAAAGGAAATAGAAAAGGCCGGCCCTCTCCTGTCCGTTCATAAGGTAAATAGAAAAATAAAATAACAGAATAGAAAAAAAAGGAAAAACTATACGATGGCTATTTTGTAAAATCAATAATAGCAATGATAATTTTATAAAGTGACGACAATTTTGCTACACATTATACACAATGTTATAAGTCGTTCGAAGAGTACACGAGTGAGTTTGTCATCTAATTCAGCAAGGAGTGAAAGTTTATCGCAAGATATATACAACAGATGATATAGTAAAAGTGTCTTTGCTTAGTGTCGGAGCGCACCTCTGCAGAGTTCGTGCCTAGGACGATTGGTGACCACATCAGATTATTCAGGTACAGGTTGCGGCTATCTGGTTCCCACATGGCATGGACTGCCCTGAGGTCCCGACCGGTGAACTCTGCCACACTCAAACGCCGCGACTATGGAGGTAGTGGACGAGAGTGACACAGACCACAATGGCGGGGAGGTTGTGCTAGCGGGCCATACCGATCATGCAAAGAGTAGGTGAGTGAGTTTGTCATCTAATTTAGCAAGGAATTGGTGGCAAGAATAGAAAAAAGTGGAGGATTCCATCTAAAAAATTGGTATAGTAAAAGTTGATCTCAATATATTTACATAAACTCCAGGGATCCCAATACAAAGTGTTTTGTTAGCTTCTTGTCTTTTCTAAAAAAGAACAAAATGGCTAAAACTTATAAAATCCATAATAATTAAAATTTTGTTAAATTACTTTTAACCATAGAGTGTAACCGTGTGTGAAATAAAAATCTTAAAAAACCTAAAGGCATAGGAACCCAATAAATAGTCTACTCCAAAGCCAGTTTGAAATTTTTAAAGTTTATCAAAAGGTAGCAATATAAACCAGTAGGACCGGAAGAGTCTCAATGTTAGGGTTGTACTTAATCTAGAACATAAGAATTGGCATAAACATAAATTATTTTGAATACGATAGAAAACCTAAATGCATTTGGAAATAGTTTAGGTTCACGGTGCAAAATGTTGAAACCCTTTGCAACAGATGTGGACAAAATTCATAGCAATACATGTATTATGGATTTTGTGACCCGTAGCAACGCACGGGCAAATTGGCTAGTCAATAATAAATAATCACCGGCGCCAAAAGTCACTAGGACTTAATTTGTAATGCCAACTAAGTTTGAGCATAGCCCAAACTTAGCTCCGGGAACTGGCTTTGTCAACATATCAGCAGGATTATCATGAGTACTTATCTTGCACACTTTAACATCACCTTCAGCAATAACACCTTGAATAAAATGGTACCTCACATCAATATGCTTGGTCCTTTCATGAAATATCTGATCTTTAGTCAGACAAATAGCACTCTGGCTATCACAATGTATAGTAGTGTAAGAAGTAACCCCGCAAAGTTCAGAGTATAAACCTCTCAACCAAATAGCTTCTTTACAAGATTCAGAAATAGCCATATATTCAGCTTCTGTAGTAGACAGAGCAACAGTGGACTGCAAACATGCTTTCCAACTAACAGCACAACCACCAATGCTGAAAACATAACCTGTGAGAGACCTCCTCTTATCCAAATCACCAGCAAAATCAGAATCAACATAACCAACAAGTCCATCTCTAGATTTCCCAAACTGCAAACAGGCATTAGAAGTACCTCGCAAATATCTGAAAATCCATTGAACAGCTCTCCAATGCTCCTTACCAGGATTAGCCATGAATCTACTCACAACACTCAATGCATGAGATAAATCAGGACGAGAACAGACCATAGCATACATAAGAGAACCAACTGCACTAGAATATGGAACTCTAGACATGTACTCAACATCTTTATCTGACTCTGGACATAAATCTGATGATAATCTGAAATGTGCAGCTAATGGAGTACTCACTGGTTTTGCTTTATTCATATTGAAACGACGAAGAACCTTTCAATATAACCTCGTTGACTGAGGAATAATTTACCAGATTTTCTATCTCTAGTAATTTCCATACCAAGAATTTTCTTAGCTGCACCCAAGTCCTTCATCTCAAATTCTTTACTCAATTGTGCTTTTAATTTAGCTATTTCTGATTTATCTTTAGCAGCAATCGACATATTTCGTGGAGGAGTATGCAGCAACAGATCTCGGCCGGCTGGGATACGGTGATGACAGCCCAACAACTTTTTGTAAACTCGCCGCACGTCGATGAGGATACGGAAAACAATTCCATCTAACTCTGCTTAAAACTCCGCCTTGGACTCGATGGAACAAACACCCGAGTCGCTGATGGACAGCACGGAACCAAATCGCAGATTTATTCATCCTCCGCCAGAGACCTGCTTGTCACGAATTCGATGACCGAATTCAACTCTGCACTCGGCAGCAGCGAAGCACAACCGGTAGATGACGTGCGAGGAACTTGGAACAGCAGATCGATTTGATGGCGGCGGCGGTGGTAACTGGGACTGAAACCCTAATTTTGAAGACGACGAATAACAGGGAATAAAACCCTAATTTTCTAATCAATCTCGTGTCCGTCTCTGATACCACTTGTTAGCAAATAATGCTGATAAATAAAAGGATCGAACACGAGACGATATTTTTTGAACGAGGTTCGGCGTACCTACATCCTCGGGGCATGATTACGGGCGCTCCTCCCCAACAGCTAAAATAGCTGTCATGTCGTCTTATGGTTACAAACGGGTTAGGGATATATTTATATCCCCCTAGGATTGCTTCTACACCGTTAATTTCCAATACGGTACTAAACATATCCTAGCCCACTAGAATAACTCTAGTTACAACGTAACCAACTAGTACACATATTCGACACAACTCTAACAACAAGACCCTCCACGTTCTCACAGCTCTGCATAAAACATGCACCACAGTATACAAATGAGGCCTAACTAGCCAAATTTTTTATCCACAAATATCACAGGTCAGGGCGAATCAGATAGGCATATGGATAATTTTGTTTTCGCAGCAAGCATATATGTACAGCTGCTTTTACTTCAGGAAGAAGACAACTTTTGAACAACCAGAAAGGAAACGGAATACATGCAACAACCAGGAAGAAGAGGCGCAGGGTGATAGCTAGGTTGTTACCACTGAGGAATGTCGGGCACATCTGATATATTAGTTGAATTGCCATGCAGCTATGAGATCTGAAAAGTCAAACAGCAAAAATGGCACAAGCAAGTCAGGTTTTCCAAAAAAAATCCAATTTCATAATCTAGATACATTTAACCATCAGTCAATATAGGCGTGCACAGGCCTTCCCTTCCGTTAGTCCTAGTGTCCTAGTAGTCTCATAACTTACCAGAATACTCAATCTATATTCAAGAGTTCTTCTATTTATATAGATTGGTCTGCACATAATAAAAATTGAAGAATACATTGATTGAATCTTATTAAGAAATTGTCAGTCTGCATAGAATAAGTTTGAAGAATGCATTAGCTCAATCCAATCAATTTAATTTGATACCTGTCTTGTTGGTTAATGTAATAAACTTTTACAAAATTCTGAACTCGTGCTATTCATAAATCTTTCTATCCTGAATTCCTGGTTCAAGAATGACAAACAAAGCAAATATAAGATGTGAGCATAATAACAATTTGAACACAGATATCATCGAGAGGTTTATACGACAATTACACATCAAACTACTTGTATCAATTTTATCAATCACACATTCACACTTCAGATATTTTCAACAGGGTTAAGGCCCCAGGTCCCGCGCCCTATGAGCCAGGCAGGCAGCGCATTGGTTCGGGAATTATGGAGATGCTTAGAATCAGGGTGGATAACTGATGGATCATGGTGGTACTGCTACTGCACCTCGCGCACACGTCCTGCGTGATCAGGCAGCAGGAGGGCCGAGGGGGATTTGGGATTTGGACGGGATATTGTTGGGAATTGATGGGACCGAGGCGAGATCGTGGACAAAATGCAAGCCGGTCGACGCAAACGTTTCAGGACCGGAAATTGAAGGACATGGGACAAATCGAGCGAAACGTTTTTTCTTTTAGAAACCGGAGGGGTTTTTTACCCCCTACTGGAAATTTATTAAATACTAGCAAATTTGCACGTACGTTGCTATGGGTCACAAAATCTATAATACACCTTCCGTTTAAATTAGACATTTTGATTTTATAAATATTATTTGCTTTTACAATATCTAGTCATAATCGATATCTAATAATAAAGAGGCAAACTACTCGCCACTACGAATTTTATCCACATCTATTGCAAATGGGTTTCATCATTTTTGGAAAATAATAAAAACCTATTAAATATTTTTGCAATGTGAACCTAAACTATTTCCAAATGCATTTAGGTTTTTAATCGCGTTTGTGCAATTTCTTATGTTCCAAATAAACTAGGGCTCTAACAAAGAGTGTCTTCTGCCCCACTGGTTTATATTATTGCTAACTTTTGACAATTCTTAAAAATCTGCAAATTATCTTTGGAGCATACTATCCATGAAGATCTATGCCCTTAGGCTTTCCAAGATTTTCATTTCACACATGGTTACACTCTATGGTTGACGATTTAACAGAAATTGAATTCTAAATTTTGGATTTTATTTGAATTTTATATGGATTTTATAAGTTTTAGTCATTTTGTTTTTTTTTCAAGAAAACACATGAAGCTAACAAAACACTTTGTATTAGGATCCCTAAAGTGTATGTAAATCTTGAGATCAAATTTTACTACATCATTTTTTCAGCTGGAACCCTCCACTTCTTCCTATTCTCGCCACCAGCTCCTTGCTAAATCAGATGACGAACTCACTCACGTATTCTTTACACGGTCGGTACCAGGCAACCACAGCCTGTACCTGAATAATCTGATGAGGCCATCAACCATCCCAGGTGCGAACTCTGCAGAGGTGTGCTTCGACGCGAAGCGAGGTACTTTTACTATATCATTTGTTATATATATCTTATATCATTTGCTAGATCATTATCTAAAAAATACATATATGTTGGGCACGGCTTAGCAATCGAAGGGTTCACTGACAAAGCTAACCTGAAGCAAAGTTCCTCTTTCTAACAACTGCAGGTGACACACGTCGGGAGGTACGACAAGAAAGCCGCTATCATGCGAAGACCCCAAGGGAAGTAGAAGCGAGGGCCGAGGCAGAGTCCTGGCGAGGAGGTGCAAAGACCCCAAGAGTCCTGGCGAGGAGGCGCAAAGACCCCAAGAGTCTTGGTGAGGAGGCGCAGAGACCCCAAGAGTCCTGGCAAGGAGGTGCAAAGACCCCAAGAGTCCTGGCGAGGAGGCGCAAAGACCCCAGGAGTCCTGGTGAGGAGGCGCAAAGGCTCCAGAAAAGCGGTCGTGAAGCCCAACCAGCAGGGAACCTGGTTCGTGGGCCGCTGGATGGGCTGAAGTAGCAATTGTGTCAGGGCCCATTTATGAAAGGGGAAAAGACTAGAATGCCCTCCAGAAGTTATGTAGCCAAAAGGAATGTTGTGGAGTGTGCCACAATGAGCCCCGAGGGCATTTTTGTACCTTCCCAATACTTGTAACCATACACTATAAAAAGGGGCTCAGCCCCTGAGAGAGGGGAGGATTTTTCCCCTGATGTCATGAAACCCTAATCTCAATCCCTGAATCTTGTGCTACCGAGGGTCGGAGGACTTTGCTCCCCACTTAACCTTTGACCGTCCGACACATGAGCCGCAACGAGCTCTCATCATCTTAAACCTGTAGGAATCGTGTTCCAACAGTTGGCGCCCACCCGTGTGTCTGGCCGAGGAAATCACTCACAGATGCCATCAAAGAAGCAGACCGCTGCCACTGCAGCCCGACGGAGACGTGCCGCCGCTGAGGCCGAGGCACCAGATCCGCCGCGGCGTGGAAGACCGCGGAGATCCGCGCGAAGCACATATGCCTCTGAACCGGCTAACGAAGACGAAGCCAATGACAACGAACCCGGAGGCGAAGAGCCACCTCCGGCAGGAAGCAACGGCGAACAAATCCAGGAAGATGAAGTAAGCCAGCGAAGAGCCGAGATGCTGCGCATGGAACGAAAGAGACAGCCGAGAGCAGAGAGTGCCGCTACACAAAGAACAATCCTAGCATCTCAGCAAGCTAAACAAATCAGGCAGCAAATGGCGATCTTGCAAGCAGAGATTCAGAGCATGCAACCACAAATGATAAACATGGTCAATCTCGCACCACCACCTCAATCGAGTCACCAAATGACAGAAACACTAGTAGGAATGACTAATCCGGCTATGGCACAGAATGTTAGACAAAGGGTATTTGATCCCAAGTCCCCACTATCAGAAGGCCTCCAAAGAGCTCCATGGCCTCCGGCCTACAAACCAATGGCACTGCCAAAATTCAACGGTCAAACAGACCCCTGACAGTTTCTAATGAGTTTCGAGGCAGCAGTGGCATCCGCCGGCGGAGACGAAAACGTGCTAGCCAAGTCGTTTGTAATTGTAGCAGAAGGTGATGCACTAGTGTTGACACAAAAAGTGACACTGTGTCTCACACACAGCAAGCCGGAAAGCCTAGCTTCAATCGGGTGCCTAGGCGTTGAATCCGGAAGCGTGCCAGTCGATTTGACCTGAAAGTCGACAAGGGATAAAACGGTAAGATCAAAACTGGAACATGTTGGGTGAGACCAGACAATTCCATCTTTACGGCCCTGAAGCCACTTACGACGACACATAGCTATAGAAGCTATCTGCCAACATGTTTGCAATTCATTCGGCTAATATGAGATGAATCATGTAAATAACATAAATTGCCGAATACGTGTGCGTAAAGAAAAAGTATCATAAATAAGTAACTTGTAAATACAAATCTATAAAGATAACACATGCATAGGTTAATCCAACTAGTCTGCCACACGTCTAGCCTTCATAAACCCGTCGAGCACATACTAAAGCAAGTTAATCCACCGCATGATACGACCTACTATGAGCATATGCCACTCCCTACTCTTAGATCAATCCACCGCATGATACGATCTAATAATAAAGAGCTAAAAGCACGCAATTGTCTAAACAGATCTATAAGTACTCACTACACATGTAAGCTTAACCGTATCGGCAAGGTTGCCGAATCGGGATCCATGAAGAAGGAACGAACAAGCTATTACAATATGGAGCAAAGCAAAGCCTGCATCTTCCGCACGATATCCAGCTTTGACCAAGACCTAAACGCTCTAACTTGTATGAACCCACAACATGTAACAATCTTGATTGATCTAATTCAGCTATATGAACTCGATCTACTTTGTGTTTGGGTAAGCATGAAAGGATGATCGAGAGCCGAAAAAGAGTATCAATCTAGATTGGGCAAAAGAGTGTTGCAAATAATTAAACATTAAACTAAACATGCAACACGTGATAACTTAATGAATCAATTAGATCTTGCCAAATCTAAAAGAGCCGATAACTATCTTTACTCATGTCTTAATCCGCACGATACAAGGCATAAGCAAAAACTTCCCATGATCAAGCTTAGATCTACCGCATGTTCTAAGCTAAAACAATGAGACTACTTGCATCACATCTAAATCCACCGCATGATACTAGACATGATAACATGGTTGCCGGGACTTACGGAGGTCGACGGATCGATTGGCCCTCTCGAAGAACTCGACGACACGACTAGAAGGACTCGAAAGGTGGCACGTAGCCGGTTGTATTGATTTGGTTGTGAACCCTTATTACAGTGGTCGAGGGTTTATATTTATACCCTGGACAAGACATGAGTCCTAAACGACTACGATCTATCAAACAAAATTGGAAAAAATACATAATCCCGACTCTAACCATAATCGGAGTCCTTGATTGATGACTCCTTCCCTTTCAGGACAGCTCCTTCTTTCCCTTTTTGCTTCTTGAATAAAGCCATCGCTCAGCTGAGAATAACCGACCGCTTGATCATTTGCCGAACACATGGAAAGTTAGCCGACCGCACACAGATTTGCCGAATCTCTTACTCTGTCATTCGTGGGCCCACCTGTCATATCCTTTACTAAATTTTGGTGTTAACACATGCCCCCTCAATTTCGAGATAAAAGAGATTTTATTTCGAAATTGACCGTAAGCGCCTTCTGCCTAGGTCAGTACTGCCGAAACCCGCAGCCTCCACCTGAGATCTGAGCTTGCCAATACTCCTAATGGCGACAGAAGCTTCGATCCGCTCCATCATGGCGACGGGAACTCAAGAGGAACTCCTAGAGGTAACCCTACTCGCTTCACTCATTCGGCAACTTCTCTGAATTGATTCTTAGATGTGTCTTCAATTCGTTCCTTCTTCTTGCTTGAAGGAAATGAGGAATGAGATTTTGATTCCCAACCTCGCCCATCCTGAATCGTTCTTTCTTGGTCCAATGGGAGATCCCAACCCGAGGGAGTTTATTGAGAAGGAGACCTTAAGGATCCCGTTTAAATCTAGGATTGCTTCTCCGAATAGGTGGCCAAACACCTTCAAGACCTGGCCTCTTCCCTCAATTACAGGATGGCGTGACTGGTACCGCAGAATGCAAGCCAGGAATAGTGACTTTTGGGAATCACAGGACATCCAACATTGCTTGGAGCTATCTTTAGCAGATATGCCAAGAAACGACTCCCTCTTGATAGCTGCCTCTCATTTTTGGTCTGATGCCGTGAATGCATTCATTTTTGGTCATGGTCCTATGTCAATCACCCTGGCTGATATCTTCATGATGACTGGTTTGAACATTACCAAGCCAGTATGCCCCTTCAAGTACAAAGGCACCAGCACTCAGAGGGCAGTTAAGTCAGGAGGTGGATGGGCCAAATATATCCAAGCTTATGTTTCAAATGGTGCTGTGTCTGATAAGGAGTATAAAGCCTTCATGAACATGTGGCTATGCAGATTCATTTTCTGTGGTAAATCTAATGAACCGACTCTGAATCACATAGTAATGGCTGAAGAACTGGCTGGAGGTAAACTGATTCCTCTAGGCAAGTATCTTTTGGGAGCTGTTTACCATATGATGCATCATATCACTGTTCAAATGTGCAACCAAGGTGAAATCTACTGTGTCAATGGCCCCAGGTGGCTTGTTCAGATGTGGTTGCAATTGTATATGCACCAGATTGTTTTAGTTGACCTCCACAACTTGGGTTTCCCATCTGTCAACTGTGCTGAAGGTGAAGACCCCAAACAAAAATCCTGTCAGACATATGGTGAAGCTGCATCTTCTATTGCCATTGACATAGACATTGGCCATCTCTTCAAGATTTTCTACAAGGGATTCAACCATATAATCTGGTTCCCTTACAGAGAAAATGAAAACTTCACTCTCCCTTGCAAATTCAGTTATGAGCTTGGTTGCACAGATGATGATTCCAAGGAGATTTTCATCTCCTTCATTAGGCCCTGTGCCCTGCCAGCAGAATTCCACCATGGCCGGTTGATAAATTCAACCTATGAATTTTACAATCCAAACATGGTTGCCAGACAGCTTGGCTTTGGTCAATTGCCCCCAAGGCCATACTTTTCAAGCATTATAAAGCCCAGGGAAATACTATTAAACAATACTGAAGCTAACAAGGTCTTTAATCTTGGATGTACACTCCCTTTATATGAACCTGATCCCCTGGTGATAACTGAAGTGGCTCATCCTTCATTTAATTCCTGGTGGCAAGATTGGCACTCTCACATCTTCAGCACCCAAGTTCATCCCTTGTGCCAAGCCTTAATGCCTCAATTCACCTCTGATACTGAGGTATTTTTCTTTTCAGAACTCTTCTTATCCTTGAGCTTTTATCTTTATACTTTAACCATCTTTTGAACAAGACAATGCTCCTCCAAGCCCTCCAGAAGTTCAATACTGGCAACCTGGTCCTGTCACTGCATTAGGACATAATGCTCCAACCTTAGCAGTTTTCAACAGGATCCCTGCTGATGAGACAGTGCTTTTGAAGGACTTGAAAAGGAAAACTCCTTCGTCTCCCAAAGACACTGCTATCCCCAAGAAAGCAAGATCAAAGAAAACCAAACCACTTCCTCAGGTATGAATGGCCCCAGTTTCTCTGTCTTTAATTGTTGGTGCACCCACATTCATCATTCTCTTAACGTGTACAAAGCTAATCCGAGCCGGAAAAAATAGTAACCCCTGGAAGATTCCCCCGAAGCTTCTATTGGTCAGGCAAATGCTGATGAAACTGTTGGCAACACTGGTATGTGTATGTGCCTCTACCTTCTTTCTCCTTTTAATCATGCAACCAATCTTATCTCATTGCTTTCATGATCCAGATGAACAGGGAGAAACAACAGAAGAACCATGCCCTCATCAGGTTCCAGATTCACTAACTCCAGCTGCACAAGATGCTTCAACAAGCCGTGAAGTTGTTAACCCTGAGGTAGCTGTTGTGCCATTTACTCAGAACATTGAGTCTACTCAGGAGGCAATTGATCAAGTGTTTGCCGAAGATGTAATACCTTCTCCCCACTAGTCATTTTCTACTTGACTTTTGAAACATTCGGCTAAACTACTTCCTCTGTTCATCATCAGGATACTGCCCATCCACAAGCTAGCTTCTCTCTTATTGCTGAAGAATTTGCTGAAGATAAAGATGATGAAGTTTCTTCCAACCAGCAATTATCACCAGAGGGTCAAGCCAAGCTGAAGGATATAATCTTATTCCTGAAAAAGGACATTGTTGCTTTGACCCAGGATTCAGACAAGATAAGGGAAATGGCAGAGCTTATTGATCAAGAGCTCCCTTCCAATCTTAAAACTATCATAGATGCCTTATCCCATCTTGATGATCACTTTGCTGCTATCAAGAGGGCACATAAGAACATGTCTACAAAGGCTGACCTAGAGAAAGACAAGGTGGCCAAAGAACAGCAAGTCAAGGAGCTCTATTCTGACATCAAATCAACTAAACACTCTCTGGGCACTTTAGAGCCAGAACTGCAGGCCATGAGAGATGAAACAACCAAACTTGAAGCTCAACTGGCTCAACTGAATACCAATATTCAATCCCATGAAGCCAAGCTTGCCAATCTGCCATCTCTTGATTCGGCCAGATCCAAGATAACATCAGTCATCAAAGAGACGCGGCAAATCAAGAGCAGGTTGTCGAAGATTCAGGACTCCGAAGAAGAGGACCAAAAGTCTCTTGATGTAGTTAACCGAATCAAGTCTGACGCTCTTGACGTCATCAATTCTTTTCTGAATGTATAAACACTTGGCTTGTACCGAGGATGTAAACATTAGGCTGTCCCGGTCATGCCATGCTTGAAAACATTCCTTTTTCTGAGAAATAGAAATTTTTTTGTTTTTCTCTTTCTTCTCTATTTCTGCTATCACTTGGCTTTTCTGAGCATGACTGTATTAACAGGTAAGTATATCACCCGAATGCAACTGCTCTTCAAACTCAAATCTGCACTTTAGCCGAATAGTACTCGTTCAGCCACTTAACCGAACGCACGCTAGAAACTGAAACGATAGCAATAATGGGCCCGGCCCAATCCAACATCGGCCCATAGAGGTGTGAAAACCCTATTTCGTCGTTTGGCTTTCCCGGAGGCTCCGCCACGGCTCCCAACATTCATAAATAGAGCCACTCAGCTCCTATCATCACCACACTCAAGCAGTTGCCATCCTCTATCTCTTCCACTTCCTCTTCCATCTCCAGCCCTAAAAACCCTCATCACCACCGATGGCGAGCGGCGGCGATCGTGGCAAGCGTCCGGCCGAGGACACGGCGGAGGGAAGCAGCAACCGGCGCCAGCGGTGAGATTCTTTCAACCCTTGAGTTGTGCTCCTCGATCTCTTTTACCCGATCTTGGTTTTGCTTTGCCCCCTTGCGGTTATTCATCTTCATGATTTGGTTTCAGGGGCGTAGGGATCACCGGCGACTACGTCGCCAACTTCCGGAGGGAGGTCGCCAGGGCTCGCCCTCCTGCTCATGCTCCTGCCCCTGCTCCGGCAGCGGATGTGGCGGAGGGAAGCAACCGCACCGGCTGCCGCTTGAGGTAATGAACATGACCTCTTCGCTTCGCCTGCGGGTTTTCTTCTATAGCCGATCTTGATTGCACTCTGTTTGCAGGACGGCGAGGATTGGCTCCGGCCAATGGCACCTCCTCGCACCGGCCGCGGCGGCTATAGCACCTGCGCCTGCTCTGGCTCCGGTCCCTGCTCCGGCTCCTGCTCCTGCTCCAGCCCCCGCTTCATCGGGTTTGGCCTCCACCGACTCGTACCACCCTATCATGGGGTCGGAATGACGAGGAGGGCCCGAATCCGTATGACGGCGATGACGCCGTCACGTTCCTCCGTGAGAGGGACGAGATGAAGGAGCTCCTCACCAACGAGACCAAGAAGCACGACATCGCCCAACTGGAGTGGGAGGACCAGCGGAGGCAGCTCTGCGACGTCATCACCAGTAAGACAGCTTCTAGAACTCTGCTCAAATCTTTTCTTGATTTGCTTGTTTAACTGGCCTGTCTTTTCTTGTCTTGCAGACCTCTCCACGGAGCTGGACCGCTTGAGGTTGGCGGTGATGGCTATCGCCAATCAGGTGAATGCCAGGGGGCTGACCGTGGCGGATCGCCTTGAGGCGGTTCTTGGTCAGATTGATCAGGCCGCCATCCAAGGTGTGCCCCTCGGCACCGCTCGCGGCCTGGCGGGGATGTCGTCCTGGACCGGGGACGAATACATCTCCATGCCGGTCGGCTTCCAGGGCGGGCTGCCCCACGAGATCGACGACATCGACGATCTCCTGGCGGAGTACGACGACCACGCCCTCGCCATGGCCGACGCCACCAACCCGCAGTCCGTCCTCAACAAGCTCTTCACCGAGGAAGAGGAGTAGCTTGTACTAGGATTGGCGCGGGTTGTAAATAAAAAATTTTTAAAGAAGAATAATGTTGGTCCTCCCTTTGCTCTTGCTTGCTCCGATTGCAATGGCGCTTATTCTGCCATGTTCGTTCTCGCGAATTTCCATTCCTTAGCGAGAATCCGATTGCGATACTTCCCGAATACAATCTTCCCGAACGCATGACGTCACTCTAGCCGATCAAATCTCGGTCCTGTTCCACGACTTGACAGTTTGTAATGTAGCAGTTCAATTCACTTTATCTTCTCCCGATAAACCTACCAGCTGAGAGATAAAATTATAACTGTTCACTTATACTTTAAAAATTGGCTAAGGGCGACACAACTCTATCGGCTATTTCTGTTCTAAAGATGATACACACGATATCGGCTATTTTGCACTAGAGGCGATATAATAATATCGGCTACTTCCTTCAACTTCTTTCCTTTATTCTGAAGGCGATTTTCGTTCAATCGGCTATGTCGCATCCGAGTCTTGATTATAATGAAGATCCAACTTCAATACTTGGATAAAATTTCTTAAGGTATCTGCCATTGATAGCTCTTGTAGGCTCTTCTCCAAATAATGTTTTCAATATGTATGCATTGCCAGGTGCACAACTAACAACCCGAAAAGGCCCTTCCCAATTTGGGGACCACTTGCCAAATGTTTTATCTTTTGTACCAATTGGCAATATCGTTTTCCAAACCAAGTCTCCCTCTGCAAATTGCTTAACCTTGACCTTCTTGTTGTAGTATTTGGCAACACGCATTTTATTCTTCTCAATATTCTCCAAAGCTTTAAGACATATCAAATGCAAATCCTCTAATTCATCCATCATTAAATTCTTATAATCCTTTTCTGTCAAGTCCTTTTGCAACTCAACTCTCCTTGATCCTGATTGCAACTCCCAAGGTAATACAGCATTGTGTCCATAGACCAACTCATATGGAGATGCTTGTGTGGATCCATGGCAAGCCATTCGGTAAGCCCACAATGCTTCATTAAGGACCAAGTGCCATCTTCTTGGCTTCTCATCAATTTTCTTTTGAATGATTTTGATCATAATCTTATTTGATGCTTCTGCTTGGCCATTGGCTTGTGCATAATAAGGAGAAGAATTATACAGCCTTATTCTCATGCTTTCGGCAAAGTCACAAAACTTTGAAGAAGTGAACTGAGTTCCTTGATCAGTTGTTATGGTCTGTGGAATTCCAAATCTATGAATTATATGCTCCTTAACAAAATTGACCATATTTTCTGATGTAACTGTCTTCAAGGGAATAGCTTCAACCCACTTAGTAAAGTAATCTGTAGCTAATAACACAAACTTATGACCCTTGCTGGATGGAGGATTGATCTGCCCAATCAAGTCTATGCCCTATCCTCTAAATGGCCAAGGTTTGATTATGGGGTTCAAAGCAGATGCAGGTGCCCTTTGAATATTACCAAATATCTGACAATCTCGACAGCCTTTGTAATATTCAAAGCAATCCTCTAATATGGTCAGCCAAAAATATCTAGCTCTCCTGATCATCCACTTCATCCGGTAAGCCGACTGGTGTGCACCACAAGCTCCCTCATGAACTTCAAACATGATATTTTTGGCTTCCTTTTGATTCAAGCACTTGAGTAACACCCCATCTATGGATTTGTAGTACAATTGATTATCAAGAAGCACAAACTTGAGGGCCTTATACCTGAGCTTTCGGGAAACTCTTTGAGATGGATCTTTCAGATAACTGATAATGTCACTTCTCCAATCATTATCCACTTGATCAGCATTGAAAGCACCCTCTTCAATAGCGAAGACCTCCTGATTCTCACGATATCCAGAAGCAGCTTGAGCTAACCTGTTGGCCTCTCCATTGTGTTCTCTAGGGACATGATGCAAAGTAACTATCGAAAATCTTTTCAAAAGCTCTCGACATTCTTCATGATATCCTCTCAATACATCGTTCTTGCATTCATATTGCCCTGTCAATTGGTTGATCACCAACTCATTATACCCATCTCCATAAATACTCTCTCGCAACTTTGTTTGCCACGGGGGGAGATCTTGTAGCAGATCTTTGGTATATCTCGTTGTTGCACCAAAAGCTGCTTGACCATGAGTTTGCTGCTCGGTCACGGGAGGCTTCTCCTTTTCATCATAAACAGCCCCATCTTTGCTTGTACCGATCATCTCTCCTCCTCCAGTTGGCTTACCTGAAGACTTTTGGGTGTTAAAAAACATTGGCCCACCAATTTCTCCAAATTTTTCTTCAAAGCACTTGTCAACTGACGGACCGAAGGTGTCAACCATGACTTTGCGGAAGGTATTCAGAAAAGCTGTGTTGTGGTTCAACATGGTATCTCCCACAGCTTTGTAAATGACCCCGACTACCCTCTGCATCTCCTCTTCATCAGTAATATCAGACTGATTAGCGAGAAGAACTCTTGGCAGTGATTGCTTTATGATCACCTTGCCACTCTTGTTCTTGGAGAAAGACATCAAACACTTCTGCTGGTACTGCTCAACTGCTTGTTCCACCATCTGGCGTTGTTCTGGCTGCAGCTCATCCATAACCACGTTCAGAACGTGACTATTGTCAATCTCCGATCCCATCTTAAACTGAAAAGTGGTCCCACCGGGCGTGCCAAAAAGTGTGTTGACACAAAAAGTGACACTGTGTCCACTACAAAATTTCGACCCTATTGCCACTTGACGCCATTTGCATCACCACGAATTGTGTTGTAATAGGGGTGTATTTTGCAACGTTTGTCCAAAACCGTAGCAATAGGTGGACTATGTTGCTACAAAAATAGTGCATTGCAATTTTTACATTCAGTGTTGCAAGAGGTTAGACCTATAGCAACCCTTTTTAAAAAAGTGTTGCTATTGGTTAATAATATTGCCATGATGACATTTAGTTGCATTAGTATTAATTGGCGTTGCAACTGTGTGGTGCTCTTGCAACTAAATAGAGCATTGTTGTTATTGCTTGAAATTATTGCCACAATGTTCTTAAGTTGTAACATTCCTCTTGACCATTGCAATAGGTAGACTGTGTATTGCAACTGAATTTCTAATGCGTTGTAATTACTTGTTGCTATTGCCACAGTATTTGTTGGTTGTAATATTTCTCATGATCGTTGTAATAGGTCGAAGTTTATTGCAACTAAATACCTAAAGTGATGCAATAGTATGTTGCTATTGCTACATATGTGTTTGGTTGCTATAAATTCTACCGTCGTTGTAATATGTTGTTGCACAAACCAGCTGTATTTTGTGGGCTTTAAATATAGCGAAAGTGCTAGGCTTTCCGACTTCTCATTCACTAGAAATATGCCAAGCGTTGCACCGGAGCAACAAAAATTTTGTCTACCCACTCTAACCATTAGATACAATTTGAGATCTTGATCCAAACGATATTAGCCATTCAATCTCCTTGCGCTTGCTCATATGCGTTGTTTTCACGGAAACAAAATTGTACGCGCTTGTACGCCCCGACATCAGTCTTTTCCGTTTCCATATTTTTTTCCCTTCATCCACACATCAATGCAACTTTTCCTACACGAATACATGCATTATGGGCTGAATAAGTGGTCGAATGCTCTTCACATGCTTGAGTCCTCAATCATGAGGTTGTAACGGTGTCATTGGTTGATCGGAAATAGAAAGAATTCAGGCCTTCCATTCAATGGACTCAATCCGGGATAGACTCCCATACACGTGTATACCAGCCATCTCTTTCGCCATCCACTTCCGACAAGGCACTCCACTGTTTATTTTTATATACAAATCTCCCTATTTTAGGCGCAAGTGTCATGTCATATATAGAGCCAAATTTAATATGTTATAATATATATTGGTCATTGGATTCTATATATTATTATTAATATGTGTTTTGGCCTGTTATTTAAACGTGGAATATTTGGGTGCGCCAGAAAAGAAAAGTCGTACTACAACAATGCATCGGAGTCAATTTCCTAAAGAATCACATAATAAAATAATAAAGCAACGACTATTGACCGGTGGCTAGATTTGGAAAGTTGAGTTTTTAGGTTCCAGGCACATCACGTATGACCTGCATGCAAGCAGAGCCAATATTATATGACAGTACGTGAGTTAACGAGTCCATCAGCGATGGTCACAAAAAAAAAAGTCCATCAGCGATACGCAGCAAAATCGTTCCAGCAAGGAAGTTAAAAGCAAAACACAATTTGGACTCAGCCCTGCCTCCACCACGTTCATCTATAAAACCCACCGCATCCTTCTGGGCCTCCCCATACAGCACGCACCGGTGTTCTTCAGCAGCTTCGTGTGCAGGTCCCCAGCTGCCGTCGCCGCCTTCACCTCTGTTGCCGACCTACCGACAGTCGTGGACACCTGCAGCTCTCTGGTTGACATAACCAGCTGCCGACGCCGCCTTCACGTCTGTAGCTGCCGACCTGCCGTCGTGGACACCTAGAGCTCTCTGCCTGACAAATCAGATTGATCAATACAGGTTACAATAATTTACTTTTATGATCTATTATTAAAGATTGATTAATATAATATGTGTGGCATGTTTATTAAAATTATTCCAAACTCTCTTTCATCTACATGATTCTAAAAATAATAATCTACTCTTTTCCGAGTCGCCAGTAAACCTCAATTTCTTATTAAATCATTCTCAATTATTTATTTTTGTGTTGTTAGGATCTAATAAAGATTGATTAATACGTGATGCATGCTTTCAAATAGTATTCTAGCATAAGATAGAACCATGTTACATTAATAAACACATTGGTATAAGAAAAAATGACTGTAGTTAGAAGCATGTTACATATATGAACGCATGGGCATAAGAAACAAGGATTCTAGATAGAAGCATGTTACATCTATGATATGCACGACCAAATCCTATATGAAGGCATGGGCATAAGAAACAATGATTCTAGTCAGATTATTGCAAAAAAAAAAGTTTTCATATCTTTATCAAATCAAGCCAATGCACAGAAGAAAGCATGACAAGGCAAGCAAGAAGAAATCTGCATATAAGATACTGTAGGTGCTTTGAGATGTCCAGATTTTTGTAGCCCACCTTACTAGCAAAATCATTAGCCCCTGCAAGGAAAAAAAATGGAGTTAGTATATAGAGTTTGAAAGGGACAGGAGCAACAGGCACCAGAAACACTAGTCAAGAGACCCTGACAGGAAGTAGTGCACAGTAGTATTCTTTAGCTATCATGTGTATGTAACATTTCAATTCTACATTAAACAATCTAAATTCATTTATTTCCATACTCTCTTAAGCTTAGTTATAATGCAGGTGCATATACTTTTGCACCTATACTGCTAGTTAGCTGGCTCCTAATCCAGTTATCAATTGATTTGTAGTGTTCAGGATCGGAGGTGACGTAAAGGGATCAGCTGAGGCAGTCAGCGTGCAGGATCTTCATCATCTTGATCATCTGATTGCCCGTGGTATACATATACACACACATCTCATCATATACCACATAGTTACCATATGATATACACATATATATCTGAATTGTACTTATATATCTCTGCAGAAATTTATTTGGAAAGCATATAATGTCAGATAGGAGTTGGATGCGCATGACTAGGTCTAGTCCTGTTTGGCAAGAGAATTTCCCGAAATTTCTTCAAACCACATTTGATGGCAGTAGATCAACTGCTTTGTGTCCATGTTCTAGATGTCGATGCACGATCTACAAATCACGAGGTGAGCTTCACCGACATGTTCTTGCTTTTCGGTTTGATGAAAGTTTCATCTCCGAAGGGGAACATGGTCCAAGTGTTGAAGGCGGCGCATCTAATCTTCAAGGATCAGTAGACGATGTTGAAGAAGGTAACGACGCTGATCGTGGAACAGAGATGGTTGGAACACTAATCTGGGCTACTATACATGGAAACATCATTCAAGGTCCAGATGAACAGCCAAATGAGCGCGCCAAGAAGTTCTATAAATTACTAGAGGAGGCAAGACAAGAATTGTATCCAGGTTGCAAGGAGGCTACCAAGGTTTCTTTTATTGTGAGATTGTTTCAAATTAAGTGCATGTATGGTATTAGCAACAGTGCCTTGAGGAGCATACTAAGTCTATTCTCACTTGTGCTACCTGAAGGCCACTGTGTCCCAAACACGTTGGAGAAAGTGCAGAGTGTGGTTCGAGAGCTAGGTCTGGACTATGAGAAGATACACGCTTGTGAGAATGATTGCGTATTATTTTGGAAGGAAAATGAAGAACTGGATACATGTCCAACATGTGGTGAGTCTAGGTGGAAGGACGATGGTGCTGCAAAGGGTGATGCTACTGGTGACACTGGTGGTAAACGAAAGAAGCGTGTTCCACGTAAGATCCTACGGTACTTCCCACTAATTCCTCGGCTGCAGAGATTATATATGAGGGAGACCACGTCATCAGAGATGAGATGGCACAAGGAAGGATTGGTCCGTGATGGCAGAATGCGTCACCCCGCAGACTCCCCGGCATGGAAGCACGTGGATGACAAGTACAAGTAGTTTTCAGATGATCCTTGTAATGTTAGGCTAGCTCTGGCATCTGATGGATTCAATCCATTTGGGATGATAAGTACAACATATACCACTTGGCCTGTGATCATAATACCTTATAATTTGCCACCGTGGTTGTGTATGAAACAACCTTATTGGATGATGTCGATGTTGGTTCCAGGACCAAAATCTCCTGGAAACAATATTGATGTATACTTTCGTCCCCTCATCGATGAGCTAAAGGAGCTATGGACAGATGGTGTTGAAACATGGGATGCCAAGCTAAAGAAGAATTTTACTCTACATGCTCTTCTACTTTGGACAATCAATGATTTTCCTGCGTATGCAATGTTATCTGGTTGGAGCACCAAAAGGAAGTTTGCATGTCCATATTGCAACAAGGATACAGACTACTTGTGGCTGAAATATGGGTGCAAGCATTGTTACATGGGACATCGCCGCTTTTTGCCAACGAAACATAGGTAAGTTTTCATTTGGCTGAAATGCTTTTGCTGTTGCATTTCAATTTCTTACTAATTTATGAGTTCTTCATTCAAACATAGGTGGCGCAGGAATAAGGCAAGCTTTAACAACAAAGAGGAAACGAGGGTGGCTTCTGAACCATTGACTGGTGTACAAGTGAAGGAACAGTTTGAATGTTTTGATCAAGTCAGTTTTGGGAAAGCAACAAGAAAGAGAAAGCAGCGTGAAGAAGAAAATGGATGGCACAACTGGAGGAAGAAGAGCATTTTCTTTGAATTGCCTTATTGGGACTCATTGCTTATAAGGCATAACTTGGATGTGATGCACATTGAGAAGAACATCTGTGAGAGCATTTTGGGTACGTTGCTTGAAATTGATGGCAAGTGCAAGGATGGTGAGAAGGCCCGTCTTGACATGCAACATCTTGGTATGAGGGAGGATCAACATCTTGTGATGGAGAATAATAAATATATTATGCCACCAGCATTGTATAAATTATCTAAGGATGAGAAGGAAATTTTTTGCAAATTTCTAGAAGGAGTGAAGATGCCTGATGGGTTTGCCTCCAATATAAAGAGATGTGTTGACGTCAAAGCTTGTAAGGTGAGTGGACTGAAAACTCATGACTACCATGTCATTCTACAGAAGCTGTTACCATTGATTGTGCGTAGCCTTCTGCCAAAAGATGTTGTGATCCCATTGATTGATCTTAGTCGGTTCTTCGATGGAATTTGTTCAAAGGAGCTAGTGGAGGCAGATCTTGATAAGCTTAGCAGTTCAATCACAGTTCATCAGGCCAACCAGTACCCGTCAGGCAACGTCGTATTGGATGCACGATACTTGGACCGGACTCACAGCATCGGTAAGCAAAGGCACTCATCCTTCATTTAGAGAAATTGTGTGTACTCAAATAAAATTCGTCAATTTCCATTCAACTAGGTATATGCATCTATATATTATCCTATTGCTGTTCGTGTATGCCGATGCAAATTTCTGCCGTGTATTATTCTGAACGAAACTAACACAAAATAAGTATAGATTATCCTGTTATCAATTTCATAAATTTCCGCCATGTAAATTTCCAAGTATATTCCTGTTATTAATTTTCATTCAATTTCTGCCGTGTATGCCTTTGCAAATTGCTGGCCATTATCTAGTGTTCAGTTGTTTATTATTTATTTATCTAGTATTCTTTCTTCAATCGAGATTATCAGAGAATGAACCTTGTTGTCTCTTGATTAATGGTTGCTTGTTCATTACTACTATACAAAATTACTACTTAGTTTAGAGATCTCAGTTTACGCTATTGGCTCGCCATAGCTCAAATATACATATTCCATGCTCCACCACTGATCCATTTATGCATGAATGTGCTTGTCAGGGAAAATACTGTGACGTCATCAAAAGCAACTTGGACTTTATGTTTTGATCTCATAGGTGCACCTAATGGGGATATTGATGCTGACACCCACTTAGATAAGGATGATATCACGTTTGGAAACTTGTTAACAATGAAATCACGTTTAGGTTACACTGTGAGAGACTTCTTATATTTTAAGAAACGAAGTGGTAATAATGTAGCAACACTTCATGAAATTGAAACGGAATTCGATGTAAGTGTAATGATAAAAAACAACCATGAGGAGAGAAAAGCCAGATTAGTTTTGAGCAAGGATGGAATAACCGAGCAAAGTGTATCCATAACTCCCATGAAAAAACCTTCGGGTACAACATTTCATGAGGATGAATTCACAAATGAGCCACTTGATGACTACAAGGTCTGGCTTGAGGAACTACATGCGGACGGTAAAGGCCATGGTAAGTTAAGTTGCTGCACTAGTTTCCATACTGCATCTTATTTCATTGGTAGACAATTCAATAATACAAGCATGTTTCCAGAACTTCAAGATACATTCAGGATAGATACAGTCATAGCATACAGCGCATGGTTACGTCATGAGGGACAACTTGATGACATCGGTAATACAATATCCTCTTCAAGTTGTAAATCAATTTAACAGTTCTTCATACCAATTTTAACTTATGCTTGATGATTGGTAGAGGCATATGATGAGCTTCAAAGCACTCAGTCAAGTCAATCCAGCAATCCAACACCACCAATGCAACGGCCAAGTCATGCTCGTCGTGAAAAGCAGCTGGTCAATGATTGTAAGATTTTTTTTTTTGGAAAAAAACATTATTATAAGGTGCGATTATATTCCATAACATTATCGGGAACAATTATTAAATTCTATTGTATATCGTTTTGAAGGGCGATCTGGCAGTGGAAAGAGGAAGTTTAAAGGACGTGGGACCCTCAAAGGTTTAACTGTGTCCAACAAAAGAGCTCGACAGGGCACCACAAAATTGGATGTTGAATTCTCTAGAATGCGAGGACCTGTAGGTGGTAACCAGCGGTCTTTTGATGATGAAGTGGTACTGTTTACAAGGAGAAAGGCTCCACTAATTGGAGTGAGATGGTGGAAAAACATCGATGATGAATTTAAGATTGCTATAGCAGATGAAGTAATGGTAAGCTTCGCACATTTTTGTCCCGTTCTAATCTTAATTGTGAAATAGTTTAAGAAATGACCCATTTGTTTGTTTGTTTGGTTTTTCAATAGAAAAAGTGGGACATCGCGAATACTTTGGAAAACAAGAAAACGATATGGGCCATTGCTAATGAGCGCTACAGAGGATGGCGATCAGCATTTAGTGCAATGTACAAGGCTTATGACACTTATGATGAGAGAATGAGACATAAGCCTGAAGACCTGAACATTGTTGAATGGCACTATCTAGTGTTGTATTTCGGCACCGAGGAATTCCAGGTTTGAAGCCATTTACTATTTTTCATGCCAACTGCACTTGCAAAAATAAATTTTTTATGTTTTCTTTGTAGCACTGTGTTTTAATACAAACAAAACATACAGGAACGTAGCAACAAGAATTCTCAAAATCGTTCGCATGTTGAAGCGATTCATACGGTGGGATCAAAGTCTTTTGGTCAGTGCAGCTATGAACTGGTAATGACTTAAGAAGCACGTACATATCAATGTTTTCTTACTTGATGAAATATTTATTTGTGTCATTTTTGGCAAAATTAGAGAGATCCACAAACTGGTGAAGAGCCAGATGATTGTGAGCTTTGGGCGATAACACATTGTAAAGGAGGGAAATGGACAAACGATGCATCTAAGGCTATCTATGTGCGTATATAATTGTTTCTACAACCCTTACTAATTGATTCATAGTATTGCTTTTCGTTTCCAGCTTTTGTTTAACAAAAGATTGCATGCATTCTTTGTGTTAGGAAACTGCTTGCAGCAAAATTGCAGAGAAGGAAATAGAGGCACCAGATAGATTTATTCCTTTAGTAGAGAGAAACCTTCTTTTCCAGGAAGCATACAAGCAAACTACTGGATCTAAATCATCCAAGCTTCATGGTAATGGGTATTTGGCAAGGTATCCAAGTAGAAGGCAGCTAATGACTGAACGTTTCAAGGACGAGGCCCGTTCTGAAACTGCATCCCATATGGAGAATGAAGAGCTGAAGGCTACGCTCGAGAAGGTACAAGAACAACTCCAAAGCCAAGTTGCTGAAAGGGAAGCCGAGAAGGAGCAACATAGGCTTCAGATGGAAGAATTGCAGAGAGCAAGGGAGGCTGATAAAGAAGAACTTAGGAGAGAGTTCATGTCAATGATAGCAGCACAAATGCCAGGAGCATCACCACCGGTAATAGTATTCTAACATTTGAACTTGCATATTTATCAAGTTGGTAGGTTTGTTTTTTAATATTTTTTGTTGTGTTCACATGATAGTCATAACCATAATATGCTTTCTAAACTGAACATTAGAAGATTAATCAATTTATTTCTTATCTATGGGAGCTAAGTAGCACTAATAAAAATTAAATGCAGGCTAACCAAGCTGCTATCGAAACAACAGCCAACGAAATAGCAGGCGATGAAACAACAGGCAATGAAATATCTTCAGGTGCTCGTCAACCAATCTTGACTGAAAGAGAAGGAACAACACAAGAGAATGAAGCACCATTACCTCAGGTTATTTCAGATTGAAAATTTATTACGACCATGAAATAGTGCACGGTATAAGAGTTCTAATATATTTCATTTAATTTTTGAGTAGCAGAATAATCTACAAGTGAAGCAGAAAGGGCAACTTGCAGCTTCTACACCTACAGGTAACATAGGGCGCACCACTAGAGGCAGTCTTACCCGGAATCAATCGCAAAACAAAGAAGGGAATGGTACACCGAGTTTTATTGCTCCCAAACATTTGTCTGATGTGGCCGGAAAGAGACGATCATCCAAAAAGAATTGAATGTAAGCTTTGTTTCTCCTATGATGTTTGCATTGTCCTTCTAATCATGTGATTTGCAATTTCTACTTACTGAATTGCCTATGGCAAAATTGTCAATATTCTTTATTTTAGGACGAAAGTAGATTTTCAGTGTTGGGTTAGTCCAAATCAGGCACATGTAAGGTAAAATTCCTTCCTCGATAACTTATGCCTTTTCATATGTGCTTTGCTTGTCACCATCTATGTATCTGAATGATTGTGAACAATATGCTGTTGAGCTAAGATGTGCCATGTGAAATAGTACTATTTGTTTCTGAACATCACTAGTTCTTAGTCATTGTAACTATATTATTGTTGTGAATACCTTGATGAGTTCATACCCTAGAATATGTTCACACAGACATATCTAGCGACAATTCAAATATTGCAGCCAGTAATTCTCTAATGTTCTCAGGCCTTAAATTTGGAGATTTTATTTTTGATGACAAATATAGCAAGAACATGGTTAAATTCACTACTACTGGCTTTTCCTCAAATGTTTTTTTTATTGGTGCATTATTAGCTAGCTTGTAAAATTAGAAGGCCTATAATTAGCTTTTTGTGCCTGCTTGCATGTCTTGGTCGAGTCCAAAGTCCTTGTGCCTGCGTGCTTCAATGAGAGGGTCTGCATGTCCTCATCACACCTAATGTCTTTATTACTTCAATTTGTAATGATTTACTTCATTCTTTTATTGTCATCACCTCCAGTTTATGACATAGACATATCATATTATGACTTAGTTTACTATCATGATGAACTGAACAACTAATGCATATGTCAATGTGAATGATTTTATTCAGCAGGAAGGTAGAGTTTGAGTGGAGCGCACAAGTGATGGGCTGGCCAATTCAAGTCAAGCTTCGCTTCGACCATTACTGGTGTCTAGAGGTAGAGTTTGAGTGGAGCGCACAAGTGATGGGCTGGCCAATTCAAGTCAAGCTTCGCTTCGACCATTACTGGTGTCTAGCCACTTTAGATGTTATTTAGGAGCAAATATGTTGAGTAATTTTATTGTGTGATAGTTTGAATAATTTGTGTGTACATGGAGTTTCTTTGGGATAATTTTATTTCAGATGTGTACAAATTGAAGAAGTTGATATTCTATTTTAATGGCTTTATTCGAATGGTTTGTTTATGTCTATTGTGTTTCTAATTAACTAATTAATAGCGTTGTAATATTATTTGGTGGCACCAGACCAAGCACGTTAAAAAAGTGTCTATTGGCAACCATATTTTTTGTGGCAATTTATCCTATAGCAACTAACAATCCGCGTAGCAATAGAGGTTGTACCTTATAGCAACGATAATCTGAATGTGGCAATTGCACATGTTGCCACCACTTCTTATTCTTGCGACATAGGTCTTGATGCCACACTCGTTATGCGATGCAATATAAGATGTACCTTATAGCAACCAAACCTTGGGCGTTGCAATTGCACATGTTGCCACCACTTTTTGTTGTTGCGACATAGATGTTGTTGCCACACTTGTTATGCGATGCAATATAGGATGCTCCTTATAGCAACAAAATCTTGGGCGTGGCAATTGCACATGTTGCCACAACTTTTTGGTGTTGCAACATGATCATTGTTGCCACATACGTTAAGCGTTGCAATAAATTTTCTTACAACACACTTTCATCGTTGCTAGTGCACCATTTGCAATGATATGGGCAAGTTGCCATTGCAAGATCCAACAACACCCAAGGAGTTGCATTAGTTGTTATTACTACACCTACAACTTTAGCAAAAACTTATGTTGCAACACTTAGGCGTTGCAAATTCCAAACCCATTTTGCAACACTTTCCAGAAAAGCGTTGTCCAAAGCTTTACCCACGCAAGCGCTTGCAACGCCTCACAACGAAAAAAAGGTGTTGCTATTTGTGCTATTGCAACTACTTTAGACATATTGCAACACTTTTGGGGCATTGACACAGGGTCAAAAATTAGTAGTGGTCTCACACACAGCAAGCCGGAAAGCCTAGCTTCAATCGGGTGCCCAAGCGTTGAATCCGGAAGCGTGCCAGTCGATTTGACCTGAAAGTCGACAAGGGATAAAACGGTAAGATCAAAACTGGAACATGCTGGGTGAGACCAGACAGTTCCATCTTTACGGCCCTGAAGCCACTTACGACGACACATAGCTATAGAAGCTATCTGCCAACATGTTTGCAATTCATTCGGCTAATATGAGATGAATCATGTAAATAACATAAATTGCCGAATACGTGTGCGTAAAGAAAAAAGTATCATAAATAAGTAACTTGTAAATACAAATCTATAAAGATAACACATGCATAGGTTAATCCAACTAGTCTGCCGCACGTCTAGCCTTCATAAACCCGTCGAGCACATACTAAAGCAAGTTAATCCACCGCATGATACGACCTACTATGAGCATATGCCACTCTCTACTCTTAGATCAATCCACCGCATGATACAATCTAATAATAAAGAGCTAAAAGCACGCAATTGTCTAAACAGATCTATAAGTACTCACTACACATGTAAGCTTAACCGTATCGGCAAGGTTGCCGAATCGGGATCCATGAAGAAGGAACGAACAAGCTATTACAATATGGAGCAAAGCAAAGCCTCGCATCTTCCGCACGATATCCAGCTTTGACCAAGACCTAAACGCTCTAACTTGTATGAACCCACAACATGTAACAATCTTGATTGATCTAATTCAGCTATATGAACTCGATCTACTTTGTGTTTGGGTAAGCATGAAAGGATGATCGAGAGCCGAAAAGAGTATCAATCTAGATTGGGCAAAAGAGTGTTGCAAATAATTAAACATTAAACTAAACATGCAACACGTGATAACTTAATGAATCAATTAGATCTTGCCAAATCTAAAAGAGCCGATAACTATCTTTACTCATGTCTTAATCCGCCGCACGATACAAGGCATAAGCAAAAACTTCCCATGATCAAGCTTAGATCTACCGCATGTTCTAAGCTAAAACAATGAGACTACTTGCATCACATCTAAATCCACCGCATGATACTAGACATGATAACAAGGTTGCCGGGACTTACGGAGGTCGACGGATCGATTGGCCCTCTCGAAGAACTCGACGACACGACTAGAAGGACTCGAAAGGTGGCACATAGCCGGTTGTATTGATTTGGTTGTGAACCCTTATTACAATGGTCGAGGGTTTATATTTATACCCTGGACAAGACATGAGTCCTAAACGACTACGATCTATCAAACAAAATTGGAAAAAATACATAATCCTGACTCTAACCATAATCGGAGTCCTTGATTGATGACTCCTTCCCTTTCAGGACAGCTCCTTCTTTCCCTTTTTGCTTCTTGAATAAAGCCATCGCTCAGCTGAGACTAACCGACCGCTTGATCATTTGCCGAACACATAGAAAGTTAGCCGACCGCACATAGATTTGCCGAATCTCTTCCTCTGTCATTCGCGGGCCCACCTGTCATATCCTTTACCAAATTTTGGTGTTAACAACTAGCATGGTACTCAATGCTAAAGCATAGCACAATATATTCCAGGGAAAACCTCAGGGATAAGATACTGGAGAGATTCAAAGGGTTCACCAGTGAGTCACTAACCTCATCAGATCTGTTCAGCAACAAGCACGCCAAGGGAGAACCACTCAAGGACTACTTCCAGAGGTTTCTCAAACTCCGAGCCAAAGCCCCAGACGTCCCAGATGATGTAGCAATAGAAGCATCAATCAAGGGACTCCGCATTGGACCCTTTGCCTGTCACCTAGCAAGGAAAAAACCTACCACAATGGCAAAATTGCACGAAGAGTTTGAGAAGTATTGCAGGTCCGATAACGACTACCGCAAGAGAATAGATGAAGGTGAAAGCAACAACAAGAGTTTTTCAAATAACAATAGGAAAGACAACAGGTCTCAAGATAGACAGAACTATCAAGACAGGCAAAACTATCAAAATAGACAGAACTATCAGCATCAGCAAAAGCAGGTCTTCAACGTGCAGAGCAGCCAACCTCAGCAACCGGTTGACAAGACAGCTAATAACAACCAAAGCTCTGAGTGGTAGAACAATCAGAACTGCAACAGAGGAAACAAGTCAAAAAATTGGAACAATAACCAGAAACCAAGGAAACAATATTGCCTCTTCCATGGGGAAGATAATGGACATGTCACAAGGGAATGCCCCGAAACCATAGAAGCAATGGAAAGAATGAAGAGCAAGCAGCCGCAACAGCAGTTGGGCCAGCAGGCAAGTAGAGAGGTTAATCACACATGCGCTCCGAAGTGGCATCACCAAATTTTCTAGGGTATCAAAATTTAGCAAACCAATACTACCCAATGTCTCTGCTAGCTTGGAGACCAGTACAACATCAAACAACATAGTTCGTGAGCCATGCAGATAATAGAGCAGATAATGGAATAACCTACATAAACACAAGACCTCCACAAATCACGATGATCGATACACCTCAGAATGTGCAACCTATGCTACCCCGACATAGGCAGTACGAAGCTTTGCTCAGCAGACATAATCTTCGCCAACATATTCGACGAGATGAAACTAAGCAGGAGCCAGCTTCAACCACCAGAGACACCCCTGATCGGGTTCGGGGGAAGAAAAATTGAGGCTCTGGGAAAAATCTCACTTCCAATATCTTTGCAAGATGGAAAAAACGCAAGAACAGAATACATCACCTTCGATGTGGTGGACCTTTACTACCCATACAATGCAATATTGGGCAGACGGTTTACAAACAAGTTCAACATAGCCATTCACATGGGATACCTTTGCATGAAGATGCCGGCCCTGCATGGGATCATAACAGTTCGTGGTAGTCAAAAAGAGGCCAGGAACATAGAAAGGGCAATCTACAAATCTCAAAGAAACATAAACACTGAGAACAGTGAGGAACCACCAGATATGCCAGCCGGCAAGACAAACATGATAGACCAAGAAGACACAATAACAGTACCTCCGGAAGAAGCAGTGCCCAACAGGAAGGTTACCATAGGCACCAACCTGTCTCAATCAGAAACAAGAGAATTACTCGACCTCTAGGCAAAAAACAAAGACGTGTTCGCCTGGTCAGCATCAGACCTGAAAGGCATCAGCCGAGACATCATTGAACATGCCTTAGATCTAAACCCTAATGTAAAACCAAGAAAACAGAAGCAAAGGAAAATGTCAGAAGAACGCATGCTAGCCGCGAAAGCAGAGGTCCAACGGTTGCTGGACGCCAACGTCATAAGAGAAGTAAAATACTCAGAATGGCTAGCCAACGTGGTCCTTGTACCAAAGAAGAATGGAAAAATGCGGATGTGCATCGATTTCACAGATTTGAACAAAGCCTGCAAAAAAGACCCGTTCCCCATACCAAGGATAGACGCATCTGTTGATAAGGCCGCAGGGTGTAAAAGATTTTCACTCCTAGACTGTTTTTCAGGATACCATCAAGTGTGGTTAAGGAAAGAGGACGAAGAGAAAACAAGCTTCACCGTACCATCAGGCACTTACTGTTACATACGTATGCCAGAAGGTCTAAAAAATGCAGGGTCAACCTTCACAAGAATGATAAAGGGTGTGTTCAAGTCCCAATTGTAGAGAAACATCATCGCCTATGTCGATGACATTGCAGTAGTCAGCAAGGAACCTGAAGACCACCTTGAAGACCTGAAAGAAACCTTCGCCAATCTTAGAGAGGCTGGACTCAAATTAAACTCAGAAAAGTGTGTCTTCGGGGTAGGCCAAGGAAAAATGTTGGGCTATATAGTTGGACCCGAAGGCCTAAAGGCAAACCCAGACAAAACAAAGGCAGTGCTAGTTATGCCAGAGCCATCCAACAAAAAAGAGGTTCAATGACTCACAGGAAGGTTGGCAGCCTTGAATAGGTTCATCTCTAAATCAGCAGAACGTAGCCTACCATTCTTCAGAGTACTCAAAGCAGCAGACAAGTTTGAATGGGGCACTGAGCAGTCAGAGGCTTTCCGACAACTCAAAAGCTACATGGCAAAAGACTTGATGGTTGCAACACCGGTGAAGGATGAACCATTATTGCTATGCGTATCAGCAACAGCAGGCGCAATCAGTGCGGTCCTTGTGCAGGAGAAGGAGGAAAACAATAGGCAACTCCAGAGGCCTGTGTATTATGTTTCAGAAGCCTTGCAAGGAGCAAAGCTAAACTACACAGAGATCGAATAAATAGCGTACGCAGTAGTAATCGCGTCCAGGAAGTTGAAGCATTATTTCCAAGATCATGAAATCATAGTTCCATCTTCGCAACCGCTAGCAGACATACTGGGCAACAAAGAAGCCTCCAGCAGAATCAGGAAGTGGGCAACAGAGCTCTCGCAGTTTGGCATTAAGTTCATTGCAAGAACAACAATTAAATCACACGCACTAGCAGATTTCCTAGTAGATTGGGTGTCCCCCTCAACCTCAGAGCAAAAATCGGAAGCTTTGATTTGGACTATATACACAACGGAGCTTGGGGTCTCCATGGAGCAGGAGCCTCAGCAGTACTAATCTCACAATCTGGTATAAAGACAAAGTACACAGCAAGACTATGTTTCAAGGCAACAAATAACATAGCAGAATACGAAGGCATAATACTAGGACTACACAAGGCAAAGGCACTAGGAGCGAAACACATACTCATCAAGACAGATTCGCAAGTGGTAGCAGGTCAAGTTGAAAAAGATTACATGGCTCGAGAACCAGAACTTGCCAGATACCTTGAAGTAGTCAGAGGCCTGGAAAAGAGGTTCCAGGGCTTCACCCTCAAGCATATCCCAAGGGGGGAGAATGCAGAAGCTGACGAGCTAGCAAAGGCAGCAGCAAACAACGCAGGGGTACCCCGCAGAACCTTTTATGAAGAACTATCGCAACCAGCAACGGCGGAGATAAACAAGGCATTTGCGGAAGTGCTCCTGGTACAAACGGAGGATTGGAGACAGACCATCATAGATCACATCAATGGAGATCATGTAACATCAGCTGAATCAAACGCGGCCAGACTATCAGCACGTGCAAGAAATTACACCATCATTGATGGGACCTTATACAAGAAAGGAATAGTGCAACCATTGCTCAAGTGCATAAGCAGAGAAGAAGGCATCCACCTCTTGCATAGCATTCACTCAGGGGTATGCGGTTCACACATTGGACCAAGAGCTTTGTCAGCTAAGGCAATCCGCCAAGCTTTCTATTGGCCAACCCACATCAAGGACGCATTCCAAATAGTAAAGACTTGTAGAGCATGTCAAAGTTTCGCCCCACACCAAGTCGCCCTAGGAGGGAAAACACAACTCATACCCCCGACCTGGCCACTCCAAAGATGGGGCATGGACCTCGTCGGTCCACTACCACCAGCTCAAGGCGGGAGCAAATATGCAGTGGTTGCAGTAGAATACTTTACAAGATGGATTGAAGCAAAGCCATTACCAACAATCACATCTGAAACAGTAAGGAAGTTCTTCTGGCAAAACATAATTTGCAGATTCGGAGTCCCAAGAACACTAACTGTGGACAATGGAAAGCAGTTCAACTCCGACAACTTCAAAGAGTTCTGCAAAAGCATTGGAACCCAGATAGCGTTTGCCTCGGTCTACCACCCAGAGAGCAATGGATCTGTAGAAAGATCAAACAGGATCATATTCTCAGCAATATAAAAAACGCTCCATGGTCTGAAAAAGGGAAAATGGGTGGAGGAGTTGCCAAAGGTCATATGGTCACACAACACAAACGTCTCCAGAGCCACCGGCTTCACCCCATTCAAACTCTTGTATGGAGAAGAAGCAATGATGCCAGAAGAAATCAAACATCAGAGCCTCCGGGTGATAAAGCAGACACTTGCAGAGGATGAGGAATACAACAAAGAGATGACAGAGGCCTACAGATTGGAAGCTGTGGATAATATTGGGAAATATCAGCGGCAGACAAAGAAATGGAGAGATACCAAAGTCGTGAGCAAAGACATAAAAGAGGGCGACTGGGTACTGAGAAGGAAACCAAACGCACCAAACACGGGAAAACTGCAATCCAAGTGGGAAGGACCCTACATAGCCAAGCAAGCAGGAAGAAGAGGATCTTTCTACCTACAAGATGAAGACGGGAAGACATCAACCCACTCATGGAATGTGGACAACCTTAGAAAGTATCATACTTAGATTGAAAAGAGCCTTCACCAAACTATAAGGGAAGGTCTCTAGTAGTTTAATCTTTCTCATGTTTTTCTTTTCCAAAATCGGTTTGCACTCTTTTCCTCACATAGGGGCTCCAATTTGGAGGTGAGGTTTTTAACGAGGCAAAACCGTTGTAATAAACCTCTGAATATATAAAGAGGACCCTACAAAAAGCAAAATAACAAGTCGAAAGCAGCTAGCAACGGAGCTGCAATATTCGACAAAAGCTACACGCACCATCCGAGATCACTTCTCACCTAGCCTTAATAGGCAAACAAAGGTGTGAAGCGACCTCCTAGGAAGCTACAAGCCCTTGAAAAAAGACCCGTCATTTCGGGCATCGAGGCAAGCAAATAAAGCCAAAAAAGGCTCTACTAAGATCGGAAAAGACCTGGAAATTCAACCAGGCACCAATAGCCAAAAGAGGCTCGATTGAGATTGAAAAAGACCTGGAAAATGGACCAGGTACCGACAGCCAAGCAAACACCAATTGGTAACCAAAGCTTTTAAACTTAACCTTTGCATGGACTAGACAAACCAGCAAAGGTGTCATCAAGTTACTAGACCAAGGTCATACCCATACAATGGAACAACCACTGAAGAATGGAACAAACATATAAAAGCTACAGCTCCAACTCTTGCGATGCTGAGAGACTTAGCCAATCAAAGACGTACAAAAAAAACATGGCCGCCAAACATAGAGAACAAGGGTCCGAGCCACCATGGCTTATAATTAAACAAAGGAAACAAGTCCTAATACATATTGAGCAAAGGGCATAGAAGCCAACAACAAAGCATCTACCATGTTAATTGTTTGAAGAACAACAATCACAACCTAGCAAGCATTCTTAGTTTTACACCAAAAGCAAGGTTAATGCCATTGACTACACCTCCATCAAATGACTACAAACACCGAAGCCTTCGTACTCCACCACGAGCTAAGAATGGTGACCACCTTCCGGATGAAAGGTCACAATGGCTAGAGGGGGGGGGGGGTGAATAGCCTAATAAAATTTCTAGCAAGAATACTAGACAACCCAATTAGATAGCAAGGCGGCAAATGTGCAAAGCAAATGCTTCGACTACTCTATGCAAGCCGTCCTACCAAGCAAGGCTACTCAAATCAATTGCACACACAACAATGGTGATCAAGCTACACAATGTCGGTTCACCGAAACCAACCAAGCAATTCTACCCACGGGATTTACTCTACACAATGAGTGGTTCCCGACCGACCACAACAAGTAGTTCTACCCACGGGATTTAAACTACTCAAAGAGTGGTTCCCGACCGACCACAACAAGCAATTCTACTATGTGGAAAGTAAGGAGGTGATGGAAGTTTATACCGCCGTGAAGAGTAGATGATGGCCGATCACCGGTGTAGTTGCCAATCACCTAGGAAGCTCAATCACAAGCACAAGGAGGTCGATGCCTCGGCAATCACAAATCAACACAATGATTTTTACCGAGGTTCACTTGCTTCCCGGCAAGCTACTCCTCGTTGTGGCGATGCACTTGCTTGGTGAGTTGCCCGCTCAATTGGCTCGGTGCCAAAAACCCCAAAGGGGAGCCGCAATCTCCACACAAGACAAGGATCCACAAGCCACGAGCAATCCACTAGAGTATCCTTTCGCGAACTCCCGCGGGGAAGGATCAAGAACCCCTCACAAGAACCCGGTGTGGCCTCGAACAATCACCAAGTCGAGCTCAACCACCACCCGCTGCTCCAAACCGTCTACGGTGACGGGAATCACCGAAGAGTAACAAGAATCCGCAGCTCACTCGATGAACAAGTGCCTCTAGATGCAACTCTCAATGCAAATCACTTGTTCTCACTCAAATCTCTCTCAAGAATACACGCGCGTTTTCGCGAAACGACCGCCCGAAATACACGCGCCGGACGCGTCCGCCGCTGCCCGCCGGACGCGTCCGGCGCTCTTCAGCGCATCCCGTGATCCGACCGTTGCCTTCAAACCGTGCGACGTTGCGCGTCCGCCGCTTGCGTCCGACGCGTCACGCCGGACGCGTCCGGCGTCCCAACGCGCGAGCGAAAACCGGGAAGTTTCGGGTCGGCGTCGGCGACCGTCGGACGTGCCACGACCGCGTCCGGCGCTCCACTGCGCCCGCCCAGCACGCCTTAGCCCGGCCAGCACGCGCCGGACGCGTCCGCCCGCGGGCCGCGCATCCGGCGCTCACCAACGCCGAGCAGCCAGCGAGCCGGTCAGCTCAACACGCACGCGCCGGACGCGTCTGACCAGCGTCCGGCCGGCGTCCGACGCCCCTCGATGCAGATTTCTTCGTAGAATCTTGTGCCGTCTTCGCTCCAAGTCCAACCTCTTGCCTTGAGTACCAACTCCACCAAGTGTAGACCTCGTCTCAAGCGGAGTTAGTAGTACAAGCACGACCACGTCGGCAAGAGTTAGCCCTCTAGTTAGTCTCTCATGCATCATGCAAAGTCGCAACTAGAGGCACTTAGGACCGCGAATGAACCGAGGAAACCCCTCTTGAAAGTCGGTTATCGATCCTAAATGTGGTCACACTCGCTAAGTGTCTCGACCACTAAACCGGAAAGCCCTATCAAGTATACCTTCGCCTTGATCTCCACGGGCGTTTCCTTTCATCACCAGAGCTTGATCACTTCACATGTCCACCATGTTCGACACCGTGATCACCATGCTCCATCATCTACCGTCACGTTGCTATGTGTCTAACCACACTTAGAGCAAAGCATTAGCAACGTTTGAGGGTCATTAATTACCAAAACCAAACCGGAGCTTTCAATCTCCCCCTTTTTGGTAATTGATGACAACCCCTCGACAAACTCACAAAGATATGGAAATTGAATTCAATATGAAATTGAATTGCTTGCCCAAGACATTTTGATCATGAATCTTGGATTGGACAAGCATTTCAATTCCGGTTTTGGTAGTGGTAGCTCCCCCTACATGTGTGCATCAAATGTTTGGTCGATTTTCATGCACACATGCATAGATGAAACTTTTGTGAGAGTTACCACAACCAAAATGGTACTAAGGTTTATAGAATTGACCTTTGAAGCGTGAAACCAATCGGAGTGCGATAATAAACCTTCCTTAGCACCATGAGAAACTAGACATCCATCAAAACTCAAAATACCTCATGAGATCACATTATAAGCAAGGTACTTTGAACAAGAGTAACTCTATGTCTAGAAACCACCTATGCATGCTAGTACTTCATTTCAACAATCAAGTTCTATACTAGCAATACACCAAACAAGCATGAATATTGAATTTAGCTTGCAATGCTCCATATCATCATGTATGCACACACAATATGCAACAAATAGTCTATGAGCTTGCTCCCCCTATTTGTGTGCTCATGGTTGGGTCATATCATAAAAATAAAAATTGATCCCCTTCCATTGCTCTTTGTGACTTATTTCTCCCCCTTTGTCAACAATCACCAACAAGGGTGCATAAGATGAGAGAAACAAGTCAATCAACTATGGCCAAATCTAAATCACATGCCTAGAAAATGTATCTCGGTTTGAACCAAGGGCAAGCTTCTTCACACCTCATAAGAATAAGGGTTATCTTGACCATGTTGAGATACACATCATGAGCAAGTGCTAAAGATTCAACACTAGGTTCACAAGCTCACAAACAAGTCATATGCCACCACTAGATCAAATCAAGCATAGAAACAATAGTGGTGCCATATATCCTTCAAATTCATTTGATTTGCAATGAATGAGCCTAGCAAGATGCACATGTATACATGTCTACACAACTAGCAAAGAATGCATGAGATGCAACAACCAACTTTACCTTGCTATGTTGGAGGAGAGGCATGTCATATATGGGGGTGCATCAATCCATGTTGGAGAAGCTAAGTATGTTCAACTCATTCCTCAACTTGCAATATCTCTTCTCATCAAGAGGCTTGGTGAATATGTCGGCTAGTTGATCTTCGGTGCCAATGCTTTCAATGCTCACATCTCCCTTTTGTTGATGATCTCTAATGAAGTGGTGCCTCACATCAATGTGCTTGGTTCTTGAATGTTGAACCGGATTGTTTGTCATCTTGATTGCACTTTCATTGTCACAAAACAAAGGCACATGCTTGAACTTGATCCCATAGTCCTTCAAGGTGGCTTTCATCCATAGTAATTGTGCACAACAATTCCCCGCACTAATATATTCGGCTTCGGCGGTGGAAAGTGCCACACTATTTTGCTTCTTTGAAGACCATGATACTAGAGATCTTCCTAGCACTTGGCATGTTCCACTTGTGCTCTTTCTATCAATCTTGCAACCGGCATAGTCGAGTCGAGTATCCAATCAATTCAAAGCTTGACCCCTTGGGATACCATAGACCAACATCTTGAGTGCCCTTCAAGTATCTCAACACCCTCTTGGTTGCCGTCAAGTGACTCTCTCTTGGAGAAGCTTGAAACCTTGCACACATGCACACACTAAACATGACATCCGGCCTTGAAGCGGTCACATATAGCAAGCTTCCAATCATTGATCTATATAGCTTTTGCTCAATCATCTTGCCACTATCATCAATATCCAAGCCACCATTGGTTCCCATTGGTGTGCTAATTGCCTTAGCATCTTGCAACCCAAACTTCTTGATCATGTCCTTGATGTACTTGCCTTGACTCACAAAAGTGCCATTCTTCATTTGCTTGATTTGAAGACCAAGGAAGTAGCTTAGCTCTCCAAGCATAGACATTTCAAATTCACTAGCCATCATCTTAGCAAACTCCTCACAAAAGAATTGGTTGGTTGACCCAAAGATGATATCATCCACATAGATTTGCAACACAAACAAGTCATCTTCTATCTTCTTGGTGAAGAGAGTAGTGTCAACTTTACCCATCTTGAAGCCTTTGGAGAGAAGAAAGTCCCTCAATCTTTCATACCATGCTCTTGGAGCTTGCTTCAAACCATACAATGCCTTCTTAAGCTTGTAAACATGGTTGGGCTTCTTGTCATCTTCAAAACCGGGAGGTTGCTCAACATAGACTTCTTCATTGATGAACCCATTGAGAAATGCACTCTTCACATCCATTTGATAGAGCTTGATATTATGAGCACAAGCATAGGCTAATAGAATTCTAATTGCCTCCAATCTTGCCACCGGTGCATATGTCTCCCTAAAGTCAAGACCCTCAACTTGTGTGTAACCTTGAGCCACTAATCTTGCTTTGTTCCTCACAACTAAGCCATCTTGATCTTGCTTGTTCTTGAAGACCCACTTAGTGCCGATCACATTATGCTTCTTCGGCCTCTCAACAAGTTCCCAAACTTCATTTCTAGTGAAGTTGTTCAATTCCTCATGCATGGCATTGATCCAATCCGGATCCTTCAAAGCTTCATCAATCTTAGTTGGCTCAATGAATGACACAAAAGAGTAGTGCTCACATATACTAGCCAATCTTGATCTTGTTTGTACACCTCTTTGAATATCACCAATGACATGATCTAGAGGATGATCTCTTGCAATGCTTGAAGGTTGAAGCACTAGTTGATTTGAATTGGTTGCTTGACCTTGATCTTCATGTTGATTGTCACTTGTACTTGCCACATTGGAATCATCAATCACAACTTGAGTTGGCACTTGCACCTCATCACCATCATCCACTTGCCTCGGCCTAATTTCACCAATGTCCATGTGCCTCATTGCATTGTTCAATTGATGTCCACCCACATCATCATGATTTTGATGTTCACTTTGAGAGCCTTGGGTTTCATCAAACTCAACATCATGAACCTCTTCAACTAGACCACTAGCCAAATTCCATACTATATAGGCCTTGCTAGAAGTAGAGTAGCCAAGTAGAAACCCCTCATCACACCTCTTGTCAAACTTGCCAAGTCTTTGTCCCTTCTTGAGAATGTAGCACTTGCAACCAAAGACCCGAAAATAGGAAATGTTGGGCTTTCTTCCATTCAAAATCTCGTATGGAGTCTTCTCTAACTTCCCATGGCAATAGAGACGGTTGCTATAGTAGCAAGCCGTGTTGATGGCATCACTCCAAAACTTTTCACTCACATTGTACTCAATTAGCATAGTTCTTGCCATCTCAATCAAGGTCCTATTCTTCCTCTCAACCACACCATTGGATTGGGGAGTGTAGGTTGGTGAGAATTGATGCACAATTCCAAGCTCATCACACAACTCTACAACTCTTGTGTTCTTGAACTCACTCCCATTGTCACTTCTAATCTTCTTGATGGTAGTGTCAAACTCATTTTGCACCCTCTTGACAAAAGACTTGAATAGATCATAGACTTCACTCTTGTCATAGAGAAAGAACAAACATGTGTATCTTGTGTAGTCATCCACAATCACAAAGCCATACTTGTTGCCCCCAATTGATGTGTAGTGAGTTGGGCCAAACAAGTCCATATGCAATAACTCAAATGCTCTTGAAGTTGACATCTCATTCTTCTTGGGATGTGAGTTCCCATGTTGCTTGCCGGCTTGACATGCACTACAAGGTCTATCCTTCTCAAATGTGACATCATTCAAGCCTCTCACTAGATCATGCTTCACCAACTTGTTCAATTGCTTCATTCCAACATGTCCAAGGCGCCTATGCCATAGCCATCCCTTGCTTGACTTGCCAATCAAACATGATGAAAGTTGAGCTTCACTAGCATTGAAATCCACCAAGTACAAGCTTCCATGCCTAAACCCCTTGAAGATGATATTTGCTTGATCTTTGCTCACCGCCTCAACATGCTTGTCATCAAATATGCACTTGTAGCCAAGATCACACAATTGTGCCACCGACAAAATATTGAAGTTCAAAGTATCAACTAGCAACACATTGGAGAGATCCTTGTCATTGGAAATTGCAACCTTTCCAAGCCCCATGACATCACCCTTGCTATTGTCACCAAATGTGATGGAGTTGAATCCACCATTGTCATTCTTGTCAAGTGACTTGAACATACTATCTTCACCGGTCATATGATTTGATGCACCACTATCAAGCACCCAATGCCTCCCTCCGGCTTTGTAATTGACCTACAAGAAGACATCAAGCTTTAGGTACCCACTTTTGCTTGGGTCCTTGAAGGTTAGTCACTAGAGTCTTTGGCACCCAAATAGCTTTCTTCTTTGAGCTCATCCATGGTGTACCAATGAATCTAGCACTCACACCACTCTCACTCTTAACAAGCATGTAAGAAGCACTCAACTTGTAAGAGGAGGCACTAGTGTTCTTGTTCTTGCATGCATGCTCTAAATGACCAACTTGCTTGCAACTCTTGCAATAGCTACCATTGTTCTTCACAAAACTAGTCTTGTGAGGAGCAAAAGCGGCCTTGCCTTTCTTGGGGGTATAGCCCAATCCCTCTTTGTAGAGAGAAGCTCTTTGGCTACCCAAGCACATAAGCAAGCGGTCCTCACCACCATAAGCCTTAGCCAAGGTGTGATTGAGCTCCTTGACTTCCTTCTTAAGAGACTCATTCTCAACTACTAGTGTAGAATCACATGCATGACCAACACTACTAGATGAAGTAGAGGCATAAGAACATGAAGGGCCAAGTGATGCAGCAACAAATGAGTCATCAAGTAAATCACATGATGTGGACACATTTTTCTTTTCTATGTTCACTGCTTGTGATTGCACCTTCTCTTGTTTCTCAACTAGAGAGGAATGAGCATTTTCAAGCTTGGAGTGAGCAATCTCTAGCTTCTCATGGTCTACCTTTAGACTCTCATAGGAAGCCCTCAACTCCTTAAGTTCTTGCTCAAGGTTTTGTTTATCCTTGCGCAAGCCCCTACATTCTTTCCTAGAGTCATTGAAAGCACTCTTGCAATCGTCAAGCATGACAAAGAGTTCTTCTTTTGTTGTCTCATCATCATCATCATCACTCTCATCATCACTATCGGGTGGAGGTTTTACCTTAGTGGCCTTGGCCATGAAGCAAGTCGATGGAGCACCAAATAGAGAAAGCTTCTCTTGAATGGCAATGCTTGCGTGCCCCTTCTTCTTCTTCTTCTTGGAATCATCATCATCATCACTTGAGGAAGATGAATCACTCTCCCAAGTTGCCACATGAGATTCACCCTTCTTCTTGTGAGAGGAGTCTTTCTCCTCCTTCTTCTTCTCTTGCTTCTTCCTCTCCTTTCTCATGGCATCTTCATCATCACTTGCATAGGGACACTTGGCAATGAGATGATCCTTGCCATTGCACCGGAAGCACTTCATGGGACGGTCACTAGACTTGGATGAGCTTCTCTTGCCCTTGGACCGGTACCCCTTCTTCATGAGCTTCCCATTCTCTTCACAAGAAGTGCCATTTGTTCACTCACTTCATCTTCTTGTCCACTTGAGCTTGAGCATGGTTCATCTTCACTTGAAGATTCTTCTTTCTTCTTCTTGCCCTTGCTCTTGGATGATGCGGCCTTGAATGCCACACTCTTCTTGTCATCATCCTTCTTCTCATTTTCCTTCTTCTTCTTCTTCACCAACTCTTCCTTCTCATGATCTTCTCTAAACTCATCATCGACCATGATCTCTTGAAGGACTTGGTTGGGAGTTGGCTTCTCCTTCATGGTTGTCTTCACCATGACGGTCTTCAACATGTCAAATCTCTTGGGAAGACACCTCATGAACTTGGTGGAGAATTGAGAGTCCTTGATTTCTTCCCCAAGTCCCTTGAGCTCATTGACAATGACTTGGAGCCTATGGAACATCTTCGGCACACTCTCATCCTCCTTCATTGAGAAGCTTGCAAACTTCTCTTGCAACATGTATGCTCTTGCGGTCTTGACACTTTCGGTGCCCTCATAAGCTTCTTCTAGCTTCTTCCAAATGTCATGAGCCACCTCAAGGTTCTTGATGAGCTCAAAAGCTTTATCATCAAGTGCCTCATGGAAAGCACTCACGGCAACATCATTGGCTTGTTGCTTCTTCTCTTCGGCCGGTGTTGGCACCGCACCCTCAACAAGCTCAAACTTGGTTTCCACCACTTTCCACAACTCAAGGTTGATTGACTTGAGATGACTCTTCATCTTAAGCTTCCACTTGGCATAGTCATCACCTCGAAATGATGGTGCCTTCTTGGTGTTGTTGATATGCGTAACCAATGCCATTGTTTCACCGTAGGATGTTAATCCAACTCAAACAAACGGTGTCGGCTCGATACCACGTGAAAGGTCACAATGGCTAGAGGGGGGTGAATAGCCTAATAAAATTTCTAGCAAGAATACTAGACAACCCAATTAGATAGCAAGGCGGCAAATGTGCAAAGCAAATGCTTCGACTACTCTATGCAAGCCGTCCTACCAAGCAAGGCTACTCAAATCAATTGCACACACAACAATGGTGATCAAGCTACACAATGTCGGTTCACCGAAACCAACCAAGCAATTCTACCCACGGGATTTACTCTACACAATGAGTGGTTCCCGATCGACCACAACAAGTAGTTCTACCCACGGGATTTAAACTACTCAAAGAGTGGTTCCCGACCGACCACAACAAGCAATTCTACTATGTGGAAAGTAAGGAGGTGATGGAAGTTTATACCGCCGTGAAGAGTAGATGATGGCCGATCACCGGTGTAGTTGCCAATCACCTAGGAAGCTCAATCACAAGCACAAGGAGGTCGATGCCTCGGCAATCACAAATCAACACAATGATTTTTACCGAGGTTCACTTGCTTCCCGGCAAGCTACTCCTCGTTGTGGCGATGCACTTGCTTGGTGAGTTGCCCGCTCAATTGGCTCGGTGCCAAAAACCCCAAGGGGAGCCGCAATCTCCACACAAGACAAGGATCCACAAGCCACGAGCAATCCACTAGAGTATCCTTTCGCGAACTCCCGCGGGGAAGGATCAAGAACCCCTCACAAGAACCCGGTGTGGCCTCGAACAATCACCAAGTCGAGCTCAACCACCACCCGCTGCTCCAAACCGTCTACGGTGACGGGAATCACCGAAGAGTAACAAGAATCCGCAGCTCACTCGATGAACAAGTGCCTCTAGATGCAACTCTCAATGCAAATCACTTGTTCTCACTCAAATCTCTCTCAAGAATGTCAAGGGAACCAAAGAGATGAGTGGGGAGGAGTGTCTCTAGCTCAAGGTATGCTCAAGAGTGTTAGAATGGGCAAGAGAGCACTCCCATGGCCGGCCAACCTCTTATTTATAGACCCCAAGTCAAAATAGAGCCGTTGGTCCTCGGGGGCGTCAAATAACACGCGCAGGACGCGTCCGCCGCTGCCCGCCGGACGCGTCCGGCGCTCTTCAGCGCATCCCGCGATCCGACCGTTGCCTTCAAACCGTGCTGACGTTGCGCGTCCGCCGCTTGCGTCCGACGCGTCACGCCGGACGCGTCCGGCGTCCCAACGCGCGCGAGCCAGAAACCCAGAAGTTTCTGGTCGGCGTCTGGCGACCCGTCGGACGTGCCACGACCGCGTCCGGCGCTCACAGCGCCTGCCCAGCACGCCTTAGCCAGCCAGCACGCGCCGGACGCGTCCGGCCCGCCTGGCCGCGCGTCCGGCGCTCACCAGCGCCTGAGCCAGCAGCCCGGCCAGCTCAACACGCGCCGGACGCGTCTGACCCGCGTCCGGCCGGCGTCCGACGCCCTCTGATGCAGATTTCTTCGTAGAATCTTGTGCCGTCTTCGCTCCAAGTCCAACCTCTTGCCTTGAGTACCAACTCCACCAAGTGTAGACCTCGTCTCAAGCACTGGAGTTAGTAGTACAAGCACGACCACGTCGGCAAGAGTTAGCCCTCTAGTTAGTCTCTCATGCATCATGCAAAGTCGCAACTAGAGGCACTTAGGACCGCGAATGAACCGAGGAAACCCCTCTTGAAAGTCGGTTATCGATCCTAAATGTGGTCACACTCGCTAAGTGTCTCGACCACTAAACCGGAAAGCCCTATCAAGTATACCTTCGCCTTGATCTCCACGGGCGTTTCCTTTCATCACCAGAGCTTGATCACTTCACATGTCCACCATGTTCGACACCGTGATCACCATGCTCCATCATCCACCGTCACGTTGCTATGTGTCTAACCACACTTAGAGCAAAGCATTAGCAACGTTTGAGGGTCATTAATTACCAAAACCAAACCGGAGCTTTCACCGGAGCCTGCACCACTTCAGTCTAGTGCGTCAAAGAGCAACCACCTTCCCAGGCCTGCACCTTTTCAGTCTGAAGCACGAGAGCCTGCACCACCTCAGTCCGGAAAGCTGAAGAACCAGTATCCTCCGGAACCTTTGTAACCTCTTCATGAAGCATCGAAGAACCGGAAATAGAATGAGCACCACCCAAAACCCATGCACACCCTTTCTCCTTCGAAGCCTGCAAAACACTCAAAGGAAACAGGAAAAACTTAGAATACAAAACAAAAATTCTAATTTTCATACAAAGAACAGTAGGAAGAACCTAAAAGACAAACCTGGGCACGTCTAGCCTCTGCCTCAAGAGCATGCGCATGGCCATGTAGACATCAAAAGTCTCTCATAAAGCGATAACTAGCCCGACACACTTTCTCTGAAGGTTCACCCATCTCGGTAAGCAACGAGAAGGTGAAACCTTTTAAATGAAAGTCATCCAAAGGCCTACATTCTTTTCTCTCCATAAGCAACAACAAAGTCATAACCCAGAGAGCAGAGAATTCACCAGCCTTTGCAATGAAGTCTTCAAAAGTGGAGAAGCTAGTGCAAAAGCATTTCATGATGTTAGCAACCCCAGTTTCAGAAATATCACGGGTAACCCCACCAAAGGCCTTCACAATATTCGCATATTGTTGAACTGCAGACAACCCCACATCGCCTGCAATAGCAAAGTTATCCTTCAAACTCTTCACGGTAGTCTGAAGCTCATTGTTCAACAAACTGCCCTTCTCAACTTCCAGACGAAGACTCTCAACAACTTTGTGTTGCTCCTTAAGGCGCAGCTCGACCGTTTCCTTAGAACTCTCAGACGACCTTAGTAACCCTTCAAGCTCCATAATCCTCTGATCGGAAACAACCTTTGCAGCTTCAAGCTCGGTCACCTTTGCTTTAACACTTGTTTGTTCAGTAACCAACTCAGCATTCTTCGCTCGAAGATCATAGACCTCTTTGAGCGCAGACTCTTTTTCTTCAGCAAGACTAGTAACCTGGCTTTCTAGTTTGCTGACACGCTCCTGGAGAGTTCCATCTTTGCAGATCTTGTTCCTGATCACCTCCAAGCTACGAAATTGCTGCAGGAATCATACAAAAGGTCAGTAACCAGAAGAGAACGCCTAGAACAACCAAGGCGGTATAGCACAAACCTCATACGCCTTGTGAAAAACCATGTCCAAGTTTGAGGTTAGATCAATCTTGGCAAAATCCTTCATATACTCATCTGCAGAGCAACACAAATCAAAGGTCAGTAAGTTCACAAGACAAATACGGACTAAAAATAAAAAATTAGAACAACCTAGTAGTGACGTCAAGTCGGATTCATCTTCGCTCCCGCTTTCCGTGTCCTCAGCATCACCTAAAAAGAAAATATATACATATATATAACAATAATAATAAATAATAATAATATAATCTAATAATAAAAGGGGAACGAAATCAGGCCCAATAAGTAAACTGATAAGAGATTAGAAAATAAAAGAAAGACAGAAATGCCTCACCTTCGTGCGAAGAGGGAAGACATGACGAGAGACCAGCGCGAAGGGCAGAAGCAGCCGCCGGACCAAGAGGATAATAAGTCATCGAGGGCTTTTTAGAGTGACTCGTGCCTGGGACATCTGCAGGCTTCACCAGATCGGCCTCCGTAGAACCGCCCGAACCTTCAGCATGTGCAAAGTCGGCCTTTCCAGGTTCATCTCGAAGCTCAGCAACCTCTGCCATTTAAAAAAATATAAAAATAAATAAATAAATAAATAAATAAATAAATAAATAAATAAATACACCTATATTTAATGACAAAGCATAATGAACAAGACATATACATATATATATGTTACTTTCACAACAATGAAGGGCAGACAAGCATATTACCTGTCATAGACGATTTCTGCTTCACGGGAAGACCCCCACAATCAGAAGAGGCCTCTTCCCCGGCCTTGCGAACATCAATAACAGGTGGAGCAGAAACTAGAACTTCAGCACTTCCATTGACCTTTGGCTCTGCTTCGTCAATGAAATCAAACTCCAAATCATCCTCAAAAAGAGGGGGCAGGTTTAGCATAGCTTCCTCTGTATCATCAGCAGCACAAATCGAAAGCTGAGCTTGAGTAGCACCAACACCCATATCTGTGTCACTAGTAACGATAGCTCCAACCCCAACATCTTCATCAGGAGTAGCAACCTCAACTTGCATTCCCATCATCCAGGTCAGGCTCGAGTGAAAGTCCCTAGTTTGGTTTTGGCTAATTGATGAAACCTAGGACTAACCTTGTTTATCTAAAGTGGTTGATTTAGAGAAAGGTTGTCCACATGATGAGCATATTGAATATGAAGCATGACACGTGTCATGTGATCAAAGATGAAGATCAAGACGGTGCTTGGCTCCATGGACCGGTGTTGAAGTTGAAGGGCTAGTCAAGGCTTGGGAGTGAAGGACCATGCGATGGTGAAGCTCGGGCAAGACTAGGCGCCGATGGACCGATGCACGGTGAAGGGCAAGTGAAGTCGAGGTCGATGGATCGAGACGGTCACATGATGGTGTGAAGTGTTCATATCATTTGGAGGAACAAAATGGGCTCAAGGCAAAGGTATAACCGATAGGGCCATTTTGTTTTGCACTCAAGACACCATAGAGGGTGTGAGTGGTTTAGGTTCGATAGCCGCACTATTAAGAGGGGAAGTCTTATCGGCTATTCGACGCATGGGTGCCACTAGGTGAATTCATGAAGTGCATTGCATGTAGGGCCTAGTGAGCTAACCTAACCTTTGGGAAATGTTTGTGAAAAGCTAACACACAAGCACATGGAGATGTACACTTGGTGGTGTTGGCACATTTACAAAGGTGGCGTTTTGGTGCGCTGTGGTTTGCAGGGTACTTGATGAAAGAAGGTTTTGCAAGCTAAGGAATGAATTGAATATTCTTGATTTCTCAAACATGTGTTGAATGCACCCCACCACTACTTGACATGCCTCTCCTTCGACAAAGCAAGGTACCATTGGTTGACATGTCATTTATTCTTAGGATTATACTTGTGGTAGCACATGTAGACATACAAGGTGCATTTGGAGCATTCATGATAAATCAAATGTGTTTGATGTATATATGTTTACCACTATTGCTTCTATGTTTTGCTTGATCTAGTGGTGACATATGACATGTTTATGGGCTTGCAATCCTAGTGTTGAATCTAGAATATTTGCTACAAGTGTTTAATTCAACATAGGCAAGATAACCCTTGTCATGAGGTGTGAAGAAGCTTGTCTTTGGTTCAAACCGAATTAAATGTCTTTGGCAAGTGGTCTAGATTGAACCAATTTTGACTAAAGTTTTGTTTACTCCATCAAAGTCCTTTTCTCTCGACAATTTGATCCCATTTTGGGCAATTGTTGACAAAGGGGGAGAGAAAAAGATGATTGAACATGATAAAGGGGTAAATAAAATTTTGATGCACACAAGAAGGGGGAGCAAGCTCATGAACAAAGTTGTTGCATTTGTTTGTGCATTCTCATATGACTTGCTCATGGCACCTAGTTTTAAAGTTTTATACAAGTAGTGTCTCCTTGCTTGTGTGGTGCAATGCTAGTATAGAACTTGATTGATGAAATGATCTACTAGCATGCATAGGTTGTAACTAGACTCCCCTTGCTTTACAAGTGGTTCAAGAACTTTGCTTATAATGTTGATCTCACGGGGTTCTTGAGTTTTTGATGCATGTCTAGTTACTTCATGGTGCTAAGGATGGTGTAAATTGCAACTCCGATTGGTATCACGCTTCAAAGGTCCATTTCTAACACCTTAGCATCATTTTGGTAGAATTACTCTCCCCACACTTCTATCCATGCATATGTGCAAAGCTTCAAATCCAAACTCTATGCACATATGTAGGGGGAGCAATACTACCAAAACCGAACTTGCTATAGTTGTCCAAAATCCCTCTTGTGAGCTTAATGATTGGACAAGTATGACAAGTTCAAAATCTTTATTATAAAATCATCTTTGTTGAGGTTGTCATCAATTACCAAAAAGGGGAGAGTGAAAGTCCCTAGTTTGGTTTTGGCTAATTGATGAAACCTAGGACTAACCTTGTTTATCTAAAGTGGTTGATTTAGAGAAAGGTTGTCCACATGATGAGCATATTGAATATGAAGCATGACACGTGTCATGTGATCAAAGATGAAGATCAAGACGGTGCTTGGCTCCATGGACCGGTGTTGAAGGTGAAGGGCTAGTCAAGGCTTGGGAGTGAAGGACCATGCGATGGTGAAGCTCGGGCAAGACTAGGCGCCGATGGACCGATGCACGGTGAAGGGCAAGTGAAGTCGAGGTCGATGGATCGAGACGGTCACATGATGGTGTGAAGTGTTCATATCATTTGGAGGAACAAAATGGGCTCAAGGCAAAGGTATAACCGATAGGGCCATTTTGTTTTGCACTCAAGACACCATAGAGGGTTTGAGTGGTTTAGGTTCGATAGCCGCACTATTAAGAGGGGAAGTCTTATCGGCTATTCGACGCATGGGTGCCACTAGGTGAATTCATGAAGTGCATTGCATGTAGGGCCTAGTGAGCTAACCTAACCTTTGGGAAATGTTTGTGAAAAGCTAACACACAAGCACATGGAGATGTACACTTGGTGGTGTTGGCACATTTACAAAGGTGGCGTTTTGGTACACTCGGCGCTTTCGAGAAAAATGGATGCATATTTTCTATTGCGCCGGATGCAAAATTTGGTTGAATTCATGCTATCTCTGTTGATCAAGTTGGTATACTTGTTGGATAGCATGTTGGAGAACTTGGATCGACGGCACGGCGAAAGGCAGCTCTGCAGGAGGCGCCGGACGCGCCTTGGGCAGGCGCCGGACGCGTCCGGCGCATTGTGGCATGGCGCGAGGTGGCTGGCTGGGCGCAGAGACCGTCGGACGCGGCGGCGGACGCGTCCGGCGGCGGCCGGACGCGGACCAGAAAGTTTCTGGTCTCGGGCGTTGCAGCAGGTGCTCGGTCGGACGCGCGGCGGACGCGGCCGCCAGACGCGTCCGGCGTGGTCTCGCGAGGGCTCGAGGTTGAGCTGCTGACGCGCGCCGGACGCACGCGTCGGACTCGGGCGGTTCACTGTTCATCGTCCGGCGCTCAGTGGTTTCGAACGGAGAAGTTCCAACGGTCGGGTGACGTGGCGCGCTGAAGAGCGCCGGACGCGTCCGGCGCGTGTTGCGGAGTCAGCCCGAGGGGCAACGGCTAGTTTGAAGAGTTTGGGCTATAAATAGATGGGAGGCCGGGCTTGGCTCTCTCTCTTGGCTCTCCCAACTCATTCATTCATCCTTTGAGCTGAAGAAACACTCTCCCTCTCATCTCTCTTGCTTGATTGTGAATCCAAAGTGAGATTGAGAGATCACCTAGTGCATTGCATTGCTTGAGGGCATCTAGTGGCACTTGTGGGTGGTTTAGCCGGTGGATTTCTTGTTACTCTTGGAGAGTACCGCTCCTAGCCGGCTTGGAGATTGTTGGAGGCGTTGGCAAGAGAAGGTGATTGTTCTTGGCCACCTCCGGTTGATTGTGAGAGGTTTGAGCTCACCTCGTGGGGATCACGAAGAGCATCCTAGTGGATTGCGCGTGTCGTTGAGTACCTCGCTTGAGAGTGGTGTCTTGCGGTGCCTTGCGGGGTGAGCCTTGAGGGGCTAGTGACTTGAGGGTCACACCGAGGAACCATCTAGGTGTTGGTCGACACAACGGGTGACGTAGCTTGGCGGTGCCCAAGTGAACATCCGGGGATAAATCATTGTGTTCATCTTGTCTCCCGGTGATTGGTCATCATCCTTTGTGTGTTGCCGATTGTGATTGATTGTTCATCTCCTTAGTGATTGGCAACCTCGACTCGACACGTCGGTATAACAAGCTCGTACCCTCTCTTGTATTACTTTGATTACATTCTTGCAAAGTAGAATTGCTTGTGTGGTCGGTCGGGAACCACTTCTTGTGTAGACTAAATCCCGTGGGTAGAACTCTTGATCACTAGTGGTAGCTTTTGTGTGTACTAGTGATCACCTACTAGAATTGCTTGGATAGGAGGCTTGCAACATCTAGTAGGCTAAGCATAACTTGCTTTCCGCCGTTTGTGTATCTAACGAAGTTTGCTTAGTGAGTTTGTAGAAATTTTTATAGGCTATTCACCCCCCTCTAGCCATCTAGGACCTTACAAGTGGTATCGGAGCCGAGGTCACCGTCTTAGTGCAAGGCTTAACATCCTACGGTGTTAAGATGGCTCAAATTGTGTTCAACCATGTTGGGGGCAAACCGCCTATGTTTGATGGAGTTAGTTCCTTTGATCATTGGAAGAGAAAGATGATCATGTATCTTGGTTCAATTCAAGAGAGAGTCTTGCAAGTTACATTGCATGACTATGCTATTCTTGATAATGATCATCTCACCGATGAAGATAGAGCCAACACAACATGCAATAGAATGGCTCTCAACACCTTATACAATGGCATTGATACAAAGGTGTTTGAGGGGATCAAGGACTTGGAGCGTGCAAGTGAAGTGTGGACAAGGTTGGGTGAGACCTACGAGGGCACCAAGGTTGTGAAGAGTGCCAAGTTATATGGACTCAAAAGTGAGTTCGAGAACTTCAAGAAGAAGGAGGATGAAACAATCATTGAAATGTTTCATCGCTTGCAAGTGATTGTAAATGATCTCAAGAGTTTGGGGCACAAGACAAAAGATGAAGACTTTTGTCATAAGTTCTTGATTTGCTTGCCGAGGAGCTTCAAGATGTTGAAGCTTATGCTACAAAGAGATGGGCTTGAAGGCAAGAAGCCAAATGATTTGCTTGGTGAAGTCTTGACATATGATAAGTTTGATCAAGATGATGAGAAGGTGGAAGAGGAGAAGAAGAGGAAGACCGTGGCATTCCAAGCCACATCCTCCAAGGGCAAAGCACCAATCTTTGAAGAAGAAGAAACCAATGAGGAAGATGGTGACTTTGAGATTGATGATGAGGCACTTGCTCTTGTGGTGAAGAAGATGGGACACATGTTCATCAAGAGAAGAGGCTTCAAGAGAAACAACTTCAAGAAGCAAGAGCAACCAAGAAAGTGCTTCAATTGTGATAGCACCGAGCATCTACAAGCCGAATGCCCATATGAGAAGAAGAAGAACTACAACAAGGGCAAGTTTGAGAAGAAGAAGCATGAGGCCAAGATGACACTCAAGAAGGGCAAGAATGGTGCATTTGTGGTCACTTGGGAAAGTGACAATGATGATGAAGATGAAGATTCAAGCAACAAGGCTATGGCTTCCATCGCCATCAACAAGAAGTCTTCATTATTCTCTACATCACCATCGTGCTTCATGGCTAAGGAAACCAAGGTACAATATGATGATAGTGATGATGATAGTGAGATGGAATACGCTCACGATGTTGATAATATTGATGATGATGATGAACCTTCTAAGGATCAACTATATGACTTGATGCAAGAAACTAGAGATATAGCTATTGCCAAGGAAAAGGAGTGCAAGAAGCTTTCAATGAAAGTAGCAATACTTGAGAAAGCCCTAGGTGAGCTTATGACCACTCATGAGTGTCTAGTGGAAGACCATGAGAAACTTGGTGATGCTCACTCTAAGCTTGAAAAGGCTCACTCACTTCTACTTGAGCAACAAGCAAAGAAAGTGGTGATTGCATCATGTGATATAGGTCTTACTTGTGACATCATTGATGAGTCATTTTATCAACCTATCATCATGACAAATGCTAACCCTTCTTGTAGCACATCATCCACCACCACCACCGACTCTATCTCCACTACTAGTGATGGCTTCACTTGTGATGCTACACTAATGGTAGAGAATGAGACCCTCAAGAAGGAGGTGGATGAGCTCACTCATGCCTTAGGCAAAGCCTATGGTGGTGAGGCCCGCTTGCTAAAGTGCTTGGGTAGCCAAAGGTTCTCTCTTAACAAAGAGGGATTGGGCTATAACCCCAAGAAAGGCAAGTCGGCCTTTGCAACTCCAAAGCCTAGCTTTGTGAAGAGCAATGGTCGGTTTTGCTATAGATGCAAGCAAGTTGGGCACCTAGAGCAAAATTGCAACAAGAAGCAACAAAACAAGAAACTTGACAATGCTATACCTTTTGATTCTTGTTATGTGCTTACCAAGGGTGTGAAAGGTGTACAAGCTAAGTTTGTTGGTACACCCATTGTTGGCCCAAAGAAGAAGGCAATTTGGGTACCAAAGAGCTTAGTCACTAACCTACAAGGACCCAAGCAAAAATGGGTACCTAAGCTTCATTGATTTGCTTGTAGGTGAATTATAAAGCCGGAGGAAGGCATTGGATTATTGATAGTGGGTGTTCTCAACACATGACCGGCACATCAAGAATGTTTGATTCAATTGAGAAGAATGATAGTGGCATTGAGTCAATTACTTTTGGCAATAACAAGAAAGGCAAGGTTGTTGGTTTGGGCAAGATTGCAATATCAAATGACATGAGTATCTCCAATGTGATGCTAGTTGAAAGCTTGGATTTCAATCTTCTCTCCGTGGCACAAATTTGTGATCGAGGCTACAAGTGCATTTTTGGGGCAAATGATGTTGAGGTAGTTTCTCTTGATGGCTCCAACTTGGTGTTCAAAGGCTTTAGATATGAGAATCTCTATCTAGTTGATTTCAACACTAGTGAAGCCTCCTTGACAACATGTTTGATATCAAAATCAAGTTTGGGTTGGCTTTGGCATAGAAGGCTTGGACATGTTGGCATGAAACAATTGAAGAAGCTCACACAACACAATCTTGTTGAAGGCTTGAAAGATGTTGTATTTGAGAAGGACAAGTTGTGTAGTGCATGTCAAGCTGGGAAGCAAGTTGGAAGCTCACATCCAAAGAAGAGCATAATGAGCACATGCAAGGCATTTGAGTTGTTGCACATGGATCTATTTGGCCCAACTACATACACAAGTATTGGTGGCAACAAGTATGGATTTGTCATAGTGGATGACTTCACAAGATTCACATGGGTATTCTTTCTTAGTGACAAGAGTGAAGTGTATGACACCTTCAAGACCTTTCTCACTAGAGTTCACAATGAGTTTGACATGAGAATCAAGAAAGTGAGAAGTGACAATGGGAGTGAGTTCAAGAATACAAGAATGGAAGAATTGTGTGATCACTATGGCATTGGTCATCAATTCTCGGCCAAGTACACTCCACAATCAAATGGCCTAGTTGAGAGGAAGAATAGAACATTGCTTGATATGGCTAGATCAATGCTTCATGAGTACAATGTTAGTCAATCATTTTGGGATGAAGCAATCAACACGGCATGCTACTATATCAATAGGCTCTATTGTCATACTTTGCTTGAGAAGACCCCATATGAGCTACTTCATGGAAGAAAGCCCAACATTGGCTATTTTAGAGTGTTTGGTTGTAAATGCTATATCTTGAGGAAGGGCACTAGATTGGGGAAGTTTGAAAAGAGATGTGATGAAGGGTTCCTACTCGGTTATTCAACTACAAGCAAGGCTTATAGAGTTTGGAACAATTCAAGTGGCATTAGAGAGGAAGTCCATGATGTGCAATTTGATGAAACCAATGGGTCACAAGATGAAGATGAGAATCTAGAAGATGTTGGTGGAAACCAATTGGTTGAAGCTATGAAGAACATGGACATTGGTGACATAAGAGCAAAGCAAGTGGTTGATGTGCAAGATGATAAAGATGAAGTTCTCAACTCTCCATTGAGGCAAGCTAGCAATGCTCAAGTGCAAGATCATGGTGCTAGTTCATCCAACGAGGACAAGTCAAGTGATCAACCAAGCTCAAGCAATCAAGTGCAAGTGATACAACCACAACATGTTGCAAGAGATCACCCAATTGATAGTGTTATTGGTGATATTAGAAGTGGTGTACAAACAAGATCAAGAGTGGCTATGATTTGTGAGTATGCATCTTTTGTGTCAACCAAAGAGCCAAAGAAAATCGAGGAAGCCTTGGATGATGCCGATTGGATCATGGCAATGCAAGAAGAGCTCAACAACTTCACAAGAAATGATGTGTGGGAGTTAGTTGAGAGGCCGGAGGATCACAATGTCATTGGAACCAAATGGGTCTTCAAGAACAAGCAAGATCAAGATGGTCTTTGTGATTAGAAACAAAGCAAGACTAGTTGCACAAGGCTATACTCAAGTTGAAGGTCTTGACTATGATGAAACATATGCTCCGGTGGCAAGATTGGAGGCAATAAGGATTCTATTGGCTTATGCATGTGCCCACAATATCAAGTTATATCAAATGGATGTCAAGAGTGCATTTCTCAATGGGATCATCAATGAGCTAGTATATGTTGAGCAACCTCCCGGTTTTGAAGATGAGAAGAAGCCCAACCATGTGTACAAGTTGAAGAAAGCTTTGTATGGCTTGAAGCAAGCACCTAGAGCATGGTATGAGAGATTGAAGACTTTTCTTCACTCCAAGGGGTTCATTATGGGCAAGGTTGATACTACTCTATTCACCAAGAAGATTGGTAATGATCTCTTCATTGTGCAAATCTATGTTGATGATATCATCTTTGGATCAACCAATCAAGCATATTGTGAAGAATTTGGTGAAATGATGGCAAAAGAGTTTGAGATGTCCATGATTGGTGAACTTAGCTATTTCCTTGGTCTTCAAGTCAAGCAATTGAAGAATGGGACATTTGTGAGTCAAGGGAAATACATAAGGGACATGTTGAAGAAGTTTGGGATGCAAGATGCAAAGCCAATCTCAACTCCAATGGGCACCAATGGGAATCTTGATAGTGATCATGATGGCAATATGGTGAATCAAAAGGATTATCGGTCATTGATTGGAAGCCTACTCTATGTCACCGCATCAAGGTCGGATGTCATGTTTAGTGTTTGCATGTGTGCTAGATATCAAGCCTCACCTAGAGAGAGTCATCTCACGGCCGCAAAGAGAATATTGAGGTACTTGAAGCAAACAAGAGATGTTGGATTGTGGTATCCCAAGGGGTCAAAGTTTGAATTAATTGGATATTCGGACTCCGACTATGGTGGTTGCAAGATCAATAGAAAGAGCACAAGTGGTACATGTCAACTTCTTGGAAGATCACTTGTGTCATGGTCCTCAAAGAAACAAAATAGTGTGGCAATCTCTACCCGAAGCCGAATATGTTAGTGCGGGAGTTGTTGTGCACAATTGCTTTGGATGAAGTCAACTTTGAAGGATTATGGCATCAACTTCAAGAATGTGCCATTGTTTTGTGACAATGAAAGTGCAATCAAGATGACACAAAACCCGGTTCAACATGGAAGAACAAAGCACATTGACATAAGGCATCACTTCATAAGAGATCATCAACAAAAGGGTGACATTTCCATTGAAAGTGTGGGCACCGATGATCAACTTGCCGACATCCGCACCAAGCCACTTGATGAAAGAAGGTTTTGCAAGCTAAGGAATGAATTGAATATTCTTGATTTCTCAAACATGTGTTGAATGCACCCCACCACTACTTGACATGCCTCTCCTTCGACAAAGCAAGGTACCATTGGTTGACATGTCATTTATTCTTAGGATTATACTTGTGGTAGCACATGTAGACATACAAGGTGCATTTGGAGCATTCATGATAAATCAAATGTGTTTGATGTATATATGTTTACCACTATTGCTTCTATGTTTTGCTTGATCTAGTGGTGACATATGACATGTTTATGGGCTTGCAATCCTAGTGTTGAATCTAGAATATTTGCTACAAGTGTTTAATTCAACATAGGCAAGATAACCCTTGTCATGAGGTGTGAAGAAGCTTGTCTTTGGTTCAAACCGAATTAAATGTCTTTGGCAAGTGGTCTAGATTGAACCAATTTTGACTAAAGTTTTGTTTACTCCATCAAAGTCCTTTTCTCTCGACAATTTGATCCCATTTTGGGCAATTGTTGACAAAGGGGGAGAGAAAAAGATGATTGAACATGATAAAGGGGTAAATAAAATTTTGATGCACACAAGAAGGGGAGCAAGCTCATGAACAAAGTTGTTGCATTTGTTTGTGCATTCTCATATGACTTGCTCATGGCACCTAGTTTTAAAGTTTTATACAAGTAGTGTCTCCTTGCTTGTGTGGTGCAATGCTAGTATAGAACTTGATTGATGAAAAAATCTACTAGCATGCATAGGTTGTAACTAGACTCCCTTGCTTTACAAGTGGTTCAAGAACTTTGCTTATAATGTTGATCTCACGGGGTTCTTGAGTTTTTGATGGATGTCTAGTTACTTCATGGTGCTAAGGATGGTGTAAATTGCAACTCCGATTGGTATCACGCTTCAAAGGTCCATTTCTAACACCTTAGCATCATTTTGGTAGAATTACTCTCCCCACACTTCTATCCATGCATATGTGCAAAGCTTCAAATCCAAACTCTATGCACATATGTAGGGGGAGCAATACTACCAAAACCGAACTTGCTATAGTTGTCCAAAATCCCTCTTGTGAGCTAAATGATTGGACAAGTATGACAAGTTCAAAATCTTTATTATAAAATCATCTTTGTTGAGGTTGTCATCAATTACCAAAAAGGGGGAGAGTGAAAGTCCCTAGTTTGGTTTTGGCTAATTGATGAAACCTAGGACTAACCTTGTTTATCTAAAGTGGTTGATTTAGAGAAAGGTTGTCCACATGATGAGCATATTGAATATGAAGCATGACACGTGTCATGTGATCAAAGATGAAGATCAAGACGGTGCTTGGCTCCATGGACCGGTGTTGAAGGTGAAGGGCTAGTCAAGGCTTGGGAGTGAAGGACCATGCGATGGTGAAGCTCGGGCAAGACTAGGCGCCGATGGACCGATGCACGGTGAAGGGCAAGTGAAGTCGAGGTCGATGGATCGAGACGGTCACATGATGGTGTGAAGTGTTCATATCATTTGGAGGAACAAAATGGGCTCAAGGCAAAGGTATAACCGATAGGGCCATTTTGTTTTGCACTCAAGACACCATAGAGGGTGTGAGTGGTTTAGGTTCGATAGCCGCACTATTAAGAGGGGAAGTCTTATCGGCTATTCGACGCATGGGTGCCACTAGGTGAATTCATGAAGTGCATTGCATGTAGGGCCTAGTGAGCTAACCTAACCTTTGGGAAATGTTTGTGAAAAGCTAACACACAAGCACATGGAGATGTACACTTGGTGGTGTTGGCACATTTACAAAGGTGGCGTTTTGGTGCGCTGTGGTTTGCAGGGTAGAGATTCGGCGCTTTCGGGAAAAATGGATGCATATTTTCTATTGCGCCGGATGCAAAATCTGGTTGAAATCATGCTATCTCTGTTGATCAAGTTGGTATACTTGTTGGATAGCATGTTGGAGAACTTGGATCGGCACGGCGAAAGGCGGCTTCTGCAGAGGCGCCGGACGCGCCTTGGGCGGCGCCGGACGCGTCCGGCGCATTGTGGCATGGCGCGAGGTGGCCGGGCGGGCGCAGAGACCGTCGGGCGCTTGGCGGACGCGTCCGGCGGCGGCGGCCGGACGCGGACCGAAAGTTTCGGGTCTCGGGCGTTGCGACGAGTGCTCGGTCGGACGCGCGGCGGACGCGGCCGCGACGCGTCCGGCGTGGTCTCGCGAGGGCTCGAGGTTGAGCGGCGACGCGCGCCGGACGCACGCGTCGGACTCGGGCGGTTCACCGTTCATCGTCCGGCGCTCGGTGGTTTCTAACGGAGAAGTTCCAACGGTCGGGTGACGTGGCGCGCGAAGAGCGCCGGACGCGTCCGGCCCGGCGAGCGGCGGACGCGTCCGGCGTGTGCGGAGTCGGCCCGAGGGGCAACGGCTAGTTTGAAGAGTTTGGGCTATAAATAGATGGGAGGCCGGGCTTGGCTCTCTCTCTTGGCTCTCCCAACTCATTCGTTCATCCTTGGAGCTGAAGAAACACTCTCCCTCTCATCTCTCTTGCTTGATTGTGAATCCAAAGTGAGATTGAGAGATCACCTAGTGCATTGCATTGCTTGAGGGCATCTAGTGGCACTTGTGGGTGGTTTAGCCGGTGGATTTCTTGTTACTCTTGGAGAGTACCGCTCCTAGCCGGCTTGGAGATTGTTGGAGGCGTTGGCAAGAGAAGGTGATTGTTCTTGGCCACCTCCGGTTGATTGTGAGAGGTTTGAGCTCACCTCGTGGGGATCACGAAGAGCATCCTAGTGGATTGCGCGTGTCGTTGAGTACCTCGCTTGAGAGTGGTGTCTTGCGGTGCCTTGCGGGGCGAGCCTTGAGGGGCTAGTGACTTGAGGGTCACACCGAGGAACCATCTAGGTGTTGGTCGACACAACGGGTGACGTAGCTTGGCGGTGCCCAAGTGAACATCCGGGGATAAATCATTGTGTTCATCTTGTCTCCCGGTGATTGGTCATCATCCTTTGTGTGTTGCCGATTGTGATTGATTGTTCATCTCCTTAGTGATTGGCAACCTCGACTCGACACGTCGGTATAACAAGCTCGTACCCTCTCTTGTATTACTTTGATTACATTCTTGCAAAGTAGAATTGCTTGTGTGGTCGGTCGGGAACCACTTCTTGTGTAGACTAAATCCCGTGGGTAGAACTCTTGATCACTAGTGGTAGCTTTTGTGTGTACTAGTGATCACCTACTAGAATTGCTTGGATAGGAGGCTTGCAACATCTAGTAGGCTAAGCATAACTTGCTTTCCGCCGTTTGTGTATCTAACGAAGTTTGCTTAGTGAGTTTGTAGAAATTTTTATAGGCTATTCACCCCCTCTAGCCATCTAGGACCTTACAAGTGGTATCGGAGCCGAGGTCACCGTCTTAGTGCAAGGCTTAACATCCTACGGTGTTAAGATGGCTCAAATTGTGTTCAACCATGTTGGGGGCAAACCGCCTATGTTTGATGGAGTTAGTTCCTTTGATCATTGGAAGAGAAAGATGATCATGTATCTTGGTTCAATTCAAGAGAGAGTCTTGCAAGTTACATTGCATGACTATGCTATTCTTGATAATGATCATCTCACCGATGAAGATAGAGCCAACACAACATGCAATAGAATGGCTCTCAACACCTTATACAATGGCATTGATACAAAGGTGTTTGGGGGGATCAAGGACTTGGAGCGTGCAAGTGAAGTGTGGACAAGGTTGGGTGAGACCTACGAGGGCACCAAGGTTGTGAAGAGTGCCAAGTTATATGGACTCAAAAGTGAGTTCGAGAACTTCAAGAAGAAGGAGGATGAAACAATCATTGAAATGTTTCATCGCTTGCAAGTGATTGTAAATGATCTCAAGAGTTTGGGGCACAAGACAAAAGATGAAGACTTTTGTCATAAGTTCTTGATTTGCTTGCCGAGGAGCTTCAAGATGTTGAAGCTTATGCTACAAAGAGATGGGCTTGAAGGCAAGAAGCCAAATGATTTGCTTGGTGAAGTCTTGACATATGATAAGTTTGATCAAGATGATGAGAAGGTGGAAGAGGAGAAGAAGAGGAAGACCGTGGCATTCCAAGCCACATCCTCCAAGGGCAAAGCACCAATCTTTGAAGAAGAAGAAACCAATGAGGAAGATGGTGACTTTGAGATTGATGATGAGGCACTTGCTCTTGTGGTGAAGAAGATGGGACACATGTTCATCAAGAGAAGAGGCTTCAAGAGAAACAACTTCAAGAAGCAAGAGCAACCAAGAAAGTGCTTCAATTGTGATAGCACCGAGCATCTACAAGCCGAATGCCCATATGAGAAGAAGAAGAACTACAACAAGGGCAAGTTTGAGAAGAAGAAGCATGAGGCCAAGATGACACTCAAGAAGGGCAAGAATGGTGCATTTGTGGTCACTTGGGAAAGTGACAATGATGATGAAGATGAAGATTCAAGCAACAAGGCTATGGCTTCCATCGCCATCAACAAGAAGTCTTCATTATTCTCTACATCACCATCGTGCTTCATGGCTAAGGAAACCAAGGTACAATATGATGATAGTGATGATGATAGTGAGATGGAATACGCTCACGATGTTGATAATATTGATGATGATGATGAACCTTCTAAGGATCAACTATATGACTTGATGCAAGAAACTAGAGATATAGCTATTGCCAAGGAAAAGGAGTGCAAGAAGCTTTCAATGAAAGTAGCAATACTTGAGAAAGCCCTAGGTGAGCTTATGACCACTCATGAGTGTCTAGTGGAAGACCATGAGAAACTTGGTGATGCTCACTCTAAGCTTGAAAAGGCTCACTCACTTCTACTTGAGCAACAAGCAAAGAAAGTGGTGATTGCATCATGTGATATAGGTCTTACTTGTGACATCATTGATGAGTCATTTTATCAACCTATCATCATGACAAATGCTAACCCTTCTTGTAGCACATCATCCACCACCACCACCGACTCTATCTCCACTACTAGTGATGGCTTCACTTGTGATGCTACACTAATGGTAGAGAATGAGACCCTCAAGAAGGAGGTGGATGAGCTCACTCATGCCTTAGGCAAAGCCTATGGTGGTGAGGCCCGCTTGCTAAAGTGCTTGGGTAGCCAAAGGTTCTCTCTTAACAAAGAGGGATTGGGCTATAACCCCAAGAAAGGCAAGTCGGCCTTTGCAACTCCAAAGCCTAGCTTTGTGAAGAGCAATGGTCGGTTTTGCTATAGATGCAAGCAAGTTGGGCACCTAGAGCAAAATTGCAACAAGAAGCAACAAAACAAGAAACTTGACAATGCTATACCTTTTGATTCTTGTTATGTGCTTACCAAGGGTGTGAAAGGTGTACAAGCTAAGTTTGTTGGTACACCCATTGTTGGCCCAAAGAAGAAGGCAATTTGGGTACCAAAGAGCTTAGTCACTAACCTACAAGGACCCAAGCAAAAATGGGTACCTAAGCTTCATTGATTTGCTTGTAGGTGAATTATAAAGCCGGAGGAAGGCATTGGATTATTGATAGTGGGTGTTCTCAACACATGACCGGCACATCAAGAATGTTTGATTCAATTGAGAAGAATGATAGTGGCATTGAGTCAATTACTTTTGGCAATAACAAGAAAGGCAAGGTTGTTGGTTTGGGCAAGATTGCAATATCAAATGACATGAGTATCTCCAATGTGATGCTAGTTGAAAGCTTGGATTTCAATCTTCTCTCCGTGGCACAAATTTGTGATCGAGGCTACAAGTGCATTTTTGGGGCAAATGATGTTGAGGTAGTTTCTCTTGATGGCTCCAACTTGGTGTTCAAAGGCTTTAGATATGAGAATCTCTATCTAGTTGATTTCAACACTAGTGAAGCCTCCTTGACAACATGTTTGATATCAAAATCAAGTTTGGGTTGGCTTTGGCATAGAAGGCTTGGACATGTTGGCATGAAACAATTGAAGAAGCTCACACAACACAATCTTGTTGAAGGCTTGAAAGATGTTGTATTTGAGAAGGACAAGTTGTGTAGTGCATGTCAAGCTGGGAAGCAAGTTGGAAGCTCACATCCAAAGAA